>JANAVB010024997.1:12751482-13177190 GCA_029216955.1 Iris pallida | reverse complement strand
AAGAACATGAAAAACGAGGCGGAGGAAAAGGCCGTGGCTGATTCGATGCCGCGTCTCGAGCACCTACATATGGGATTCGGCATGTTCAATGGAGACACGCTGCGATCTATCATATGCAACTGCAAGGGTCTTCGCCTGCTCGACATACGTGGGTGCTTCAACGTGATCTTCGACGACGAACTCTGGAAAATTTGTTATTCAATTCAGACGTTTAAAAAACCCTTTGATAATGTAATTCCAGTACCAGGAGAACCTGTGTACGAGTGGTATAATGATTTAGATACGATCTATCATTCCTGGGGTGAATGGTGAAAATATTAGCATGCATGCATTTCTTTATACTCCCTCCGTCCCAAAAATATAGTCCTATTTCTATTTTCACCAAGATTAAGAAAATCCAATTAATATGTCCAAAAAAACAAAATCTCTCCAATTTGCCCCTTATAGAAGTTTTGAATTTTGATTTTGTACTTATTGTGATCTCTAATTGGGTTAATGAATGCCATTAAATCTCTATTTGGATTTATTTAATGATATCACATTCTACTATGTAAATTAAACTTTGGAGACAATATTTTGGCAAATTTTAGTTTGAATTTTGGAGGCAATATAAACTAAAGTGTCTTTTCAATATCCATCATTAGAGCTCAAGTATATTTTTAAAATACAACTCTTAAATGCATAGAGAATTGTAGAGTTTATCTTGATATAATTGCAGTTTAAATAAGGCTAAAATTGTAAATTACTCCACAAAGATCCATTATATAAAAAAAAAATGGGCTATAATATGGGACAAACCAAAAAGGAAAGTGAGACTATATTTTTGGGACGGAGATTTTTTATGAGTTCGATTCTCCATTTTGAGCAAATTTTACTTTTGTCAATACTAATTTGTAACATGATTATTTTTTTATAAATAAAATGGACTGTGATATAATGACGCCTAAGACGGCTCACTTCTGAGATTTCGACATTTCCCAACACAGATTTTACCATTAATACAACATCTCAGTGTAATCATATCCAAGAGATTTCACCATTTCCCAACACAGATTTTACTTTATTCAAAATGAATTCTCCGTCCTATATGGACCATTCTCCGTCCTACATGTATCATTCTCCGTCCTACATTCCGCATTCTCCGTCCTAATGTACCATTCGCCGTCCTAAATGTACAATTCTCCGTCCTAATGTACTGTTTGGGAAGGGTGGAAAGTGGGAGGAAAGAAAAAGTTGAGGGGAAAGTGAGAGGAAAATTTTAAATGATGGTGTTTGAAAAGGGGGAGAGAACATGGGGGAGGAAAATTTGAGAGGAAAAAGTAGGTGGGTCCCACCAAAAAATTTTCCTCCCAAATGTGGGAGGAAAATGGAGAGAGATGAGAGGAATTTGAGTGAATTTACCCAACCACCCCTCAAAAAGTTAATATTAAAGCATCATTTGAGAATACCAAGGAGGAAATAGTAATTATACCTATATCCATAAACAAATAAAAAATTGTTTTTAAACTTTTCCTTCCCCTACTTTTTGTCCATCCAAACAAAGGAAGGGAAAATTAACTTTCCTTTCATTTTACTCTCCTCCATTTTCCTTCCCCTCAAATTTTCCTCTCCTTCCCCACAAATGTTCCCAAACACAGTGTAAATGTACCATTCTCCGTGTTAGAGGAACGGAGAATGGCCATTAACAGCCAAACAGCCAAACTAATTCATAGCCTTCAAAACCAATTTATATAGATTCAATTCAAAACTAAACAGCCAAACTATTTAAAATTTACAACCCTACAAAACAGTCCTAAATGTACCATTCTCCGTCCTATATGGACCATTCTCCGTCCTACATCTATCATTCTCCGTCCTACATTTACCATTCTCCGTCCTAATGTACCATTCGCCGTCCTAAATGTACAATTCTCCGTCCTATAGAGGAACGGAGAATGACCATTAACAGCCAAACAGCCAAACTAATTCATCTTCACGAGCCTTCAAAACCAATTTATATAGATTCAAAACAAAACTAAACAGCCAAACTATTTAAAATTCACAACCCTACAGAACATTCCTAAATGTACCATTCTCCGTCCTAAATGTACCATTCGACGTCCTAAATGTACAATTTTCCGTCCTACATCCGTCCTAAATGTACCATTCTCCGTGTTAGAGGAGCGGAGAATGGCCATTAACAGTCCCAAAAATTGTTCCATACTAAGTTAAAAGCATATAATAGCACCCAAAAAATGTTAACAATAGAAAATTTCTACAGAACCAAACACCAGACTCGAACCTAGGCCTTCCATGTAAAAGTCAAACAGCACAACCAACTAAGCCTGGAATAAGACATCAATAATGCTAAGTCTACTACCAAATGCTTGCTTACAACACTCTTACAACCTTCACCCATTGATGACATGTGGGCCATGGCCCACATGTCAGCAATGGGTGAAGGTTGTAAGAGTGTTGTAAGCATTTGGTTGTAACTTTAACATTATATCCCAACTTCCAATAAGGAATAAGAAGAGTCGGTTAGGAACGTGTATATATATACATAGGGATCCCCATTCATCTGAGTAGGTTGCACATTTAACATGGATCCAAAAAGATCATCTAGTTGGGAACCATTGCCAGAGCCTTCTTCCAGTCGTCGCCGAGCCTCTTCTGGCAGTGGCTGAGAACTTTCTGACCTCCTGCGGGTTGTCACTGGAGGTCATCGCTCGACCTCTTCATCCGGCACCAAACTTTGACCTGTTGCCGATCACTCCGGAGGAACGGGATTCTCTGGAGAAGAGGAAAGCGTTTCGCCGCCTGTGCCATAGGGCGGGTGTTCGCACCCTGCAGGACTTTGCGGAGATCCTCCGGGAGGCCAGTGAGGGCTAGACCCTTTTTTTTCGTTTTTTACAGTTTTTTGTCCCCCTCTTGTATACTTCTCTGGAGAATGTTCCGGCGACGAAGCTGGGATTTAATGAAATATAATATTTTGTTAACTCAATTTGGTTTCGACTACAATCAAACTTTTACAACCTTCTTACAACTTACACCCATTTGCTAACTATAGCATTGCTCTTTATAATTAACAAATCTTGTTGCGTCAAATCAATATATCAGCGACGATATCCCCATCAATGACTTGTTACGTCATAGAATTGATTATGCTGCCAGCGTCAATCTTGCCGTCAAATCCATCTTAAATATGATTACAAAGTAAAATAGAGGACAACATTGAGTGTTTCAATTTTACTCTTTTCAAGTACATAGTCTTCTTATTTTCAAAAATTTAATCAAATATTCGTAAAATGGAAATATTGAGTCTTAAACTTCACATTCTTAAATATGTTGTCAAATTTTTTTAAATAAATATGTTTCCACCACGTTTTTTCTGCCAAATTTTTCAATAATTTATACGGAACACGTGGATATATACTAGTACTAATAGTAATAAATTTAATTTTGGAAAAGAATTTTTTAAAATTAATGTCTCAAAATCCCAAAGGTTTATGTAGTGATTTCACATGGATATATACTAGTAATAATAGTAATAAATTTAATTTTGGAAAGTAGTTTTTTAAATTTAATAGTGATAAATTCGACCGTCTTATACTAGTAATAATAGTAATAAATTTAATTTAAGACTCAAAACTATTCTAATTTTTTCCACTTCCCAAGGTCATATAAGACGGTCGAATTTTCCCTCTTCTTCTCTCAAACCCTCTTCCTTCTCCCAAACCCTCTCCCAAACCCTCTTCTAATTAAAATGCTGCCGAAGAAACAACGACCGTCGCCGAAGGGGAAGGATCCACGAAGGGATACGATACAGGCCCGAAGGGCAGAACTTGCAAGGGCGGCAAAAACCAAGATTATGGTCGCTAGGACAGAGGCCGAAAGGGCAGCGGCGGAAGCAGCGACGGCGGCAGCGACAATGAAAGCGGAGGCGGCGGCCAAGCCACGTACAAAAAAGGCTAAAAATACTCATTGCTCGACAAAGACCAGAAAATCTATCTTCGATACAGAGTCGTCGGAAGACTCAACTTATGAAGATCGAAGGCGTACTCAAGCGAAGGCTAAGGTGGCAACGGATACAGAGTCATCAGCGTACTCTGTGGATTTTTAATCCTCATCAGAAGAGGAAAATGAAGAGGAAGAGCAATCATCAAATAAGTCCCAGGCTGGAGAGGAGGTAAAAAAATTTAAAGACTCTAAAACTAAGAAGATATACATTAAATATTTTAAGAAAAAGGCTGTTATGCCTGAAAGATCAATTAAGATGGATGATGTCGAAGACGAAGCTTTCCTGGATATATTGAAATTCTATCAATTGGAAAAACTGAACAAATCCTGTCTTGAGAAAATCAACCAAACAATAGTAAGATAATTTTACTCAAATCTTCCGGCTGAAATTAAAGAAAAAGAAGAGGATCAACCACTGTTGTTTCTGAGAGGGAAACTGATTAGGGTAAATGCTGCTGTCATCAACGAATTTTATGAATTTGATCCAGTTCCTGAGTTTGATATGAAAGATATTGATAATGTTTCCATGACGGATGCAATTCATGAGATTACAGGTGTTTCAATGGGTGCCAAGACCCCTCAAAATGTATACAAAGATCAATTAAAAACTTTGTATAAATTGTTGCATGCCTACGTATCTCAAACACTCAACCCTACTGGACATGAGTTTTCCATCCATCCCGAGAGAGTAAAATTTCTTTATTATATGGGGAAGAAAAAAAGGATGGATATAGGTTCCTACATGTTCAGTAGAATGATGCATCTCGTGAGAAAACCAACTGCAAGGACAGCTCTCCCTTTCGGAGGATTTGTATGCTCGATGGCTAATAACATTCTGTCCCAAGCTTAGCAGGGGATGTTTATATTAAAAATAAAGGTCACATGAGAAAACTAACCTTCACTCGAATGTTTGGAAAACGGGCAGCAGCTGCAAGCAAACCATCAATATCTGGAAAACCATCAACTTATGGAATCAAAAACACTAAGGACAGGGTTGATGATCTATACAATTTTGTTGCTGCAAACTTTGAGAATGTCTTCAAAGAGATGAAGACTATATCCGACAACCAGAAATTGATTCTGGATAAGATTATCCAGATAGAGGTTGAATTTGCTGACCAAGAATAAGATTTTCCTTCCCTCGTGAAGAAGGTAAATGGGACTAGCCCAAAATCTTATGTAAAAATACACACTGTGCACATTGACATTTTAATGCTAGCCATCACTTTGATACTTCTATTTATGTTTCTGGATGTCATTTCTACCTATAAAGTGAGTCAATACTGACTATAATTTTTCTTTATCCGTCCCTCAAGGTGTAGGTGAAGGATACTTTGAGAAAGAAGAAGAAGTAGGAAAAAAAAAGAAACAAGAAGAAGAAGATGGAGACGGCTATGAAGATTCATCTTTTGAGTTTTGAATGTCTCTTATTTCAATGTGGAAGTAATATTTGACTTGTAATATTGTTCTGAATATTTGTTGGTCATGGCGGACAAACTAAATTTTGTGTTTGAAATATTGTAAGACTAAACTTTTCGCTTGTACTCAGTGCATAGTTCGTAATTTATTTTGAAAATATAATATGGTCTTAAATTTAGAGTAGGTCTGATATTTATTTGGATTATTGTATTGTGAATTATGCAGGTTCTATGTTGAATTACTAACGTGGATTGGGCAGATTACTGTAACGTGAATTATGCAGTTTATTGGACTTGGAATGAAGTATACTTAATTTGATTATGATTTTTTGGTTGAAGCGTTTATTTGGTTGGCAGTTGGCCTTCATAGATGATATTGATATTTTGGTGTATTCCTTTGATTTGCAGATGCCCATCACAGATTTCGTGAGTCCTGGGTGCATTGCTAGGGTTTACAGGTGGCCTCATTACGGATGCATTCCTGGGATCACTGAAACTTTATTTGATTATAATGTGTTTTGCTTTCTGTAAAAAATTATTACATCGATGCCATCAGTATGAATTCGATGCCAGTGCCTGTTCATCCCTTGTTATTGCTGAAGCAAAATTGTAATCCTGCGTTCATCCCTTGTTATTGCGGAAACATAATTGTAATCCTGTATGTTCATCCTTTGTTATTGCCGTCAGTACATCGATGCCATCAGTATGAAGTCGATGCCAGTGTAAGGCATAATGTAATGTAAAAAAAATTCTCTTTGATAGTAGGTTAATTATATTCAAACATTCGCAAGAAATTTTGTTCAGCCATACAGTAGAAGCCTGATAAAATGATATTCGGATTATCTTGAAAATGATTTAATATAAAATGAATGTACTATGGTAAATGATATTAAAAATACTGTAAATATTTGGTGAAAAAAATATGAGATACTTGAACATTTCCAGTCCTAAATGTACCATACTTTGTTAAAAGCACAGAGAGTGTCCGTTCTCCGTTTTCAAAGAACGGAGAATGGCCATTCTCCATGTTAAAGTAACGGAGAATGGCCATTCTCCTTGAGCATGGCCATTCTCCGTGTTAAAAACAAAGAGAAAAGCCATCCTCCGTCCATTCGCCGTTTGGAAAGCAAAGAGAATGGCCATTCTCCGTCCATTCGCTGTGTTAAAAGCAAAGAGAATGGCCATTCTCCCACTACCAAAATAAGTGGTTTTAGCGACGCCCAAAAACGTCGGAAAAACAACAAAATCCGTCGCTAATATGTATCACCGACGTATTTACCGACGTTTAGGTTTTGTCGCCGTTTCCTTAGTCGCTGATTACAAAAACGTCGCTGAACGTCGCAATTACCGACATTCAGCGACGTAACAGTACGTCGGTGAGTTATCGACGTTTATCGTCGTTCCGTCGGTATATTAGCGACGTATATGTAGTCGCTACACGTCGGTAAAGACCTGGAATAGTTACCGACGTCTACCGTCGTTTCGTCGGTAATATAGCGACGTGAATGTTGTCGCTAGACGTCGGTAAAGGTCCTGTACATTTTTGCAGCTAGTGTCGATAAACGTCGGTAAATACGTCGGAGAGCTGTACTTTTTTGCAGTTAGTCGTCGGTAAATGTCGGTAAAACGTCGGAAAAATATATTATTTGCAGCTTGTCGTCGGTAAACGTCGGAAAAATATATTATTTGCAGCTTGTAGTCGTCGGTAAATGTCCTTCTCTTGCTTTTCTAGACGATCAACGAGCAATTTCTTAGAACAAAGGTCCCTGAAGAATATGCTAAGCTCCGTCAATGGATCCCAAACTGCCTGCGGTAAGAATTCCCGAAATGCAATCGGAATTAACCGCTCCATGAATACGTGACAATCATGGGTCTTCATACCTGTCAGTTTGTTCTCCTTGAGGTCGACGCATCTTCTCAAGTTTGAAACATACCCATCTGGAAATTTCAGACCTTGAATCCACCTACAAAGCCTCACTTTATCCTCCTTCTCCAGTGAGAAAATTGCCTTAGGCTGCTTCAACTTCCCATTCCCGTCCTCTATCAAATGCAATGCAGGACGTCTACATATTTCTTTCAAGTCCAATCTAGCCTTAGGATTGTCTTTCGTCTTCCCCTTTACGTCCATTACAGTATTAATTATGTTGTCAAACACATTCTTCTCAATATGCATGACATCAAGGTTATGTCTAATCAGATTGGTGCTCCAGTATGGCAGATCCCAGAATATACTCCTCTTCGTCCAGTTATGAGTGCGACCAAATTCGTCACACTTGTAGCCCGTAGCAGGCTGCTCAATAGCACTTGGTAAATCTCTAACCTCCTCCCATATCGTGGCTCCGCACCACCTTATCGGTGGATCACCCTGCTCCACAACGCCAGCACGAAAAGCATTCTTGTTCCTCCGGTACGGATGATCCTTCGGCAGGAATTGTCGATGACAATCGAAGAAGCACGGTTTGCCTCCGTGTTTCAAACGAAAAGCCTTAGTGTCGTCCATGCAACACGGACATGAAAGACGACCATGCGTGCTCCATCCAGATAACATTCCATAGGCCGGAAAGTCGTTGATGGTCCACATAAGTGCTGCCCGCATCTGGAAATTTTGTTTTCTAGATACATCGTACGTGTTGGAACCTACTTCCCACAGCTGATTCAACTCATCAATCAATGGCTGTAAATAAACATCGATGTTCCTTTTCGGATTGTTCGGACCTGGGATAATAACGGTGAGGAACATATATGGAGTCTTCATGCACATCCAAGGCGGTAGATTATACGGGGTGACGATCACAGGCCAACACGAATACTGGGATCCCGAAAGTCCGAATGGGGTAAAACCGTCAGAGCAGAGACCCAATCTAACATTACGCGGATCAGAAGCAAAATCTGGATACTCTCGATCAAAGTGCTTCCATGCTTCTCCATCAGATGGGTGATCCAACACTCCTTCGGTATGTTCCCGCTTATGCCAACTCATGTTTTCTGCAGTTTCCTTCACCATAAACAACCGCTGCAAACGCGGCGTCAACGGCAAGTAGTGCATCGAAGAGGTAGGCTTCCTGGCACCGACAGACTTTCCTCTACCACAGGCCTTGTAGCGATCGACACCACAAAATCTGCAGGCGTCCTTGTCCTCTACCACAGGCCTGGTGGATCCGCTAGCTAGTAAGCCGGATGTACTTAATATCAGAGAGTATCAGATTAGTATTAGTATATAGGTTAGGTAGACCGTATCAGAGAGTATCAGATTAGTATCAGAAGAAGGGAGGAGCAGATGGGTCCAGAGCCATGGTGGAGAAGGAGAAGTAACATGAGAGCAGTTTCCGCCGTAACATCTCCTGGCTCTGCTGGCAACTGAAGTCCAGATGCTACAAAGGACGATCCTTCGCTGAAATTAACTACAACACCCATCAGTTCAAGTTCATTCCTAGATGAGTATATTCCAATGCCATAGAGGAAGGTCAACAAACTGATGGCTTCTATGGCATTGGAATCTACTCATATAGGAATGAACTTGAACTGATGGGTGTTGTAGTCGATTTCAGCGAAGGATCGTCCTTTGTAGCATCTGGACTTCAGTTGCCAGCAGAGCCACAGGAGATGTTACGGCAGAAACTGCTCTCATGTTACTTCTCCTCCTCCACCATGGCTCTGGACCCATCTGCTCCTCCCTTCTTCCCTTCTTCTCATTCGACTATCTCGGCCTCCTATTCGGCCTACTATTCCGATACCGATACTTTGAACCTTGATCTTAACACAAACCTATATACTGATCGATACTAATCTGCTACGCCCGATACTAAGTATATACGATCGATACTGATAGCGATAGTCCGATACCGATAGCGATAGTCCGATACCGATAGTTCGATCGATACCGATAGTTCGATACCGATAGCGATAGTCCGATACCGATAGCGATAGTTCGATACCGATAGCGATAGTCCGATACAGATACACATGGACCTACATATATATATATCACTAGTAGCCATACTCCTCTACATACTACTCTACACTAGGATCTAGTAACCATATACTAAGTCAAAATCTAGGGTTTGACTGAATATGGGTTAACTTTCTGGTCAAACTAAGTCAAAATCTAGGTTTAATAGGGTGTGTGGGTGTTCACCATGTCAAAGTTCAGTCCATCTCTGGTGGACTCAAAAATGTACAGCAGGTGAGGAGAGTGTTTACCCCAGGTTTAGACATCTAACCCAAGTCAGTCTAATGAGATTCAATCTCAGATTTAACAAGTGTTTTCAGATTTACGAGAGGAAAAAGGTAAAAGAAGAAGAGTTCATACATTCATTTCCAAGTTTAACAGTTCATATAAATCTCAAGTTATATGCATGAAGGAAAGGAAAATCAAGTTCAGTCATGTATGCATTCTCAGGTTTCATGTTCAGTTAATCTCAGGTTAATGTTCAAAAACAATCTTAGTTATACATTACATCTCAAGTTCATCTCATTTCTCAGTTATTGCATATATTCATATCATGACAGTTTTGAACATGTAAGATATGAAATAAACTTAACATCTACATAACTGTGAACAATATCTAAACAAACTAAAATCCACAAATCAATCCCAGTATTAACATTACATCACAGTCTATATTTATCATTTAATTTTAATATTAATATAAAACTTACAGTTCAGTTGAGTAGCATAACCCATGTAATGCAAACCCAAATTGAACCCCAAAATACAAACCCATGTAATGCAAACCCAAGTTGAGTAGCATAACCCATGTAATCATATAACCACATCATTTAGTGAACCATACATTACATTAATTAACCAATTTATTATCCTATTAATCTCTGAAAATTCCCAGAACAGTGTAGGTATCATAGTTATGTAGGGAAACCCCAAACCATCAGTCCCACATGCCCCATCCGAAACCCCAAACCTAGTTTACATCTTCTTTCCCAATTTTAAAGGACTACGCCATCTCCAATGGGGGTTTACATTGATCAGAATAATATGCAAAAAAGAAAAAAAAGTAATAAAAATGGCGTTAGGGTTAGGGTTTACCAAATTGACGAGGGGAAGAGGGGGTCGACGGTCTCCGGAGGACGGGGTCGGTGCTCGCGGCGGTCACGAAGGTCGGGGAGAGGAGAGGGGGTCGGTGCTCGCGGCGGCCACCGACGGTCGGCCGGGGAGCTGATGGGGGGGGAGGGGGAGGGTTGGGGAGAGGAGAGGGGTCGCCGAGGTCGGTGGGGGTCGCCGAGGGCGCGGTCGGACGGGGGTCGACGGGGTGGGGGAAGCCGGCTCGGGGTCGGGGGGGAAGGAAAATATTGGGGGGAAATAATGGGGGGAATGAAAACTCGAACCTGACCTATATTCACACTTTAGCGACGTCATATAAGAACGTCGGTACACGTCGCTAATATCATTGATATTAGCGATGAAGTAATAAATACGTCGAAAAACGTCGCTAATATCACTAATATTAGCGACGTTTACCGACTTATACGCGACGTGAGCTCTTTAAAACGCAAACGTAGTTTAAATACGTCGCAGAACGTCGCTGTCAGTCGCTAATAGTGACGTCTTGCGACGTTATAAAGAAACGTCGCTAAATTATTATTTTCCTGCGACGTTTTCTTAAAACGTCGCTAATTACGTCGGTAATATGACTTATTTTGGTAGTGTCCGTCCATTCGCCGTGTTAAAAGCAAAGAGAATGGCCATTCTCCGTGTTAAAAGCAAAGAGAATGGCCATTCACCGTCCAAATAAAATATTCTCTTCGAAAATATTATCATTAGAAAAGTAAAAAAAATTTCGTCCGATCAATACAGATTTTTTTTTAAAATATGTGACAAGATGATCCGCCCGACCTCAGAAGCAGGTTTCCTCAGTTCACCACCACCACCGTGACATGTAGCTTTATTAACAAAATATTAAATTATTAGATGAAAAATAAGATTTCTGACAATGGCATGGACAGTAAAATTAGAGCGCCGCCGCTAGTACTTCTTGTTCGAGGAGGTTTCGACTATATCCGACGCGAAGCGGACCGATTCTTTACGGCGCAGCTGGTACTACTCGTTGTTCTAGGAGGGCTCGACGACGTTCGACGCGATCCGGACCGATTCTTATTTCCATCTTCATCTCTGTTTCTCTTTCCACCACAACCACCAACACCACCACCACGACGGCCTGTAACCAAAAAAAAAATTACGAAATATTAAATTGGATGAACTTTTGAGAGAGTAAATATGAGTTAATTTAGGGTGTTCATTGAAAAAATTAAAGTGAAGAATGACCTGCTAAAGCAAGTTACCAACAGGTCAAAAGTCTAAATCAGCATTAAATGATGTTTCTACACTATTATTCAATCCGAACCATTGGATCAACATCCAACGGTCCAGATTTCGGATGTATCGATACATCCATTTCCAGCGGATGTATTATAGAACGATCCTATATATATATATATATATATATATATATATATATATATATATATATAAACTCTAGCCTAGTGGTTAAGAGAGATGCATGCGGCCCAAGTGGTTGGAAGTTCGAGCCCCAGTGGAGACGAGTTCGCCACAAGTACCCATTTCTTCAAAAAAAAAAAAAAAAAAAAAAAAAAAAAAAAAAAAAATATATATATATATATATATATATATATATATATAACAAAATTAACGTTTGTACCGAGAACGAACCCTAACTCATTTGAAATAGACATGACCAATTTTGCAACACTAACCTCCTCGTGAAAGCATCTGATATTCCCAAACTACCCTCCTCGTCTCCTAATCCAAACACATATTTCCCATAATGCCCTCTGTCCCCTCTTCTCCTCCCTCTTGGCAAAGGAAAAACAATTATTGATCGAGAATCGAGACATGGAGCCAGCGCGAAAGAGGAAGTAGGAAAGAAGGAAAAGGCGGGAGAAGAGAAATTACTTGCACATAAGAACAGCCTTGGCCTTTGCTTCGATCTCGTTGGAAATCGATCAATTTAGGAAGCCCTAATTTTTTTTCTCATTTGTTTTGAATCACATTAGAAAATCCTAAAAATAGCAGGTTCGGTAGAAAGAGGGAAAGGAAACATCAAATGCATGGAAGCCTAGCTACTCGAATATATATAGCCAGCATTTTTAATTTGATTTGGGCAGAAGAGAGGGAAGAAGGAAGGAAACCCTAATTATTATTTTTTATAGGGATGGGTGGCTGACCTGCTGGAAGTAGAAGGAATTGGAGTAGTCCATGACGTCCCATGGAGAGCAGTTGAGCTGACAAAGAAACGGTTCGTTACCGGCAGGGCGGACTGATCGCCGACTGGCGGTGGCGGCGGAGTCAGCGGTCGCGACAGAGAATGGCGCGGCGGACAAGCAGAGCCCAGGAGCAGCTTCGCAGCGTACTTTCGAATTCTCATCTCTCGATTTAGTAATTAACAACTGCTGCTATAGTAGAAGAAGAAGAAAAAAAAAGACTTTTTTTTAGGAGATCGCTGCTGCAGATCTTGAGCTGAGGAACCCTTCACTCAGTCACTTACTGCTGCCCTCCCCTTCTCCCTTTTTTTTTTTTTTCGAGGCTATATATTTTACACTTTATATATGCTATTTTAGGGCTGTAGGGCACCTTTGACATTTGACCCTCTTGTTTTACTGTTAATTACGGAAACACCCTTCTTGCTACTACAATATAGAAGAGCCAGTCCCCTGTCACAGCTTCCTGGAAAGCTATTAAAATTTGGGAGCAGCATATATAAATTAGTGTTGAGTAGAGCAGTGTACAGAAATTAGGGAAAATATTCGGAAATTAGGATTTAGATCCTTAAAATGAACAACATATAATTTTGGGTCCGGAGTTGAGCAGTATTGATATTTAAAAATATGTTAATAAATATTTTATGATTAGTTAGACTTTGGGTTCTGTAAATATTTTTGATCTTATTGAATTCTGATCCAATTTATTTATTAAAATATCTTGAATGGTTAGCATAGTCTCCTGATCTATCTAAATCCTAAACTAGACATCTTAAGACCAGAATATTAATTTTTGAATGATTCTGAAACCATAATAGTTATCAAAATTTATCTTTATTTTTTTTTTTAAACAGTAAAAAGATTCAAATAAGGTCTTAGTAGAGTTGGTTTGACAGTCCTATTGTTTTCTTAAAAGTGGACGTTGAACTGATTTACTTTTTCTTTTAAACTATATTATTTTTATAAATAATTTTCTCAACTGTTTCTCAAAATGCAAGCATGAAAAGGACAAATCCCAAGCCAGATTGGAATCGCTTGTTAACTTTCAGGCCTCGTTTGGTTCGCGGAATGGAAGAGAAAGGAAATCAATTCCTTGTCATTTTCTTTTCTTTGGAAAATTTTAATTCCTATTGATTTTCCTTTCCGATGTTTGGCAATGCCAAGAAATTTGGAAAGGAAAGTGAATACTTCAATGTGGGAAAGTGATTCCTTCCTTGGATGGATGGAATCACTTTCCCCCCTAATTTTTCTTCCATTGGGAATCACTTTCCTTTCCTCCTCAATTCCTTGGGCACCCAAACATAGGAAAGTAATCACTTTCCTTTCCCAACCGGGAGATTCCGCGAACCAAACGAGGCCTCATGGTGTTGAGTGGGTCGGACCAGCGCAGAATCGAGTTTGAACGTGTTCAGTCTAGGTTGAACTATAGTTCGATCAAAGTATCTTGGTCAAGACTGAATCGAGATTTCGTCGAAATGAAAATCTTGTACGGGCCTACGTTCCGAGTATGATCAATTCGAACTTGGTTTAGGTCCAAGATCGATCTTCGACTAAGTCTGACAAGACTTCGGATTTAGACAAGCTCCTCCTAGGACAACCCTCCAGATCTTTTAATTTTATGAGGACAGGTCCAACCCAAACCTAAATTAAATTTATATCTTCAATAGGAGAAAAGGACAACCAAAATTAGCTATGGCTAAAGTAATCCAACTCGCAGGGCCGACCCAATCTATGTTGGCCCACGAATCCAGTCATTTGATAAAAATAATAATTAAAACTATGATGAGCTAGGTCTGATTAATGGAGCCTACATGTTAGTGATTTTGTTGACGTGTGAGGCATACACCAGAATTGGTTCCACCAACATATGGTCCAAGATACGGTTGGTGTCGGGCATCGCCACTATTATTTTATTCGGGATCTGCTGCACACCAATTTAGGCTAAAATAGCTAACGCCTATTAGTGTGGGCCCGTCTCCCATGGTGCCTGTGATCTATGTAAACTTTTTCAAATGTGTCTGAGCAAGCTTAAAGCTGTGGTTAAATTATAATTTTTTTTTTATCAATTTCTTAAAGGTTTTCGAAAGTTAAAGGGTTGACGACCCTAACAAAATAATTAATATTTATTTTATTTATATTTATATTTGCTTCCAAACCAAATAAGTTTGTAGTAGAGACTATCATGCATTGCTGAGATGCAATTTCGACTGGATTTCCGTATATTGTTGGGTAAAGTAAAAAAAAAAAGAAGCCGCCCATCCTTAGGTACAAGTTTATAGCCAAATATATATATATATATATATATATATATATATATATATATATATATATATATATATATATATATATATATATATATATAAACTTTAAAATTTTATACTTGGTGTAGTTTACACCCAATTTGGTTTCTGTCATTAATGAATGTCAAATTTGCTTTGAAATGACAATTATACCCTTTAAAACCTAAGGGTAAAGTGCAAAAATACGGCCCCCTTCTCCTCCGTCGATGGCGGCGTAGCAGCGATGACAGCAGTGGCGGCGTGACAACGACAGTGCGGCCGGGTGGCGGAGCCTGCGGGCGTGGGAGAAGAGGTGGGGCACGACCAGCTCAGGTTGGTGCGCGGGGAGGAAGGAGGGGGGAGGGGGAGCGCGAAGCAGGGGGTGGTCTGTAGGGGGGAGGGAGGGGGGGGAGAGGGGAGTAGGGGAGGCCACGAGGGAGAGGGAGGAGGGGTAGGAGAGATATTTTGGATATTTTTAAAAAAGGCTAAATTATAACTTGATATCCTTAACTATTCGAAATTGTCAACTTGCAATATCCTCAACTTTGATAGGTGCTAACTTAATATCCTCCATCTATTTTGTCCTAGTGGTGTTAATAGAAAGGGAAAATGACAAAATTGACCTCCATATTTTCTCTCTTCCCCCTCTTTCGCTCCGGCAGCCCCCCCTCTCTCTCTCTCTCTCTCCGACGCCTACAGCCGGAGGGGGGGAGGGGGGCGAGCAGCAGCAGCAGCAGTAGGGGACACTTGGGCGGTACGACATTGTGGGTTCGCGGGCCGCGAGGGCGCAAGGGATGCAGACACAAGGGAAAGTGGGGGTCGCCGTGGCTTGGTGGGCGCATACACAGGTGTCACGACCCGCTCCCAAATAATCGGGTACGAATCTAGTCATGCCCTGCCTACGCTATCGTTGATAGCGATAGTCAGCCGTCTAGACTGTAGCAACCATCAAATAGCATTTCATATCCATTACTAATCACATCATCTATTCCGATATAACTACTACTAATGCTATCAGAGATCACTATATGCAGTTATTACAGCCTTTTACATGAATCTCTGGGTACAAAATCGGTAACGAATATAAAGACTAACTAAACTCCTGAAACAATCCTTAAATCTCAATACATCCAAACAGTATCCCTAAACATGAATCTAAAGGGCGCATCGTTATGGAGCACATGGTGCTGACGGCGCATATGCCACATTGCGCATCCTTATTGGCCCGTCTGTTGAGTTCTTCGAGGCGGTAATGGCTGTTTTGACTTGGTTGAATACGAAGAGGCAGACTCATCACCATAAATACAAATTAATTGCACAGAATATGAGGAGACTGCCACTTGGCGCATAGGCTAGGGTTAGCTTTGTGAAGAGTTTTGTTTCTCATTTCACTTAGCTTTCCTTCATGGAGACGAACTCGATCGGTCCCCTGCCTTGGCGAGTTGACGATGAACACCTTCCGAAGACGAAGATGTGTCGATTGGTTCTTTTACCATCGGCCCTGTGAATGTGCCTGTTGTATCCAAATATCGGGATCGTCGTGTCTCAACACAGGCTGAAGGTGCTTGTTACATCCAAAGATCGGGACGGTCGTGCCCCAATTATTGTTATGCTGGAAGAGCCGTAGGTTGGGGCCGTCGATCCCCGACTTTGTTAAGCTAGAAGATCCACTCCTCCTGCTAGAGTGCCCGCACGCTGACGAGAAAGTGATTCGCAGACTATGCATGGGGATGCGCATACAGTGAGATACTGGAATGATGGCCTGGCTGTGGCACTTGAGTAATGCGCCTGTCTGTACGTTGAAGTGATGCGCCTGGCTGTAGCACTGTGCCTGACTGTAGCTTTAAGGTTTTTTTTTGTAAAAGAATTATCCTTTGTAAAAGACATGTAATAGACTTTCATATGAAAATAAAAGCCCCATTTTTATGTCTCTACTTCTTTGATGTTTTTTGCTGTGCCAAGTATTCTGTTCCTGGCGCATGTTGATTTCTGGCGCATAAGAGTTAGGGCGCATAGGAACTCCGGCCTTAGATGCGCCTGAAATTCTATGCTTCTACACCTCTAATGCTAGAAGCAAGTGGATCCTCGATAGCGGATGTTCACGGCACATGACTGGTGATACATCTATGTTCGCTACGCTATCGATGAAGAAAGAAGGATACGTCTCCTTCGGAAACAACTTGAGAGGTGATATAATTGGAAATAGCACTGTTGGTATGTCTCCAGCCAGTAATAAAAGATGTTTGTCTAGTTACGGAGTTGAAACATAACCTACTGAGCATAAGTCATTTGGCAGACACTGCTATGGCATCAACTTTGCAAAAGACAAATGTACTATTTATGAAATGTCATATGGTAATCCCGTATATGAAAGGATTGGAGAAGACAATATTTATGTTTTCTTTTTAGAAAGTACTAACAATGCAGGAAGGTGCCTAGTAGCAAATCAAAATGAAAGCTGGCTATGGCACATGAGGCTAGGACATGCTAATATGGATACTATCTTACGACTATGTACCAAAAAGTTGGTAAGAGGACTCCCTGAGATCACATTCAAGAGAGACATGGTATGTGCTGACTGTAAAAAGAACAAGACAACTAGGTCTACTTTTAAATCTATCAAAGATGTAAGTACCTCTAGACCCTTGCAGTTAATTCATATAGATTTACTTTTTTATCTCGTTTTATATGGGTTTACTTTTTTATCAAATAAAAGTGATACAATTTTTGAATTTTAGATATTTTATAAAAATGTACAAAATGAAAAAGGCTCCATGATTACTCGTATCTGAAGTGATCATGGTGGCGAACTCGTAAATGCTTATTTCAAAAAGTTTTGTGATGATACTAGATATTAGCACGAGTTTTCTTTTCCTAGAACTCTCCAACAGAATGGTGTTGTGTAGCGGAAGAATCGTACTCTAAGCAAGATGGCTAGAGTCATGCTGAATCAGCATAATCTTCATAAATATTTTTGGGCAGAAGTTGTTAGTACAGCCTTTCATGTTTTAAATAGGGTGTTAATTCGACCTATCTCGAAAAAAAGACCATATGAGCTTTGGTTTGGAAAGATTCCAAATATTTCTTATTTTAAAGTTTTTACATGTCGTTGTTTTATCCTGAACACCAAGGACAACTTGGAAAAGTTCGATTCTAAAGCAGATGAAAGAATATTTCTCGGATATGCTGCTAAGAGCAATGGCTATAGAGTATTTAATAAAAGATCTATGACAGTTGAAGATTCTATTAATGTTACTTTTGATGAGCTCAATAGTCACAGATCTAGCGACAGTGATGATGAAGATGCACAGGTTAAATCCAAGTCATCCAAAGATACTGCTACCAGATAGAGCCCTATGGAAGATCTAACAGAAAGATTCAAATCCTGAAAATTCTTGCCAGATCATCCAGAGACGCTCATCATAGGTGATGTTTGTCATGTCCCAAAACCAGAATACTGAAGAGCGGGGGACAGACACAGCCAGCTACATACATTGAAGTGTAACTCACCTTGCAATACGGTCACGACTGTCTAGATGCATGAGGGTTTATCTACAAGTTAACTGTCTCCTATGGTCGAGAACAAGCCTAGTGTCTCAATCTAAAGCAAGCAAATAATTATTACAAGATGTTAGATCATCAGACATACAAAGTAAGGCGTCCCAAATATTACATATTCATATGATCATGAAGCTAGTCATACAAAATACGAGACTAGCAAGAGTTAAGCCATATATGATCAACCCTAGGATTTGTCAATCATGTACATCCTTCAGGAAGACAGAAATAAAGTTTCAACACGAGCTAACACGTGCTCGGCGGCTAAACGTCTCAAAAGAATAAGTTACATTAAAGTGGGAGAGAAAAATAAGAAAATCCACTCGTTGCCAGGGTTACGTCTGGTGTTCACCATCTGGCTGGAAGGTAGGTAGATCCTCGAATGCTAATCTAAAATCTGGCCATACAAAACCAGCTGGGTCAGACCCCAGAAAAAGCAAGTGCCACAAGAGAGGCTCCATTTAGAAACTAAAACCAGCATAAATGAATAGAAAAACTGATGAATGAACATAATTAAATAACATAAAAGGCATGCTTTAAAGAATCATACTAGCTTGCATTAAGAAAATAAGAGGGGGAATATAATTTTCATGTTAACCATGAGACAATCATTCAGCCACAGCCAATCAAGTCCTACGGCTTGCTATCATTAGCTAACTAGGGTTATCACAAGCCTAGTTACTAACAAGATGCAGTGAGATATTTCCGCAGTCACAAGCCCTGCAGACTATCCAGGTTATCCAGGCGGGGTTACAAGAGTTATATGATTACTGGTGTACTTTAGTACTTATGATTCAAGAAGTACAACACATGACAGTATGCTGAAAATGTGCCATACTCGTCGGCAGGCTACAAGTCCACAGGTGTGACTGGGATAACGGGATCGCCTGTAACTGAAAAATCTCTCTTTGTGAACTACTTGATCAATTTAGTCATTATCCTAGTCAGATTTATTATGAATTTCTGACCATGGTAACCAGGAATCCATGTCCTAGACATTATACAAGACGAAACATGTATCTTGTACAGGCACAATCAACCACGGAGTCAAGGCAAGAGTTACACTAGTAAGACAGGAATAGCTGTCGTAACAGCAATCAAGATTGTACATGTCATGTCAGGTTTACTTGTCATGTCAAGAGTATGCCTCGACGGACCACAATCAAGATTATCAAAATGGGATCATGTTCAAGCAAGTTACTAGCTCAGATTACCAAGTTGTCAAGTCGAGTCATCGTAATTTTGGGTCAAGTATAGAAAACATAAAAAGAAGATTGAGGACATTCATGTGTGATTTGAAACTATCAGTTACATATGAACTCGAATAAAACTGATACATGAAGATTCTTAAAGCCAAGACAAGCTCTACAACTTTCATTTTTGAGTTTTACGAGATTTTAGCAGTAAAACAGCTCAAACGGGCAAAAACAGCCATTCATGCATGGGCACGCTACACGCACGGATAAAACAGTCCACTGCGTACAGATCACACAAGCATGGTGCCTGGCGCACGGCAAGCGAAACGCATAACGTGCAGGTACCGTACGGCGTACATGGTTCGAAGGAACGACGCACGGGCACGCGACAAAAAATTGTGCGGGTACGCGGCACACGAAACGTGCAATGCGCATGGCGTGGAGGCACGACACGCGAGCACAAGGCAAAAATCATACGGGGGCAGCACGTGAAACGTGCAGTGTACGGGTGCACGGCGCGCGGGCGCTCGGCAGAAAATTGTGCAGACGTACGGCGCACGAAACATGCAGTACGTGGGTGGTCGACGCACATGGCACGGAGGCACGACACGTGAGGCACGTGAAGCATTGCACACAATACTGTTCATCGTCCCGACAGCACCGAAGATGTGCTGGAATCCATGAACACAAAAGTGCCATAACTTCTTCATACGAAGTCGAAATCAAGCGGTTTAAAAGCCAAAATCGGGTAGAATTAAATTCCCTACAACATGAAACCCCTACATCTAGGAAATAACAAACTTAAAGAGATCAAAACCAATAAAAATGAGAAAAATTATAAACTTAGATCTACAAAAATGTAACCATCAAAACAAAAAACTCCAAGTTATAAAGAGGCTTAGAATCAAGCAAAGAAGACAATGGAACAATAAAATTTGAGCGCCATCATGAAGCAAGTTGCACTTGTCTAGGGTTTGGTAGGTGGGAGGAGTAATGGAGAAGGAGGAGAAGAGTTAATGAGAAATAATAAACGGAGAGAGAAGAGGTTGGTTAATATACCAACCTACCCATCTCAACCCAAACAAAAACAAACCAAGCCAAGACTAGCCGGACCGAACTGAACTAAGGGTAAATTAAACCAAGACTGGGCTAAACAAGACAAGTCAAAATACGGATCACCTGACAATCGTCCGAAATCCGTATACGTATAATAAAAATACGTATAACTAAAAATGGGAGTGACAAATCTACCCACCTTAAAAGAATTTCATCCTCAAAATTTAATCAAGAGACTAGAGGTGTCGGGGCAAGCTACACTAACCACAGGCAATCTACGAATATCAGTTAATTATGCAATCATTCATGCAAACAAGAAATTAAAAGCATATGGGATAAGGAAGACATTATAACTTACGAGCCAAACAGATGTGGATATCGCGATCGGATATCATCCTCATGTTCCCATGTTGACTCACCCAAAGAGTGATGACCCCAAGCAACACGAAGTAAACTAATAGTCTTGTTCTTGAGTATCTTCTCCCTTCGGTCCAATATGGATACAGGTCTTTTCTCATACGAAAGGCTGGTACCAACAACCAATTTTGAATGATCGAGGTTATGGCTCGGACTCGGAATATACCATCGTAATTGGGATACATCGAATACGTCATGTACCTCACGTAATAATGGCAGAAGAGTGAGACGATAGGACACATCACCTATTCACTCGAGAATATCAAACGGTCCTATATACCTAGGACTAAGCTTTTCTCGTACGCCGAATTGAATGTCACCATAGGTAGGCAAGATCCTAAGGAATACGTGGTCGTCGATAGAAAACTCAAGAGGATGTCGATGCGAATCGGCCGAATGGCATTGACGATCTTGTGCAACTCGAAGATGATCTCTAATTTTTTTGACCACCTCAATAGTCTGAGTAATCATTTTTGGATCAAGCATTTACAACTCGTCGACGTCGTCCCTAGCTAAAGGTGATATGCACTTTCTGCCATATAGTGCCTCAAACGGTGTCATCTGGATACTGGCCTAAAAACTGTTATTGTAGGAGAACTCCACTAGATGCAGGTGATCTTCCCATTAACCACCGAAGTCAAGTGTTCAGGATCATAACATATGTTCAAGAGTTTGAATCATACACTCTGACTGACCATCTATCTGTGGATGATAAGTTAAACTAAACTTGAGACGAGTCCTCAAACTCTCTTGAAGACTCTGCCAAAAGTGCGATATAAATCTCAAATCTCTGTCAGAAACAATACTGACTGGCACTCCATGTAATCCGACTATCTGCTTGAGGTACATCTCTGCTAGTTGATCTGTTGACTGACCAATTCTGAAAGAAAGAAAATGAACTACCTTAGTGAGTCAGTCAACTGTATATAACCTATATAGCATCTCTTCCAGCTAGGGATTTAGGTAAGCTAGTTACAAAATCCATGGTAATAGATTCCTATTTCCATTCTAAAATCGGTAAAGGTTGAAGAA
This sequence comes from Iris pallida, assembly GCA_029216955.1. NCBI lineage: Eukaryota > Viridiplantae > Streptophyta > Magnoliopsida > Asparagales > Iridaceae > Iris > Iris pallida. The sequence goes on along the minus strand of JANAVB010024997.1, from coordinate 13,155,002 downwards.
GTCCAGCTGGTCTCTGATATTCAGCTTTAACTTGTTGGCAAACTAAGCAACGAGAGACAAAACCGAGCTATCTTTCTCTTCATGCCATTCCACCATAAATGTTGATGGATATCACAATACATCTTCGTGCTACCAGGATGAATTCAATACTGCAAACTGTGAGCTTCTGCTATGATCTCTTGCCTGATGTCACCACTGGGTACATAAAGATGCCTTCCATGTCGGAGTGTGTCATCTTCATGAATGCATAACTCTGCTCTCTGTCCTACTTCACATTCTGCCCTAAGCCGCTGAAGCTTAGAATCCGATAACTGTGCTATCTTGATTCTCTCAACTATACTGGATTGAACTTGCATACTAACCATTAATACCATGTTGGTAGGGAGAACTGTCTCTATACCTATTTTCTGAAGATCTGCTAATAACTCTGGCTGTGATGTTAGAAAATAAGCTTCTGCTCTTTTTCTTAACACATCTGTAACTACGTTGGCCTTCCCAGGATGATACTGCAGTTGATGTCATAATCCACTAGTAATTCTAGCTATCTTCTCTGATGCATGTTGAGATCCTTCTAGGTAAATACATACTTAAGAATCTTGTAGTCGGTAAAAATCTCTTCCCGATCTCTATACAAGTTATGCCTCCAAAGCTTAAGTGCGAAAACCACCGCTACTAACTCCAAGTCATGGGTTGGGTAATTTCTCTCATGATCACGGAGTAGTCGTGACGCATAAGCTACTACCTTGCCATATTGTATCAAGACGCATCCTAATCCTCTGTCTAAAGTGACATAATAAATTGAGAATCCTCCAGTCCCATCTGAAAGCGTGAGAATGGATGCCCTCATAAATCCTTGCTTTAACTTCTCGAATGAACTCTGACACTCTACTATCCAAGCAAACTGTACATTCTTACGGGTCAACAGCGTCAATGGTGCTGAAAATTGCAAACTTCTACGACGGTGTTGGGTACTGGCCCTGTCTCTATAGCTACTATCTTCTGGGGTCCACTTTTACGAGGGGGTGATGATTGTAGACACTTACAAAAAAGGGAAGAATCACTATCTTTTCTTATTAGCGTAAGGCACTATAAATCGAGTACACCTGAGAGATCCTGCACTGAAAATCCCCGAGTACAAAAAGAATTCTGGAAAATGGGACGATGGAGATCGAGAGACAATTGCTTCTTTACTCCGTTGACACTTCGATTTACAAAAGTGAGAGAAAACCTGAGAAAATTGCTAACTCTCGGCTCACTGGCAAGAAGGGCAGCAATTTGGCTCTGAAATGCTCTTTGTTCTATTTTTTTGAAGAGGCATATGACCTCTATTTATAGTCGTTTTGTACTAAAATGACTGTTATGCTCACACAGGTAGAGAATACACAGATTTCCTATAGGCGCATAGTCTTCCTTTAGGCACATAGGGTGTAGGCGCATAAGGACTGGATGATCGTGGGTAGATCTTGGGGTTGACGTGACCGTATGCTTCGGTGCACGACTGCTCATGGAGACTGATGTGACCACATGCTTCGGTGTACGACTGATCGTGGATGTTGACCGAGTCGTTGGCCTGTTCTGACTTGGGAGCATAATGTGGAAAGAGGACTATACGCCCCCTTCTGGAGGGGCTATGTGGACGCATAGAAACTGCTACACATGGGCGCATAGGGATTTCACATATGGGCGCATATAGTTTGTACATGTGGATGCATACCACTCTCTTGTGTGGGCACATAGCTGCTTCATGTCTTGGGCGTATAGCTGCTTCCTGACTTGGGCGCATGGTTTGATATTTTCATGCTTCTACAAGTCCTCCTTCAAAGTTTTTGTTACTCGAACGAGTTCGAAATACTTTAAAAGAAGCATGGGAGGTTGTCTTCTTTATGGCTCTGTAGGCGCATAGCAAACTCTCTCTTTGGGCGCATAGATGCTGCCAGGCTGTCAAAAGATTGCTGTTGAGATCTTCATCGAAAATCTAAACTGACAGATTCATCGGAGCAGAATTTGAAGGGGTCCATCCTCCATGCGATGTCTACGCATAGTCCACATCAGCAAATAGCAGGCGCATAATATGCAAAAGACCGAGTCTCTGCGTGGGCACATAGACCATATGGGCGCATAGACCATGTGGGCGCATAACTTCTCGTTTGTGCCTATAAATAGGCCTTGAGGGGAGAGAAAGTTTATTCTCCACTCTTTTTCTCAAAAACTTCTAAAAGACTATTCATTTTTTCCCTGCAAGAACATGTCTCCCAAGGCTGCCAAGAAGTCTGCGAAGGGCAAGAAGGCTGCACCGAGCGGTTCTCCTCCTTCGACAATGTCTTCGCTGGTCCAAGACCCATTCTGGGTCAGGCTATACTTCAAAACAAAGTCTCGAGCATTAACTTACGACGCTCGGACTACTCTCTACTTGGGCGCATAACTATTGATATGCACCCGAAGTAACACACTTCTGTGAGCATTCTTATGCGCCCACACAAAATGTTTCTGTGTTTGAACATTCTTATGCACCCGCATAATTATGCGCCCACGCTCTTGTTGCGTGTCATGCGCCCACAAAGAACACATATGCTCTTTATGCGCCCACAGGACGTTTTGGGTGCATAACAACTGGGCGTATAGAAATTTTCCAGCACTTAGCTTTTTTTTATATAGATTTTAAGTCTGACTTTTTTCTCTGTCTTTGCATTTGACATGGTCGTCCTGGAACTCGATGGAATTCCTCTTGTCTCTGCTCATCAAATTCTTGGTTCAAGCCTCGTCACTACCATGATTAGGAATGTTCAGGCTAAGATCATCCAGAACCAGCCTTCAGTGCGAATGATCGCTACACTTGAACAGGATAAGATGTTCCTGAAGCATATTATAAATGATAAAAAGTTCCTGCTGGGAGGGGCACGGAGCCTTAAGAAGCCGTACTTCTTGTTTGGCAACAACCTAGGATTTGAGGACGGCGAGACGATACGCCTAAAAGACCCTCTTGTGGCTAGGTTGAACAACTAAATGATATGGTTGCCGTCGATGGATCTCCAATATCCTCTGTCGGAGTTCACCGATCTCGCTGTGCGGTGGTAGATGAAATGGGACTTAATCCCTGAACTTCATGGGGTTGTCTTCGGAAAGATACAGTTTAGCTCCGGTGATCGGAAGAGGGACACTTTTAAGTATGTCAAGGGCTCCACGTCCTATTCCACGAGGGGGCTGCACCCTGGTGCCATAATAAATGATATCCCGACCGACCTTCATCCTTATGTTGCCGACACCCTTTCCAATCTGATGATGTCGAAGAATAGGTGGTATCTCATAGGAAAGTTGTGGCTGAAAGGTTGGAGGCACCCCGTTTCATTCCAGAGTGACCTCACTGAATGGGTGCTTTCAATCTATGAAGCCACTCTGAAGGCTACCAGCCTTTTTTATTCCGTTAGAGCCACTCAATATGGCATAAAGACGAATTGACCTATGTTTATCTCTCTGGCGGAGTTGTTCAATCATCACACTTGTACCTTCTTCACTCTGGACGGAGAGATGGGCTTGGCTCTCCATAAGATGCAGGAAATATCGAAGCTTCCTTGGGGAACAGAGCTGTACGAAGAATATGTCCCTTGTGATGAAGAACTCCTGGACCCGGAGAAGGAAAACTCCGAGATGACGGATGTGTGTAAGCAGTTATTCTGTTACTTCCTCATCTGTCACAAGATCACAAAGACTGTAAAGAATGAGGGGGCCAATCCCCATACGAGATCTTAGGCGAGCTATATCTTTGTTCAAGAAGAAGGAGAAGGTCCGACCTCCTTTTTGATTTGCAAGCCCCTGATGAAGTCTGAGATAGAGAAATTGATGACAGATCATGGGGCAGCAGATACTGATGATAGCGATGATCCTGAGGAGAATTCCCTGATTTACCATTTCTTCTGATAAGCTGAGTTTAAGTTGTCGGAGAAAGTCGTGCTGACAGCTTTTCTGATGATCTGGATCCGCGACTGTGTAGTCCCTGGTGGTTCAGGGTCTATTGAAAGGATGAGCCGGAGTATGATACTTGCGGCTGTAAAGCTGGCATTTGGATACCGGCTTGCCCTGCTTCCTGTAATGGTCTGCGCCATCCATCGGGGCCTGCGAGAATTTGTTGAAAATGCGATGACCCCCGACGGTAGGATAGACTTTGCCCAGACTGAACTCCCCTTTCATTACTTAATGGGATGGCTGCTGCTGTATTGTCCCAAACTGATGAATGTCGGGCTTGTGGCGGACTCTTTGGTAGGAGATGCCTTTCTTCGAAGGGTTTATGATGCAGACTTGGCCGTCACTAGTATACCTACTTGTAGAAGGGCCTTGGACTTCCTTTAGAACTACGAGTTCTTCAGAGTATCCCCTCCATCCGGCAGTGGCAAACAGGGGACACATTAGTAGATGAGGGAGCCCATTCTATTAGCTTGACCACTAGGCATTCCATTGGCTCCAGTCTATCAGGCCCTCTCATTTGGTGCTCAGCAATAGGAATCACACCTACCTGGAGCCTTATCTACCAAGCCGCTTTGTACAACAAATTGGCTATAGTCGACATCTTTTGGGCAATTCTAGCCCACATCTGGATTCGATAGGTAGCTTGGTCGATGGGGCCCGTGCATGGGTTTATTACAATGCCGGATGCACGAAAACAATTTTTACTCTGCCCGAAGATAAGCCTGAGACCCACATGCTCTATGCTGCTGCCAAATTTTATACTCAGATGAATACCTTTCATCCTCGGTATGATCGTGAGCAGAGCTTGATATTGGGGACTAGGTTTTTCCCCACTCCTGCAAGTGTAAAACGAGCCCGAAAGATGCCAAAGGAGAGCGCCGCCCCAGCCGTCAGGCCGACCGCAGCACCACGGTAGAGAGCTGCTCTTAGGGAGCCGACAGTACCTCCAAGAGAGGATACCAAAGATATTTCTGCTCTCCCCGATCCTCCTCAGAAGAGGAAAGCTTCAACTGAACTGGCCCAACAGCCAACTTTTAAGAAAAAGAAGAAGACTGTTGCCACAAGGAGAGCCAAGGATGTGGGTGCTGGCTCACCTCCTTTAAGAAGACCTTTTCGACAGACTGGATGAGGTGTAACAGCGTCGCGGGCTGTTACCATTCGAAAGGTAGATCCCTTTCTAGACTCTATAGCTGTTTTGGTCAAACCACTACTTGTGCAGTCTTCGAATGAAGCTTTCTAACCCTTGTGTTTGTCCTTTGCACAGGACCTCGAATTTGCGATCGAGGCAGGTTCTTCTTCGTCGGAAGAGGTGGACGTGACAACAGTGTCCCCTCCTAGTCCTCAACCGGTAGACGAAGATCAGCCTTCCCCAGTCAAAGGGGTTGAGCCAAGGGATGACCAGGGCGAAGGCCCGGACTATGATGGCGACCAGAAAGCAAGTCCCTCTTACGATATATCTTAGGGGATCTGTCTGAGACTGGGGCTTTAATAAATAAGTAGGACGAGAAACAAGTCCAGTCAGCTCACCCTTCTGCGGGTATGTTATCCTTGTATTTTACTTCGGATGAGATTTTTCGACTTCGGTTTTACGTACTCCTCGTGAGACTGACTGCCATCGTATATTCCTTTGTAGACAAGGAGAGGGCACAATATACGGAGATATCCCATAATATTGGGGTAGGACAAGAAGTTGTCCCTGCTTCCTCTGGGATTGCTGGTGTGGAGGAATTTGTCAGTAAGTCGGCATCGGCTGCAGAAGGAGAGGTTGAACAGTGTACTGAGGTGGCTGTTACTGAATCTGCTCCAGGTCCAGCTGGGGCCATAGAAGATATACAGCCTGATGTTGCTTGAGGCCTTGACATTATTCCCCTTGAGCAACCTGGGCATGCTCTTGGTTCCCTTGTAACCAGGGCTGATGACCTAGTCCAAGTTGGTGCTGATCAGGCAGAAGGTATGAAATTACAACTCTCTCGCACTCTTTCAGGTTTTAACTTTCCGTTACTGATAGATATATTATTTTCTTGTCAGGTTTGACTTCTTGTCAAGTGTCTCTTCCTGGAGCGGAAGATCCCCATCAAGCTTCCTCCCCAACGACTTCCTCCGAAGATGACGAGATGACCCAGAAAGTCGTCAAAGCTTTCTATTCCATTCTGAAATTAAAGCTTCCTGGAGTTTTACACCAGAATGCCGCCTTTGGACCTGTAAATGCTATTGCTGAATGCCAAGTGACGGTCCTTGAGAGCATTACCGGCTACGAGGAGCGGGCTAACGGTCTGAGGAAAGTTTTGAATGATCTGGAGCACCAAGTGGCCAAATTTCGGGAACCCAAACAACGAAGCCCAACCTCGTTGTTTCTTGAAGAAGACGAGGCTTTAGTTGTGGCTTATGCGGAGGAGGAAGCTACTTTCCAAGCAAGGAAGAATGCCCTTGCTAAAGTGATCAGTGAGTTGGCTGATCAATATGAACAGTTCAACGCCACGAGTGAGGCTCGTGTGGCTTCGAAGAACAAGCTGGCCGCCCAGATCACTGAAAAGTATAATCAAATTGCGCAGATCCACAAGAAGATTGCCCAACTGGAGGCTAACTTAAGGACAGTTGCGTCTGAACAGGAAGACTATAGGGTTCAGGCTGTTGCGACTGTCACAACTTCAGACCAATTGAAAGAACAGCTGGTAAAGTTGGAGGGGGAGCACGTGAAGTTGATCCCCTTCAAGGATGAAGCCGTTCGGCAGGAAGAAGCGCACCGTCGTGCCACTGTCAAGTCTCAGACCGAGATAACGACTTTAAGGGATAGCATCAATCGGTTGTGTATCCCTTAAGTCTTCTTATTTGTAATTGGCTCATTTAGCCGTAAAACTTTTGTATCCTGCTTTTTTAAGAATAATTCAATGAAGAATCTTTTAGCTTTCTGAACTCATGAATGTGGTTTGTGAAATATCAGAACTAGAGGTAATATGGACGTAGTAGAGATATTTCTAGTATGTATTCTGTTGGAGAATTGGATGTAGACTCATTACCCGTTTATATTCAAGGTTCTTGAATATAGATAATAAGTTGAAAGAAGCTGCTAATAGAGGTAATATAGACGTAATAACAAAGAATGTTTTATATCTCAACCAGAGGTAATATAGACGTGGACGGGCATACAACATTTAAATAGGAGTCAGTAAATAATTCAGAGGTAATATGGACATGATTATTTCTGATGAGTGTTTGGCTCAGAGGTTATATGGACGTGGCAAAACATTTCTTAATTATCCCACCGGAGAATAATTATTGAAAAATAGTTCAGAGGTAATATGGACGTGACCGTTTTCATAAGATCGAGTTTGGACAGAGTTCAAACGAAGATAATTTTTAGAGGACCTATTATCCATGGCGTATTCAAGGATCTTGAAATACGGATAATAGTTAGACGATTCTCTGAATCACATAAACATCATACTGTACATTTACATGATTAAAGTCGGGTATCTGTAAACGCTGAAGGTTACACATACTATTTCTTTAGGAACTTGCCGTTGATTGGCATCATAAGCAAGTCACCATCAGGCTTGGTTAGTCGATACGCACCGTTAGAACACACCGATTCTATAACGAAAGGACCTTCCCATTTAGGCTAAATTTTTTCTTTTGTCTTGTGCGTCATGACCATTGGTCTTCTCACTGCTAAGACCAGATCACCAAGTTGAAAGATTCTTTCCTTCACCTTTTTATTAAAGGCTCTAGAAATGCGTGCTTGGTATAGCTCAGTACACTGTTGAGCTAATAAGCGTTTTCGTCTAGCGCTTCCAGCTCTTGTAGTCGCAGACGGTAACTTTCTTCTGCAGTCAACTCATTGGCTAAGGCTACTCGAAGTGCGAGAATCTGGATTTCCAGGTAAATAACTGCTTCACTGCCATAAACCAGAGAGAATGGCGTACTGCCTGTTGGAGTCTGAAACGTTTTGCGGTAGACATTCGCCGAGCTTCTCATTCCAATCACGCTTGTTTAAAGGCACGAATTTCTTGAGAAGTTTGATGATAGTCTTATTGAAAGCTTATGCTAATCCATTAGCTGCTAGATTGTAAGTGGTAGAGGCTACATTCTAGATTCGATTCTTATCGCAGAACCGATAGAATGCATGGCTCATAAATTGTGGACCATTATCATGGATGATCCTGCAAAGTAGGCCGAAGCGGTAGATGACGTAATGTTTGACAAAACTGATCACGTTTGATGTCTTTACTTCGATGAACGGTATAGCTTCTGTCCATTTGGAGAAGTATTGGTTATAGCGAGAATAAATCGATGTCCTCTGGAGGATGGCGGGTTTATTGGGCCGATGACGTCCATACCCCAAGCTTTAAAAGGCCAAGATACCATCGTCAGGATAGAAACTCCGAAGGTTGATGAATGAAATCAGCGTAGAATTAACAAGACCTACACTTCTTTACATAATCAACACCATATGCTATCATCGTGGGCCAATAATAACCCATTCGTCTGAGGCGATCTTATAATTTGGGGTCTGGTTGGTGTGTACCACAAATTCTATCATGAACCTCACGTAGTGTATGTTATCTTCTCTGTCTGATAAACATCGTAACAGTAACCTATCGTAAGAACGTCGATACAGCATTTTGGTAGCTATATTATAGTAAAATATGAGGAAATGCCATTTGATAGACACTATTTCCTTCGGGTCATCATGGAGGATTCCGTAGACAGCGTAGTCTATAAAAGGAAATCTCTAGTCTTTGATGTCAACGTTCGTCTCTGCTGCGTAGCTGTGATGAATATGCAAGGCATCTTTCGTACAGAATAACTCTCGACTAGACACAGTGATCGAATGCTGAGTATTGATAGGAACGGTTAAGGAAGCAGCCAGACCGGCTAAAGCATCTGCTTCTATATTCTGTAATCGAGGTACGTGCTCGATGAAGAATCTAGCAAAGGTAGAGGCCAACTCAATCGTCACTTTGTGATATGGGACGAGATCTTCATGACGAACTTCATAATCACCTCGAACCTGACTAAATATTAGCTTAGAATCACCATAAGCTTCAAGATAGTCAACTTCCAATTGTTTTTCCAGTTGAAGGCCAATCAGTAGGGCGTTATATTCAGCCACATTATTGGTTCAAGGCTCCACGAGAGAATACATACGGTGTATAACCAGATGATCGGGTGAAACAAGCACGATCCCTACTCCGGCTATAATATTTCCTTTAGGTCCTGTTCTTGACGCACAGTCAAAAAACATTCGTCAAATGGGGATTTTCTCTATTGCAGTGTTAGACTCAACCACTTCATCTGGGATTTTGTCATAGAGTTTGGAAGATTCTGGCACTGGATGAGCTGCTAAGAAGTCAGCTATGCTTGGCCTTTTACTACCTTCTAAGGAACGAACAGCATATCGTATGGAGTCAACAGAATTGCCCATGTAGCTAAGAGAAAGCTTTGACTTTAGCGATATAAGAGTCGGCATGTAGCAATGCCACACTTAAAGCTTTATGGATCTCTTTGAAGAGCCGCAGTAGATCGAGCACTGACAATCTGGCTGGTGTATTGGCCAGGTGTGCCAGTATGTCAAAGTTGTAAGGCCGATCCATGCCTTCGGGAGTTGACGACTTTAGAGATTTGTCAAATCGATGTTGATCCAAACTGGATCGCAGTCAGCCTAATCTTGATAATTAACAAATCGATATTTGACATGATCCAACTCGACACATAAATTTTCATCAAGAAGATAACTATCACATATCAAGTCAGACAATCATTATCGACAACTGCTCGACGAATACTGCTGGAACTTGTAATCGAAAGTCTGTATTTTTACAATTTTATTGAGTCTAGGCTATTATACATTGAATCGCACTGAGTATCTCAACCATAGACTAGATAACTAAAAGCTCCACAAACAAGAAGCCAAACTGCCAAAGCCCTACAACTGTCTATGAGCATTCTGTCTCCTAGGAGGCAGAGTTCGGGCCGAACTCTGCCCCCACACAGAGTTCGGGCCAAACTTTGTCTCCTAATTTCCAGAAGATAATTTTTAGGGATTGCTTATTGCAAGTTGTCCAACGGCCAAAATTTTGAATATTTTGGACAAAGTTTTGGCCAAACTCTGCCTCCCAGAACTAGTATATATAGGCACCCTTTTTTTCCTTTTTAAAACATCCAATCTTCTCTTCTATTCTACTCTTATAGCCTATACATCCTAAAGAGCCATACTCTTCTCATCTACTAGCCATAAAACTTTCCAAGCCTACAAGGTACTCGATGCGAGTCAATTAGAAGTTTGTGTGCAAGACTCTTGAAGAAGTCACTTGGAAAATTCTAAGTTTTGCCTCAGCGATCTTTCAAGAAGTTGGCGTGCTCTTCTGAGTAAAGGCACGTGGTTGTAAAGCTATTTCAAAAATAGTGGATTTCAATCCTGAGCTAAAGTTCTCAAGCCTGGACTAGTCCTCCACGAGAAAAACCAGGTTAAAAATTGCTGTGTCTGCGTATGCTCTCTGATCTTCATTTAATTTTTGTACATATACTCTGATTAATTATTTGCTAGTTGGGATTGAATAGAGTTAATTTTTTAATTATTCATTATTGACACAAGTACTCTATTCACCCCTCTCTAGAGTTGCCTATACGTACTTCAATTGGTATCAAAGTCATGTTCTCTTGATACGGGATTTACATCCTAGAGTTGATCCATGGCAACCACACAACCCATCTCTACCAACTATGGTGAGGGTCAATCCACAAATAGGCCACCCCTATTTGATGGGACTAACTACACTTATTGGAAGACTATAATGAGTTTTTATCTTAAGTCTCTAGACTTTGACATGTGGACTATAGTTAATGATGGCTACAAGAAACCTCCCAGAATAACTGTCGAGGAAAGTCTCGTCGAGAAACCCTACGACAGGTATACTGATCAAGAGAAGAAATAGGCAAGTCTAGACGCTAGGGCTATTAATGCTCTCTTATGTGCCATAGACGAGACAGAATTCAACACGGTCTCCACATGCACCACCTCGCATGAAGTATGGAAGCTTTTGGAGGTGACTCATGAAGGGACCACACAAGTCAAATAATCAAAAGTCAGTCGTCTGACACAGGAGTACGAAACTTTCAAGATGAAGCCAATTGAGACGATCACTCAAATGTTCACCAGATTCCTCGACATCGTCAACCCGCTATCTTCCCTCGAAAAAGATTATTCCAACCATGAGAAGATACGTAAAGTGCTACGAGGATTGCCGAAGGTCTGGAACCCGAAAGTCACGGCGATCATCGAAGGCAATGATCTTACGGTCATGTCACTAGAAACTTTGATGGGCAAGCTGATGACGCATGAGCTCGATCTAAAAGATTTTGAAGAAACAGCTCCAAAAAAGAAGGAGACTGCATTAAGAGCTCATCGTCGAAGAACCAGCACAAAAGACACTAATGACGACGACTCCGAAGGTGACGATCAAGCTCTCTTAGTTTAAAACTTTAAAACGTTTCTACGCTTCAATAAAAAGAAGAGGGAACAAAGAGATGATGATGAAGAACCCACCTGCTTCGGATATAAGAAGACGGGACATGTCAAGAAAGATTGTCCCTTAGCAAAAAAAGGAAGCAGATATGAGAAGCCATACAAGAAGCCAACTACAAGGAAGTATGCCAACACTAGCATCTGGCATGAAAGCGAGACTAATGATTCAGACGAGGAAGAGGACTCTCCGTAAAACACGGCTAATGTTTGTCTAATGGCGACTTCTGATAAGGTAAAAGATTCTTTTGATGATTTCTCATTTGATGAACTTGGTGATGCTTTTAGTGATCTACTTGAAGATCACAAAAAGGTACTCAATAAATATAAACATGCAAAGGATAAGATCAAGAAATATGAAATCAAGATCCATAGACTTTCATGTTTACTAGAAAATATTAGAAATACTACACCCACGAAAAACACTGAAGAGGTATCCAAGCTTAAATTAAGCTTACACGATGCCAAATCAATTATTAAGAAACAAACACTTGATATCATGGCTTTAAACAAAGAACTTGCTGAAGAGAAAAACAAGTTTAAAATTTCTACAGGTAGAATACATGGTCTTACTGCTAAATGTGATGAGTTAAATGCTGTCTCTAAGAAGTTAGAGATTAAACTGGGCAAGCAGGTTATTCAACCGCAAGTTCAGTCTCATAGTCACAACACTTACAAACACGTGCCAACTCAACACAAAAAGGCATGTCACCACAAGGACACTCATCCACATGCAATACAAAATCATGGTTTCATGTACACCTATTCACATGCAGCACGTAAAACACATACACGTAAACACTATCATCATCATACTGCTGCACACAGTCACTATAATCACTCTACTAGCGATTATTACCCTACTTATAGACATCACAATCAACATGCTCCTAGCATAAATATGCATGTTAGATGTACATATTGTAGCCTACATAGACACATTTTTCCATAATGTAGAATTAGGAGATTAGCTGATAAAAATATATATGCATGGGTACCAAAGTCTAACCTTTCAGGACCCACAAGAATCTGGGTACCAAAGGTCACTTCTACTCATGGTGTAGGTGGACATGCCCTCTTCAACTAGAAGCAAGTGGATTCTCGATAGTGGGTGCTCGCGACATATGACTGGAAATACAAATCTATTCGCAACACTATCGATAAAAAAGGAAGGATACGTTTCCTTCAGAAATAACCTAAAAGGCTACATAATAGGTAACAATACAATTGGTTATCCTCCATCTCCCTTCATTAACGATGTCTGTTTAGTGACCGAGTTAAAGCATAACTTGCTCAGCATTAGTCATCTTGCTGATCACGATTATGATATTAACTTCGGTAAAACTAAATACTTTATCTATAATCGATCAACTGAAGATATCGCTTTTGAGGGGATAAGGGAAGATAACATTTATATTTTCTATCTATATAGTGATACTAAAAGTGCAGGAAGATGCCTTTACGCTCACAAAGATAAAAAGATCCTATGACATCAGCGTCTTGGTCATGCCAACATGGATACTATATCCAAACTATCTACCAAGAAGCTAGTCAGAGGACTGCCAGATATCACATTCAAGAAAGACACGGTATGTGCCGAATGTGAAAAGAATAAGGCTACCAAATCTTTCTTTAAATCCATAAACACTATAAGTACTACCCGACTATTGTAATTACTTCATATGGACTTATTTGGTCCTAATAGAGTAGTCAGTCTTGGCGGAAAACTCTACGCTTTTGTCATTGTAGATTATTTTTCAAGATTTACTTAGGTTTTCTTTCTTACAAACAAAAGTGATACAATTTCTGTTTTTAAAGTATTTGCTAAAAGGTCCAAAACGAAAAATGTTACATGATTACTCGTCTCCGAAGTGATCATGGTGGCAAATTCAAAAATTCTGATTTTGAAAAGTTTTGTGATTCAAATGGTTTTAGTATAAATTTTCGTGTCCAAGAACTCCTCAACAAAATGGTATTGTGGAGCGGAAGAATAGAACTCTTGGCGATATGGCTAGAGTTATGCTAAATCAATTCTCTTTTCTGAAATACTTTTGGGCAGAAGCTGTCAGCACAGCGTGCCATATTTTGAATAGGGTGTTGATTCGACCTATTACGAAGAAGACACCTTATGAGCTTTGATTTGGTATGACTCCAAATGTTTCTTACTTTAGAGTGTTCGGTTGTCGCTGCTTTATCCTGAATACCAAAGACAACTTAGAAAAATTTGATGCCAAAGCTGACGAAGGTATTCTTCTTGGTTATGCGGCCAGGAGTAAAGGATATAGAATGTTCAACAAACGCTCTATGATTGTTGAAGAGTCTACTAATGTAACTTTTGATGAGAAAAATAGTACAACTGTCATTTCCGACGACGATGATGGACCATCAACTTCTACACCTATAAATACAACGTCAGAAACTAGCTCTCCGAAGGAATTACCAAAGAAGTTCCAATTCACACCCTCTATAAGCCCCTGTTTTTCAAAAAAATTATTTGATTAGTGTTAATTAATTAATGATGTCATTTTTAGCCTTAAAATATTTATTATGATTTTTAGGAATTTTTTTAGAATTTTTAAATGAGTTTTAAATACTAAAATATCAATTTGTAATTTTTTAAAATATTTTAATATCATTTTGTAATTATTAGAATTATTTTAATATAGTTTTTTAATAATTAGAATTGTTTTAATATTAATTTGTAATTAATCAAATAATTTAAGTATAGAATGCCAATTATTATTTGCATTGATTAACTGTAAGGACCTTCTTGTAATTTCCTAAACTATGGGGGCCAAATTGCTAACCTACCCTACCCCCCCCCCACGATCACCCTCTCTCTCTCCTCTCACCCACTCCCTGCCCGACTGCCCGACGGCCACCGCCCACCTTTCTCCCGCCATTTTTGGCTGCCCCCGACCGACTCGACCCCCTATAAAGACCCCCCTCACTCCTCTCGACTCGACTACCACCACGAAACTCCCCAACCACCCACAACCGCCCCATTCTTCTCCAAAGCCCATCACCGGAACCCTAACTCCAGCTAACCCCAGCGCCGCTCCCACGACAAACGCAACCCCCTACCACCACCACCGAAAGGTTCGCCATGACGAGGCGAGTCGATCGCCACCACTCCGCCGCGACGACGACGCCTCCGCCGCCATCCAGCCCCTTCGAAACCTCCCCAGCAAATCGGACACGTGAGTAGCGGTGTCGAAAGCGTGTCGTGCGTGTCTCATGTTTGACGTATGTTGTTCGCCGTGTCCTAACGAACACGAAGGTAGGACTGGACACGAGTTTCATGGCCCGTACGTGTCGTGCTTAGCACGGACACGTAGAATCCTGTGTCCCTAACTGTCCGGACACAGGATCGATTTTATTATATTTTTTATATATAATATTTAACCTAACCTAAATAAATTAAACCTAAACCTAATCCTAACATAACCAGCGGGCTGACCCCCTGGCCAGCCCGACCCAATCAAACCCCCCCCCCTCGCGCGCGCTCTCTGGCTCGAGTTCGAGCCCTCTTACTGCTGTTTCCATTTCTTTTTCTTTTCCTTTTTTTTCTTTTTTCTGTTATTTATATATATATGTATATACATATATTTGTATATATATATATATATCTGTATTATTATACTGTATTATATATATATATATTTTTTTTCTGTATTATATATATATATATATTTTTATATTTGTATATATATATATGTATTATTATACTGTATTATATATTATACTGTATTATACTGTATTATATATATATGTACTGTATATATATATATATATATATATATATATATATATATATATATATATATATATATATATATATATATATATATATTATATTTAGTACTTTATTATAATATATATATATGTATATATGTTCATGTGTATATATATATTATTATTATATATATACTATTATATATATGTATACAATATTTGTATATATATATATATATATATATATATATATATATATATATATATATATATATATATATATATATATATATAAAATTTATAATTAAGTATTTTCTTATATATATATTTACTTTTAACATATGTATGCATATATTCATTTTGTATAATTTTACCTTATTAAAATATTAATATTTATTTTGCACTTTTACCAATTTGTATTTTAGTGTATTTAAATTACTGCAACCATTTGGTGTCCAAGCCTAGCATGGGTTTTTGGGTCCAAATATGTTTTCACACATTCAAGACCTGTACAAGTCATATTGGACTTGATTCATGGCCTTGGGTCCTGTATTTGGACTTCGGTTCAAATTATATACATGGACAAAATACGCAGATAATTAATTATTTAATTTCGATTGTGTTCAATGGTGTTTATGATTTTCTAAAAATACTTAAATTATTGTTAAAATTCTAGAAAAATAGTATTTAGATACTATATGAATTTAGCTAATTTAAAATAATTTTTATAGTATTTAATTTATAGTTTTGTCACTAGTTTGGCATATGAAACCAAAACTCATTTTCTGTATACTTAGGAAAACTGATTTTTATAAAATACTTGTACTGGTTAATAAATTCCAGAAAAATTATAATAAATTTCTATAATTAACAAAGATCTTTTTGGTACTTTATTTTATGTAAAATTAAGCTTTTTGTCTATCTCAAAAATTGTTAAAATACGATGATCATTTGATTTATTTATTGATTAATTATGACTTGTAACTTTTTGTGCTATTTTGAGTTTTAGCCGTATTTGAACCCCACCCCTCACTTGTGTAAAGACCCTAGAAAGTTAGTTAAAGTAGTGTGTCACCCCACATTGGTCTCCTATGCTAAAAATCATCATTTTGGCTAGGTGCCCAGTCACAAGTCGTGTTTCACCAATTAGTGTCCTAGTGTTTTAGCTTAGTATAAAAACTAAGTTTATGTATTTATTTCTACAGTGACAAGTTACCAGACATCTATAGCACTTTTATCGCAGCTTGTTTTGCTTTGCTTTGCTAAAGGCAAGTACTTTCTACGAACTTTACATACGGTTACATAAATGAACTGCTAATCCAACCATGTTAAATGCTGATCCTTGGGGTAGCAAGTTAAAATATCACATGTTGTACTTTCCATTACTACCATGCATAGAACAGTCTTTATGTATCTCTCACATGATTAAAATATGGGTTATGGGAAAACTGTTAGTAGCGTACGTGATCATGTCCCCTTACTCGTACGTACGTACCGAGCAAGGTTGACATTTTATATGTATACCTTGTCGTAGGCGCACCAGTAGTATTTGTACGTATGTACATCTATCGCTTGTTTTACTTGTACGGAAGTATATTTTATATACTTGTACCACAGTACATTTTACACCTATTGACGATCACGTACCTGCTACAGTTTTAAACATTATATATACATCTGTCTCTATGACATATGTGTCCTTGCCATGATAGATTATGTGATGCCATCTTTCCAGTTATTCCTCTTATGTTCATTTTCATGTTTCATATGCTAGTTTGCTAGAATCAGTACTTGCTTCCGTCCTGACAGGATAACATTGTAGGTGTCCTTACTGAGTTGGAGTTACTCTGCGACACATATTATGGAGATACTGCCGAGGACCCGGCTTTGCTTTACGAGGATGTTCCTGCGGGGAACCTCGCCTAGTTGTCTTTTTGCTTTAGACTTTTGAGTGTAGTCATATATTAGACTACGTATTTTGTAACTGGACATGTATCCAGTTTTATATTTCAGACTTGTACTTGGATATTTTACTATATATGACGACTTTTGTGTTTGGAGCATTTATGACTTTTATTCACTTATAGAACTGTTAGCACATTTAGTCTTATCCTGTTATCTTTAGAACAGCTTACTACATTTTATCTCAAGCGTAGGCTGGACATGACTCGGCCCGGCCCAACAATTTGGGTAGCGGGTCATGACATGTTTTTAATGGTAGCCCATGCAGGTCCTGACTAAAATTGTTTGGTTACGTTATTGTACCAAGCATACCTGCAATTAGGAACTTAAGGTAATTAGCCAACATTAGGAATGACGCTTAGAACACCTAGAGGAATGCTAGGATTGCAACATAGGAAATACATCACATGTTTGCTATTATAATTAGATTTTCTTGCCTATGATTGCTTACTTTAACAAGTCCTTATAAGTCCTTTTTATAGTAATTTAGATGGTGCTTACTCGTTCGTCCCAGTATGTTACACCCGAGAATGGGGCCCTCCTCATCCAGTCAGCTGACCAGTTGACTGATACACCTCTACCTACCACACTCCCCCACTCCACAAATCCACAAACCCAGATACCACAACCACCTTCCATATTACATGCCCAGCAGGACCCAATACTTCCACCACCCCCTATCACTATACCTACCCAGGCTTCCGTCACACTCGACGGGAACCAGCTGCTCACTCTGATTCAGGGGTTCCTAACAACCCATCAGAAGCAGACTACCCTACTCCGCCAGAGCATAGAGCGTTCTGAGGGACGTCCCGTGGTCCCACCACATGTAGAGCCACGAAAGAGAGCGGGGACGATCAAGGACTTCATGGGTCTGAATCCCAAGGAGTTCTCAGGGACTGAGGGCATAGTAGTAGCAGATGACTGGCTAGACTCGGTAGAGAGGAAGCTTCTTGGATTTAGGATACCGGGTGACCTCCAGGTCGAGGCAGCAGGATTTCTGCTGATAGACTTGACAGGAGTCTGGTTCCGAAAAGAGTCGTTGTTTGCGAGAGGGAGAGCCACTTGGGATCAGTTCAAGACCCAGTTCAAGAAGAAATTCTTCTCGACCACTGCTAGAGTAGCTATGGGGCTACGATTCCAGAACATCCAGCAGGGGAATTGTTCTGTTGACGAGTATGCGGCAGAGTTTAGTCGCCTGAGCCGCTTCGCTCCTAGTCTGGTTGCAGATCCAGAGGAGATGACCCATAGGTTTTGCCATGGTCTAGTTCCAGATATTAGCATTCTTATAGTGGCGAACGGTACGACTGACTACTACCAGAGCCTAGAGTTGGCCCGGAGCATCGAGGAGCGTCTTCTGTCTAGCAAGAGGCCGGCTTCTGTACATCATGAGGGACCGTCCAAGCGTCAGGCTTTCCAACAGATAGCACTAACGCCGCACCAGCAGACATACCGTCCCTCTACACCACATCATCAGACCCCGCCAGTTAGAGCCCCGGGACCTCGACAACAGCCGAAGGGAGTTATATGTTCTTTCTGCGGAAGACCAGGGCATGATTACTCCATCTGCAGAAAGAGGTTGAAGCAGTGCTTAGTTTGTGGGTCTTCCACCCACATGATACGAGAATGCCCAGTAGCCAAGGGACCTAGAGGACCGCTTTCGACTCAGCAGCAGAGGTTTGGACAGCATCTGCAGCAGCAGAAGGGACCTCAGGGGAAGGTTTGTAGCCTAGCCCTTGAGCCGGAGCCGGAGCAGGTTTCGGAGCCAGATTACTTAGCTGACGTCATCACAGGTCATGTTTATTTGCATACTTTTCTAGCTCTATGCTTGTTTGATTCTGGTGTATCTCATAGCTTCCTATCATTAGAGTTTATGCATAAACACCATCTAGTAGCTTTACCTACTGCAGAGATTAGTAGAGTGATGACGGGAGGAGGACCAGTGCCTATTAGAGCTATCTATAGATGTTCTATTTTTATAGCCGGGAGAGAGTTCAGGGGACGATTCTTTGTGATGCCACTCCCCGATTATGATATCATATTGGGGATAGACTGGCTTAGCTATGCCCATACATCAATAGATTGTCATGAGGGTAGTATTTTGTTCAGTCCCCCAGGCACAGCACCATTCACTGTCAGGAGGACAGGGACGGAGATCAGCCTAGAGCCGAACTGTTGTGCGACAGTTGGGGACGTAGCACCGCCATACCCTATCATTAGGGAGTTTATGGATATATTTCCAGATGATCTTTCAGGACTTCCGCCTGACAGAGATGTGGAGTTCACTATAGATTTAGTGCCGGGTTCATTACCAGTATCCCGGGCTTGCTATAGAGTGAATCCCAAGGAGGCCGTAGAGATGAAAGAGCAGATTGATGACCTATTGAAAAAGGGTTTCATTCGATCCAGTGCTTCTCCATGGGGAGCACCAGTGCTCTTTGTGCCTAAGAAGGATGGTACAGTCCGGTTGTGTATTGACTACCGGGCCTTGAATGTTATCACCATCAAGAACAAATATCCTCTGCCCAGGATAGATGATTTGTTCGACCAGTTGAGCGGAAAGAAGGTGTTTTCCAGGATAGACTTGAGATTCGGGTACCACCAGGTGAAGGTTAGGACAGCAGACATCCAGAAGATGGCGTTCAATATGAAGTACGGGCAGTACGAGTTTCTGGTGATGCCATTTGGTCTCACAAATACGCCAGCTGTCTTTATGAATTTGATGAATAAGACATTTTACCAGTATCTGGATAAGTTCGTCGTAATATTTATCGACGACATCCTGATATACTCGAAGACGCCAGAGGAGCATGTAGAGCACTTGCGGATAGTTTTGGGGATTCTGAGGCAGGAGAGATTGTTTGCCAAATTATCGAAGTGCGAGTTCTTTTTAGACCGAGTGGAGTTTCTCGGCCATGTAGTTACTGGAGATGGAATCTCGGTGGATCCCAGGAAGATTGCTGCAGTTGAGACGTGGAAGGCTCCGACATCAGTTTCAGAGATCAGGAGCTTTCGGGGTTTAGCAGGCTATTATAGAAAGTTCGTCCAGGACTTTTCTAGGATAGCTGAACCCATGACGAAGCTGACACGGAAGGACGCAGAGTACATCTGGTCAAAGGACTGCCAGGCAACATTTGAGGAGCTGAAGAGGAGGCTGACGACCGCTCCAGTTCTGACATTACCTTCAGGTTCTGGAGGTTTTACCATATATAGCGATGCTTCTGGAAGGGGTTAGGATGTGTCCTACAGCAGCATGGGAAAGTGATTGCTTATGCATCTAGGCAATTGCGGACTCATGAGCGGAATTATCCTACCAATGATCTAGAGTTAGCTGCAGTGATCTTTGCACTCAAGTTATGGAAACATTACTTATACGGAGAGCGTGTGGAAGTCTTTACTGACCACAAAAGCTTGAAGTATGTATTCACGCAGAAAGAGCTGAACATGAGGCAAAGACGATGGTTGGAATTGATGAAAGACTTCAACATCGATTTACAGTATCACCCCAGGAAGGCAAATGTGGTGGCGGATGCGCTGAGCAGGCATCCGATGGCATGGTACCTGATGATTGATCAGCATTTACGGGAGGATCTGGAGAAGCTCGGTATCGAGCTAGTTCGGCCAGGATCAGTGATACAGATGATGGCGCTTGACATTTAGTCAGGTTTGATGGAGCAGATCCGGGAGGCACGGTCTACAGATAAGAGCCTTCACAGACTTTGAGCCCATGCTTTAGCTGGATTGTTGGATGACTTCACTATAGCGGAGAATGGATCCTTGAGGCATGGCAGCCGACTGTGCGTGCCGAAGGGAGAGCTGGTAGAGGCAGTCTTGCAGAAGGTGCACCGATCGAGATATTCTATTCACCCTGGTGCTAACAAGATGTACTGTGACTTGCGAGAACATCTTTGGTGGCACGAAATGAAGAGGGATGTATCACATTTTATCTCGAGATGCCTAGTTTGCCAGCAGGTCAAGGTGGAGCGCCAGAGGCCAGCTGGTTTGTTGCAGCCGTTACCCATTCCCGAGTGGAAGTAGGAACATATTACGATGGACTTCGTCTCAGGGCTTCCTCGTTCCCAAGGAGGGAAGGATGCCATTTGGGTCATCGTGGACAGGCTGACGAAGTGTGCGCACTTCATACCCTTCAAGGTGGGGCTTTCCACCGAGAAGTTGGCAGAGCTATACATGCAGCAGATAGTTCGCCTGCACGAAGTGCCAGTGAGCATCGTGTCGGACGGAGACATCTGATTTATATCCCACTACTGGAGGAGCTTGCAAGAGGAGTTGGGCAGTAGGCTCAAGTTCAGTACGGCGTACCACCCGCAGACAGATGGGCAGTCCGAGAGGACGATATAGACACTGGAGGATATATTGAGGACCTGCGTGCTGGACTTCGGAGGATCATAAGAGAGCCATCTGCACTTGGTAGAGTTTTTATACAACAACAGCTACCAAGCCAGTATCGGTATGTCTCCTTTCGAGGCACTTTATGGACGACGATGCCGCACACCGCTCTTTTGGGATGATGTTGGAGACAGAGTTATGCTTGGGCCAGAGATGATCACGGATGCAGCAGAGAAAGTTGGGATGATCAGAGATAGGCTTAGAGTAGTTCAGGACAGGCAGAAACACTGGACGGATGCTAGTTGCAGACCGATGGAGTTCGCAGACGGTGATATGGTGCTAGTGAAGATATCACCTACTAGAGGGACGATCCGGTTCGGACGAGGAGGAAAGCTGAGCCCCAGATACATCGGGCCATTCGAGGTACTTGGCATGATTGGAGAGGTAGCTTACAGGGTTGCACTTCCACCCAACCTAGCAGGAGTTCACGATGTCTTTCACGTATCTCAGCTGAGGAGATATGTTCCAGACCCCAGTCATGTGCTAGATCATACAGAGTTGGAGGTCGGACCGAGCCTTACAGTTTCTGAGCAGCCAGTGGAGATATTAGACAGGAGAGAGAAGAGGCTGAGGAACAAGGTTATACCCTTAGTACGAGTAGCTTGGAGCCGTCACTTTCCAGGTGAATCTACTTGGGAGAGGGAGTCGGACATGAGGGAGAGATACCCTTACTTGTTCGATCCAACCGCTGCGAAGGAACCACCCATTCCCGCTTGATACCTTAGAGGTTAGTTTCGATCATAGCCTTAGTCATTGTGTTGCATTGCTTGCTATGTTAGAATATTGTAGGGTCTTCAATCCTTATGAATTTCGAGGACGAAATTTATCAAGGAGGAAAGACTTGTAAGCCCCTGTTTTTCAAATAAAATATTTGATTAGTGTTAATTAATTATTAATGTCATTTTTAGCCTTAAAATATTTATTATAATTTTTAGAAATTTTTTAGAATTTTTAAACGAGTTTAAAATGAGTTTTAAATACTAAAATATCAATTTATAATTTTCTAAAAAGTTTTAATATCATTTTGTAATTATTAGAATTATTTTAATATAGTTTTGTAATATTTAGAATTGTTTTAATATCAATTTGTAATTAATAAAATGTTTTAAGTATGGAATGCAAATTATTATTTGCATTGATTAACTATTAGGACCTTCTTGTAATTTCCTAAACTATGGGGGCCAAATTGCTAACCTACCCTACCCCCCCCCCACGATCACCCTCTCTCTCCTCTCACCCACTCCCTGCCCGACTGCCCGACGGCCACCGCCCACCTTTCTTCCGCCATTTCCGGCTGCCCCCGACCGACTCGACCCCCTATAATGACCCCCCTCACTCCCCTCGACTCGACTACCACCACGAAACTCCCCAGCCACCCACAACCGCCCCGTTCTTCCCCAAAGCCCATCACCGGAATCCTAACTCTGGCTAACCCCCAGCGCCGCTCCCATGACGAACGCCACCCCCTACCACCACCACCGAAAGGTTCGCCGTGACGAGGCGAGTCGCCACCACTCTGCCGCGACGACGACGCCTCCGCCGCCGTCCAGCCCCTTCGAAACCTCCCCAGCAAATAGGACACGTGAGTAGCGGTATCGAAAGCGTGTCGTACGTGTCTCGTATTTGACGTACGTTGTTCGCCGCGTCCTAACGAACACAAAGGTAGGACTGGACACGAGTTTCATGGCCCGTACGTGTCGTGCTTAGCACGGACACGTAGAATCATGTGTCCCTAACTATCCGGACACAGGATCGATTTTATTATATTTTTTATATACAATATTTAACCTAACCTAAATAAATTAAACCTAAACCTAATCCTAACATAACCAGCGGGCTGACCCCCTGGCCAGCCCGACCCAATCAACCCCCCCCCCCCCCCCCCCCCGCGCGCTCTCTGGCTCGAGTTCAAGCCCCCTTACCGCTGTTTCCATTTCTTTTTCTTTTTCTTTTTTTTTTCTTTTTTCTGTTATTTATATATATATATATATATATATATATATATATATATATATATATATATGTATATACCTATATTTGTATATATATATATATATATATATATATATATATATATATATATATATATATATATATATATATATATATATATATATTATATATATATATATATATATATATATATATATATATATATATATATATATATATATATATAGTATTATTATATGTATTATTATATTGTATTATTATATTGTATTATATATATATATGTACTGTATTTATATATATATATATATATATATATATATATATATATATATATATATATATATATATATATATATATATGTTATATTTAGTACGTTATTATAATATGTATATATGTTCATGTGTGTATATATTATTATTATTATATATATACTATTATATATATGTATACAATATTTGTATATATATATTATTATATACTATTATAATTCAGTATTTTCTTATATATATATATATATATATATATATATATATATATGTACTTTTAACATATGTATGTATATATTCATTTTGTATAATTTTACCTTATTAAAATATTAATATTTATTTTGCACTTTTACCAATTTGTATTTTAGTGTATTTAAATTACTGCAACCATTTGGTGTCCAAGCCTAGCATGGGTTTTTGGGCCCAAATATGTTTTTATATATTCAAGACCTGTACAAGTCATATTGGACTTGATTTATGGCCTTGGATCCTGTATTTGGACTTCGGTTCAAATTATATACATGGACAAAATACGCAGATAATTAATTATTTAATTTCGATTGTGTGCAATGGTTTTATGATTTTCTAAAAATACTTAAAGTACTGTTAAAATTCTGGAAAAATATTATTTAGATACTATGTTAATTTAGCTAATTTAGTATAATTTTTATAGTATTTAATTTATAGTTTTGCCACTAGTTTGGCATATGAAACCAAAACTCATTTTCTGTATACTTAGGAAAACTGATTTTTTATAAAATACTTGTACTGGTTAATAAATTCCAGAAAAATTATAGTAAATTTCTATAATTAACAAGGATCTTTTTGGTACTTTATTTTAAGTAAAATTAAGCTTTTTGTCTATCTCAAAAATTGTTAAAACATGATGATCATTTGATTTATTTATTGATTAATTACGACTTGTAAATTTTTGTGCTATTTTGAGTTTTAGCCGTATTTGAACCCCACCCCTCACTAGTGTAAAGACCCTAGAAAGTTAGTTAAAGTAGTGTGTCACCCTATATTGGTCTCCTATGCTAAAAATTATCATTTTGGCTAGGTGTCCACTCACAAGTCGTGTTTCACCAATTAGTGTCCTAGTGTTTTAGCTTAGTGTAAAAACTAAGTTTATATATTTATTTCTACAGTGACGAGTTACCAGACATCTATAGCACTTTATCGTAGCTTGCTTTGCTAAAGGCAAGTACTTTCTACGAACTTTACATACGGTTACATAAATGAACTGCTAATCCAACCATGTTAAATGCTGATCCTTGGGGTAGCAAGTTAAAATATCACATGTTGTACTTTCCATCACTACCATGCTTAGAACAGTCTTTATGTATCTCTCACATGATTAGAATATGGGTTATGGGGAAACTATTAGTAGCGTACGTGATCATGCCCCTTACTCGTACGTACGTACCGAGCAAGGTTGACATTTATATATATACCTTGTCGTAGGCGCACCAGCTGTATTTGTACGTATGTACATCTATCGCTTGTTTTACTTGTACGGAAGTATATTTTATATACTTGTACCACAGAATATTTTACACCTATTGACGATCACGTACCTGCTACAGTTTTAAACATTACATATACATCTGTCTCTATGACATATGTGTCCTTGCCATGATAGATTATGTGATGCCATGTTTCCAGTTATTCCTCTTATGTTCATTTCCATATTTCATATGCTAGTTTGCTAGAATCAGTACTTGCTCCCGTCATGACAGGATAACGTTGTAGGTGTCCTTACTGAGGAGGAGATACTCTGCGACACATATTATGGAGATACTGTCGAGGATCCGGCTTTGCTTTACGAGGATGTTCCTGCGGAAAACCTCGCCTAGTTGTCTTTTTGCTTTAGACTTTTGAGTGTAGTCATGTATTAGACTACGTATTTTGTAACTGGACATGTATCTAGTTTTATATTTCAAACTTGTACTTAGACATTTTACTATATGACGACTTTTGTGTTTGGAGCATTTATGACTTTTATTCACTTATAGAACTGTTAGCACATTTAGTCTTATCCTGTTGTCTTTAGACCAGCTTACTTCGTTTTATCTCAAGCGTAGGCTGAACATGACTCGGACCGGCCCAACAATTTGGGTAGCGGGTCGTGACACCCTCTCATCCAAAGGACTTGGTAATAGGTAAAATATCAAAAGGGGTATCTACGCGATCTTCTGTAAGAGACACTATAACTAGCACTGTATTCATTTCTCAAATAGAACCTAAAAATATTTTAGAAGCTTTCAATGATGAATTTTGAATTTCGGCGATACAAGAAGAACTCAACCCATTTGAGAGAAGCCAAGTTTGGGAACTTGTTCCTAAACCTACTGGCCACTCAATAATTGGCACTAAATAGGTTTTTCGTAACAAAGTAAACGAGGACGGTTCAGTCACTTGCAACAAAGCTCGTCTCGTAGTCCAAGGATACAACCAAGATGAGGGCATCGACTATGATGAGACGTATGCTCTTGTTGTCCGACTTGAATCCATTCGGACGCTTTGCGCATTTGCAAATTTTCAAAACTTTAAACTTTTCCAAATGGATGTGAAAAGTGCTTTTCTAAACATTTTTATCAAAGAAGATGTTTTTGTCAAACAACCACCTGGTTTCGAAAATCATAAATTTCTCGACCACGTTTTTAAACTTAGGAAAGCTCTTTATGGCCTCAAACAAACTTCTCGAGCTTGGTATGATCGTCTGAGTACTTTCTTACTTGATAAATTTTTTTCAAAAGGGAAAGTCGACACTGTAATGTTTATAAAATCTCTTGATGACACAATTCTTTTAGTACAAATATAAGTTGATGATATTATTTGTGGGTCTACTAATGAGGGTCTATGCAAGGAATTTGCTAAGTGTATGCAGAACGAGTTCGATATGAGCATGATGTGGGAGCTCAACTACTTCCTTGGACTGTAAATCAAACAACTCTCGCAAGGCGTCTTCATCAGTCAATCGAAATATGTAAAGGACATACTGAAAAAGTTTGAGCTTGATAGCATCAAACCGATCAGCACCCCTATGGCTACTGCCACAAAGCTGGAACCTGGTGAAAGTGGCAAACCGGTCGATCAACGTAATTATCGAGGTATGATTGGTAGTTTATTATATTTAACTGCTAGTCGTCCCGACATTATGTTTAGTATTTGCTTATGTACTTGATACCAAGCCAATTCTAAGGAATCACACATGACCGCAGTTAAGCGTATCTTTAGATACCTTAAAGGAACTATTACGGTAGGCTTGTGGTATCCCAAAACCACTTCCTTTGACTTAATCGGATATTCCGATGCTGATTTTGCGGGATGCAAAGTCGCCCGTAAGAGTACCAGCATCACGTGTCATTTGCTAGGAAAGGCGTTAGTTTCATGGTTTAGCAAGAAGCAGAACTCTGTCGCACTATCCACAACAGAAGCTGAATATATCACAGCTGGTCATTATTGTGCACAGATTCTGTGGATAAAGTAAACCCTCGAAAACTACAACTTATGTTTCAAGTACATACCTAATTTTTGCGATAACACTAGTGCCATTAATCTGACCAAGAACCCAGTTTGTCACTCATGCACTAAATACATAGAGATTAGACATCACTTTTTGCGTGATCATCAACAACAAGGCACGATTAATTTAGAGTTTATAGACACTGAACAACAGCTTGCTGACTTCTTTATCAAACCACTAGCCGAAGAGCACTTCAACTTTATTTCTCGTGAGTTAGAAATTTTGGATGAAACGGTCATAAAAATAAATTGGCCTGCGTAAATAACAATTATGACATACATCTTTATGGTGACTTTGCTATGGGTACAAGTCGAAAGGGTCCTTCTGACTACAAGGCGTAAAAGCCTATACGACACGGTGCACTAGTCTTCGGAATACCCCTAGCTGGGATCCGGCCCCTACAGCTACCCTATGGCAGTTTTATTGAAATGATTGTTGTCTTAATCAGCATTTAGTACATGGCTAAATTACGTTTATGACTTATTTTATTCATATTTTCTAATTCTATTCTTTTTCCATCAAAACTTAGCCATTTTCAAAATTTCTAATGTTATGTACACATGGAGGCAGAGTTCGGGCCGAACTCTGTGTCTATGTTCACAGAACCTTCTCTGCTTCTCAGACACCCATTGTTTTGATTCGACGGTCAGGATTTAACCCGACTTGTTGTCTCCAAACCTCTTAAACCCGAGAGCAAAACCTCTCTCCTTACTTTGTTCTTCTTCCACCTCCTTCCAAACACAATTTTCTCAAACCCTAACCCAAGAAACTCCACTTTTAGGGCTTTCTTTTTTTTCCAAACTCAAGATCTAAATCTTTTGGGGGGATCTCTTCCATTTTTTCTCATTTGTGTGAGGTATAATTTTATATTCTTCTCTATTTCCTTTTCAAATTTTCAAATTCTCCATGGCTCTAAGACTCTTTGGTAGAGGCAAGAGAAGGAGTGATGGTGCATCATCTTCCCGTCCTCCTACTCCTCTTGCTCCTCCAATCCATTTTCTTTTTAATCCAGCACCACCACAAGACCCCAACACCTTCAATGAACAAATTTTTATATCATTAGAGGCTTCCAATGAATGGTTTGCCGATTTTCGTTCACGGAGTGTGGGGTCATCCGATTAATTTCACTATATTTTTGGCTTATGATTCATTGTTCCATGATCTATGCTTAGATGAGTTAGTTACTATCTCATCTATAGTCTATTTGAATACGATCCAAATGTTTTATTGTAACCTGAATTTTGATGACACACGGATCTACTCTCGTATCACCGGTATCGACATTTATTTTGATGATTTTGAGCTTACGAAAAATCTTGAGATCCCGGAACCCAATTCTTGGAAAAAACTTGTCGATGCCCAACAGTTTCAATTTCCCGATGTATCTTCCCTTGAGAGCTTCAAGGATGACTTGTGTACTCCTAACACTCGTCCTCGCAAGCTATGGGCTAAATATCTTAACCCATATTTTTATGAACTTCATCGCATTATTTTTTCCACGATCTTGCCCAAAGCGGGATCGACCGATGAAGTATCCTATCGTGAAAGTTTTGCCCTTTACCATCTCCACTTCCATGTCCCATTTAACTTTTCGCACACAATGATGGACTGGATGATTCGTGCACGGACTAGACCTCGATCATTGGTCTATGCCATGTATTTGTCGATGATCTTTCGTGTGTTCCATGTTCCCCTCGATGAGTATCAGTTCCTTCCTGCCCCTGCCTTTCTGTCTAAGACACGGAGGCTTCTAGCAGCTGTTGAGTCTTCTGCTAATCTGAGGACTCTGAGTCTGATGCTCATGTTGATCCTCCTGCTCTTCGCCAACCTGAGCCCGAGCCTCCTGCTACTCTTGAGTCCATTCAGACTATACTGAAAGATTATTTTCACTTTGAGGACGATCGTTGGATTCAGATGGATTATCGGACTACCTAATCTGGATCGCAGTCAAAGTAATCTTGATAATTAACAAATAGATATTTGACATTATCCAACTCGACACATAAATCTTCATCAAGCAGACAACTATCACATATCAAGTCAGACAATCATCATCGATGACTACTCGACTAATATTGCTGGAACTTGTAATCGAAAGTCTATATTTTTACAATTTTATTGAATCTAGGCTATTGTACATTGAGTCGCACTGAGTACCTCAACCATAGAATCGGTAACCAAAAGCTCCACAAACAAAAAGCCAAACTGCCAAAGCCCTACAACTGCCCATGAGCATTCTGTCTCCAAGGAGACAGAGTTCGGGCCGAACTCTGCCCCTATACAGAGTTCGGGCCGAACTCTGCCCCCATACAGAGTTCGGGCTGAACTCTGTCTCCTGATTTCTAGGAGCTAGTTTTTAGGGATTGCTCATTGCAAGTTGTCCAGCAGCCAAAATCTTGAATATTTTGGACAGAGTTCTGGCC
Source organism: Iris pallida (assembly GCA_029216955.1). Lineage (NCBI taxonomy): Eukaryota > Viridiplantae > Streptophyta > Magnoliopsida > Asparagales > Iridaceae > Iris > Iris pallida. The sequence goes on along the minus strand of JANAVB010024997.1, from coordinate 13,125,244 downwards.
AAACTCTGCCTCCCAGAACTAGTATATATAGGCACCCTTTTCTCTCATTTTAAAACATCCAATCCTTTCTTCTCTTCTACTCTTATAGCCTATATATCCTAAAGAGACATACTTTTCTCATCTACTAGCCACAAAACTTTCTAAGCCTACAAGGTGCTCGGTGCGAGTCAATTAGAATCTTGTGTGCAAGAGTCTTGAAGAAGTCATTTGAAAAATTCCAAGTTGTGCCTCAGCTATCTTTCAAGAAGTTGGCGTGGTCTTCTGAGTAAAGGGACGTGGCTATAATGATATTTCATAAATAGTGGATTTCAATTCTGAGCTAGAGTTCTCAGGCCTGAACTAGTCCTCCATGAGAGAAACCAGGTTAAAAATTATTGTGTATGCATATCCTCTCTGATCTTTATTTAATTTTTGTACTTATACTCTGATTAATTATTTGCTAATTGGGATTGAATAGAGTTAACTTTAATTACTAATTATTGACACAAGTACTCTATTCACCCCCCTCTAGAGTTGTCTACACGTACTTCAATCGTGTCTCCTTCTGCTTAGCTTTCTCGGCAGTTAAGGACTTGGATGGACCAGCTTCTGAACTTATGGGGGGCAACATGAGCTTGAGAAGGCTTTACGTTCTCTTGTGCGGGGTCATAAGTCCGTAGCTAAGTCTTGCTGGATCGTGTCTCACCAGATAGGACTTCATAAATAGGAGAAGACACCATATGGCATGGCTTGTATTTCTCGCCCCTCTTTGCTTTGGAAGACACTACCCACTGCTTCATTTCTTGCACAAGGTCGGGATGGACCAACATAATCTCACCATGCTTTGTCGTGAGTGGCACCAGAGTTGATGTTGAATCGCGAGCTGGCGGAAGATTGACGACTTCCATTATTGCCTTGGGAATTAGAACTATGCCGTCTGGAACTTATGTAGAAGGAAAGTCACCAAATTGAAGGGAGATCATGTTAGAAGACACGACCTTGTCTTCAGCTTCGAGGTTAATAACTTGGCTGTCGATGAGCTGTTGTATCTTCCTCTTCAAGACGATGCAATCTTTGGTAGAATGGTGCACGTACTGATGACACAGACAGTACTTGGGGTCGCTGAGTCGGCTTGCCTCTTCAGGACATCGTGGTGGAGACAATACCAGTTTATTACCCTTCATCAACGTATTGAAAATTGTAATAACGTCATCCTTCAAGACTTAGGAGCTGTTAGAAGCATTCTGAGAATTAGGAGCTCCCTTGGAAGTGTCAACCTTCAAGACTTCTTTTCCTTTAACCCCACGGATAGAGATAGTTTGGGGGTGCTTACATTTGTCTTAAGATTTGGGTGTCTTCAATCCCAGTAGTTCCATATTAGGAATGTCATTTTCAGCAGTATCAGCGGCCCCAATAAAAGCGGGCCATGTATCATACTTATGTATACCCAGACAGAACTTTACCGTAGGAAGAAAGTTATGCCGACAAGTATCCATAAGCTCCGAGTCCGGTATACCGAAGAGCGTCTTCAAGCCTACTCGCCTGAAGCGTTCGATAAAAGCAATAATATTCTCACTTTTCCTTTACTTGGTCTCGATGAGGGTGGACATACTAACATGCATGCCACTCTCGTAAAACCTATTAAGAAATTACCTCTCCAAGTCTTTGAAGGAGTTAATGCAATCGTCAGCCAGACTGCAGAACCATTCCAAAGCTACTCCCTGCAAGGTGCTGATAAATAGCTTTGACAAGAATATATCATCTCTTGGTATGTACAGCATCTGTGCATTGAAGTATGTCATGTGTTGGCGAGGAGAAGTCATCCCGTCAAACGAATTTAGCGTCAATGTCTTTTAGTTAGGAGGACAAGCGGCATTTTTCCATTCAGGAAGATATAAGAATCAATTGTATCCTACTGATTGAGCAGATGTTGAGAAACGGCTGCTTTACGGTTGTCAAGTGCTGTCGGCGAAGGACCACCCCCGGCATTTACAGGATTTGAAGGAGGTACAACGGAATGGTACTCCTTTTGTAGTGAAGGAGGGTTGTTGCTATGAACTGGATAGCGTGTACTGAGACGTTTGGTTGAAGTGGGGAAGCAACACCAGCAGTTTGGACAGCCATAATGCTGGTAAGCATGTCAGTGATCTTGGCGAATGCTATTTCAAGATTCTTCAGCCGCTTGTTGGTTTGATCACTGGCTTCTTCAGGTCTCTCTCCATCCGTCATATACGTCGATAGCACGCAAGGATGAACAGTATATTTGGGGCTGATACTGTCTATCTTAGAGTTGAGGAGGCCTTCATCTTCAAGCAGGGGAGGCAGATAGTCATCGTCAGACTCGAAGAGATCATCGTCATCTAGAAGGCTACCCCCGGTGGAAAGGTCGTCCACTTCAGTCTCTGAGGGAATACTATCCCAAGCTTGAAGTTTTAAGGGAGCACCACCCCCAGCTTGAGATTCTTCGCCATCTATAAGGGATCTCGTCCTTGATCGAGTACCCATATAGACTCCTTCAGATGTAACATCTCGCTGGCTGTTTGCTGGCAAACTTCTTCTTCTTCTGTTTGCAGAACTAGAAGAAAAGGTTGGATTAGTGATCCACCTTTTTTGATTGGGGCTTCCATAGGGAGGACCCCACGAAGCCATGTTAGATGAAACACAAACCGGCATTTCATCATCAGAACGTTACAGTCGTCAAAATACGGACTGCCTTGAAAGAACTTTCGTTGTTTTGGAGTAACAACAGTTGATGACAATACTAGTGCACGGGTCCTCCGGTAGAGGCACCTTATGAGTAGTGATGATCTTCCTCGCTTTACGCTTGTGAGCTATCATGTCACGTAAATCGGCAGAAGGGTGCTTCGCCTTAGAACCTATTTCACATGCATTTCTAAGCTTTGTATATGGGTTTGTAAGGGAAGTTGGCACATCCAGACTTAGTTCGTGTGCAGGGGCAACCCCTACACCAAAGTTCTGTGATGACCTTGAAGACATCCCCGTGCTATACGTGTTGGGTTCTGCCTTTTTACTGTAGGCGCATAAGCCCTGAGGCATGCCTTTGGGCGCATGTTTCCCAAGAAATCTGGCAGCACGCTTGGCCTTCCTAGCTGTGGGCGCATAGAAGGGGTCAGCAGATTCTGGGCGCGTGGGTACAGAAAGTCTACTGAAGACAGAAGTCTTCTGACCAGAGTTATGCGCCCATACCATCCTTTGGCAGCTTAGCTCTGGGCGCATACTTTGAGAAACAGTACCGTTTTTCCCCAATTTTGCACTCTTCGTTTGTAAGCTTCGCTGAGTTTGCTCAGAGTGTTGAACACTTCAATTCTTGGCATCGTAGTATTTTTCATTGCCAGGTCTCGAGAGTTGAATAATCTGTTATTGATTGGACAAGAAAGAAGTCGCTGGACTAGTAGAGCCCTGAATAGCATGCGCCTTCTTCGCATCAGGAGTCTCTGTGGCAGAGCTATGCGCCCACACGGAAGCTCCATGCACCCACATGGAAGGCCTATGCACCCATGTGACAGAGTTCTTCGATTGCACATCTTCTAAAGTACTGGTAGGATATGCGACACGAGCCTTCGGAAGCCAAGTCTTGCGAGACTTGTTCGGCTTTTTAGGGAGTAGAGCCATCCCTCGAGAGCATTTCTTTGAATGCTTGCTGATCGAATTTACGATCAGCAACTTCTGAGTGCTCCCTACCTTAGCAGTATCATATTGCGTTACCACCTTCTTATCAGAGGAAAAGGTAGTCCCCAGCAGAGTCATCATTTTTGTAGACACATACAAAAAAGAGAAGAATCACTGTCTTTTCTTATTAGTGCAAGGCACTATAAATCGAGTACACATGAGAGATCATGCACTGAGAATCCCCGAGTACAAAAAGAATTCTGGAAAATGGGACGATGGAGATCGAGCGGCAATTGCTCCTTTACTCCGTTGACACTCCGATTTATTAAAGTGGAAGAAAACCTAAGAAAATTGCTAACTCTCGGCTCACTGGCAAGATGGGCAGTAATTTGGCTCTGAAATGCTCTCTGTTCTATTTTTTTGAAGAGGCATATGACCTCTATTTATAGTCATTTTGTACTGAAACGACTGTTATGCGCACACAGGTAAAGAATACATTGATTTTCCTGTGGGCGCATAGTCTTCCTTTGGGCGCATAGGGTGTAGGAGCATAAGGACTGGATGATCGTGGGTAGATCATGGCGTTGACGTGGCCGCATGCTTCGGTACGCGACTGCTCGTGGAGACTGACTTGGCCGCATGCTTCAGTGCATGACTGATCGTGGATGTTGATCGAGTCGTTGGACTATTCTGACTTGCGCGTATAATATGGAAAGAGGACTATACGCCCCCTTATGGAGGGGCTATATGGGCGCATAGAAACTGCTGCACATGGACGCATAGGGATTTTACATATAGGCGCATAGAGTTTTCACATGTGGGTGCATACCACTCTCTTGTGTGGGCACATAGCTGTTTCCTGTCTTGGGCGCATAGCTGCTTCCTGACTTGGGCGCATGGTTTGATATTTTCATGCTTTTACAATGATGTGACCTAAGTACGAAATACGATCAAGCCAAAATTTGCACTTGCTGAACTTTGCATACAACTAGTCCTCTCTGAGAATCTGAAGGACTAATCGGAGATGCTGCTCATGCTCCGCTTCACTCTTTCTATGGACCAAGATATCATCTATAAACACCATCATAAACTGATCCAAATAGGGCATGAAGATACGATTCATGATATCCATGAATACTGCTGGCACATTTGTCGCCCCAAATGGCATAACGAAAAACTACCAATGTCCATTTCTAGGTCTGAATGTCATCTTCGGGATATCTTGCTCTTTGACTTTGATCTGATGGTACCCCGACCGCAAGTTAATGTTCGAGAATACTGCTGCTCTACTGACTTGATCGAATAATTCATCTACCCTTGGTAGGGGATATCTGTTCTTGATTGTTACTGAATTCAACGTACGATAATCAACACATAATCTGGTCGTACCATCCTTCTTTCTCACAAGAAGCATCAGGTCTCCCTAAGGTGTCAACTAGGATAAATAAATCCCTTGGTTCTGAGTTCTTCAATCATCTTGTACATGATCTCCAATTCTGATGGTGCTATTATGTAGACTCTCTATGATACTGGTGTCATTCCTGGAATCAAATCAATGGTGAATTCTATTTCTCCCTTTGGCAGCATGTCTGGAAGCTCTTTGGAAAATGCGTCCGAAAATTCTTCTACTACTCTGGAAAACTGAACTGCTTCTGCTACTGCCATCTGCAAGACTGGTGGAGAAGGTTCTACTTCGCCTCTCGAAAACGAAAACTCTTCTTCATCGAGAATACCTAAAATAATCCTGCCAACATGGCAGTCTATTCTTGCATACTGATTCTTCAACCAATCCATTCCTAGGATCACATCATAGTCGGCCATCGAAAATTCTATCAATCTAGCAGAGAACTCTCTACCGATAACTACGATTCGACATCAAGAAAAGACTCTATCTACTCCCAAAAGACCGTTATCAGTAAGTATATTGAGCCTTACTAATAATGACTCAGGCTCCAGTCCTATCCGTGGTGAATCGTGCAGATATAAATGAATGTGATGCACCTGAATCAAATAATACTGATACTAAAAAAGAGTCGACAAGAATGGTACTGCCACCACCTCACCTGATGCTAATTCTTCTACCACTATTAAATCTATAGCTTGACCATATCCCCTTGGTGCTGGTCCCCTCTGCTGGTTACCTATCTGCATGTTCTGAATCTGAGGATGGGTTTGAACATATTATTGAGCCTGAGGCGATAACGACCTTGGAGGCCGGTACTGCTGCTGCACTGGTGCTGGTGCCTTAACCGATGGACTGGTTAGGGTTGATGAAGATGAACTGGCTCTATGCAGGCAGGCCCCTATCATGTAGTCCAGTGTCCCATAAGCCAAGCACAACCCCTGTGCTCTGCAGAATTCTGATATCATGTGTCCAGGCTTCCCACAATAAGAGCAGCTCATTGTGGAAGATTGCTTCTGCTTCTGTTGTTGAGGGTACATCGGAGTCGAGCGTTGAACCGATGAAACAGTGGTCGCCCTCTTAGGAGCTCCAATTGTCAATGCCCTAGCTGCCGAGGATGGGGCTGATGTCTGAGATAACTGTCCATGAGGCCTCTTTCGTCCTCCAGTTTGATCTACTATCCTCTGGAAGGTATATTCATGCCGTAATGCTGCTCGTAAAATTGTATCAAATATATGGTGCTCAAACTGCTCCACCGCTAGAATGATCTCTAGGTGGAGTCCCTGCTGGAATCGTTGCGCTTGGTCCAATTCGGTCGCCACCAAGGTGGAAGCAAACCGACTAAGCCTAGAAAACTCGATCGCATATCCATCAACCGTCATTTCCATCTTCTTGAGATTGTTAAACCTTGTCTGCAAATCATACCGAGCTACTGCATAAAAGTACTTCGTCTAGAATTTGTCACTGAATACCGCCTACAAGACTAGCGTCACCAAACCAACTGCTAGCATCGCCCACCAGCTGCGGGCTAAGTCCAATAACTGTAGGCACACAACGGCCACCTTCTCTTCATCTGGAATCCTAGCTGCCACCAGAATGATCTCTATATCCTGAAGCCAAGCATCAGCAGCAATAGGATCTTCACTTTCGTCAAAGAAATAAGGGTTCAGGCACTTGAAGCTGTTAGCCGTATTGTTCCCTTGATAACCAACTCTGCCCATAGCTTATTGTATTGTCTGCTGTAGGGCATCACCTCGATGATCTTGTGATGCAAGCAAGTCCCGGGAGAGTCCCATCAGTGCTCTATTACCAGGAACTGTAGGCTGGGTTGGGTGAATTGGTGGCTCTGGATCCCCAGAAGGCATGACTCGGAATGCACCTCGCGTACCTTGCACCTCGCGCCTCGTATCTTACACCTCGCACCTTGCAGCTCATGCACCTTTTGGTCCACGCACCTTGTACCTCGTGCACCTTTTGGTCAGCGTACCTTGCACATCGCACACCTTTTGGTCTGCGTACCTTACAACTCGTGCACCTTTTGGTCTGTGCACCTTGTACCTCGCGTACCTCGTGCACCTTCCGTATCTTATATCTTGGACCTTGCACCTCGCACACCTCATGCACCTTGTGCCATGTGCCTTTTTCCATGCGTGAATCACTCTAAATGACTGTTTTTTCTCGTTTAAGCTATTTTGTAGCTAGAATGTTGAAAAACTCAATACATGAAAGTTGTAGATCTTTGTCTTGGCTTCAAGAATCTTCATGTCTCACTTTAATCAGAGTTTATATGTGACTTATAGTTTCAATCACACATGGGTGTTCTCGATCTTCTTTGCATGTTTTTTCTAAACTTGGCCTAAATTGCGACGATCCGATTTGACATTTGATAGTCTTGAGATGGTAACTTGAACTTGACTTGAATATGATAATATGAACCTGACTTGATAAATTTTGATAAATGGCATGACGAGGCGCACTCTAGACAAGTACTCTTGACATGACAAGTAACCTGACATGACATGTATAATCTTGAAAGGTTGTTGAGACAGCTATCCTGACTTGCTAAGTAACTCTTATCTTGACACTATGGTTGACTTTCTTGATTGTGCCTGCACAAGCTACCTATCTCGTCTTAAATCATGTCTCGGACATGGATTCATGGTTACCACGGTCAGGAATTCATAATGAATTTGACTAGGTTAATGACTAGATTGATCAAGTAGTTCATATAGAGAGATTTTTTCCAGTTACAAACGATCCCGTTATCCTGGCCACACCTGAGGGACTTGTAGCCAGCTGACGAGTAGGGCACATTTTTAGCCCACTGTCATGTGGGGCACTTCTTGAAAACATAAGTATTGAAAGTATACTAATAATCTTGATAACTCTTGTAACTCTAATAAATCACCTCACCTGGATAACCTGGATAGCTGCAGGGCTTGTGACTGCAGAAACATCTCATTACATCTTTCTAGTAACTAGGTCTGTGAAAACCTTAGTTAGCTAATGATAGCAAGTCATAGGACTTGATTGGCTGTGCCTGAATGCTTGCTCGTGATTAGCATGGAAATTATATTTCGTCTCTTATTTTTCCTAATACAAGCTATTGTTTTATTCTAACCCAGTCTTATTGTCATTTAAGCATGTTCATTTATTTATTCTTCTATTTATTATCTGCTAGTTTTAGTTCCTTAATGAAGTCTCCATTATGGCACTTGCTCTTTTTGGGGTCTGACCCAACTGGTTTTGTTTGGCCAGATTTTAGAGTGATACCCGAGGATCTTCCTACTTATCAGCCAAATGTTGAACACCAGACGTAATCCTAGTAACGAGTGGGTTTCTTATTTTTCTCTCTCACTCTATTATGAATTATTCTTTTGAGGCGTTTAGTGGTCGAGCAAGTGTTAGCTCGTGTTGAAACTTAATTTCTGTTTGCCTAAGGGCTGTAACATTATTGACAAATTCTAGGGTTGATCATGTATGACTTAACTCTTGCTAGTCTCGCATTTAGTATGACTAGTTTCATGATCATCTGAATATGTAATGTTTGGGATGCCTTACTTTGTATGTCTCATGATCTAACTTCTTATACATTTATTTGCTTGCTTGAGATTGAGACACTAGGCTTGTTCCTGACCATAGAGACTGATGGATTATAGTTTAACCCTCATGCATCTAGACAGCCGTGACCGTATTGCGAGGTTGGTTGCACTTCAATATATATAGATGGCTGTGTCCGTCCCCCGCTCTCCAGTATCCTGGTTCTGGGGCGTGACACATTTTAAGTGGTAGCCCATGTCGGTCTTGGAAATCAAGATATGTGAGGGTTTTACTGAATAGATGTCTCAATCAGCATTCGCCCTTGATCGCTACTCATGCCTTCTAATCTTTCTATTCTTGACCTGATAAGGTGCTTCTATCCTTGATAAATCTTGGTCCTTCCTTATTGTTTCTCATGTCATTTTTTTCAGTGGCATCGTTCCTGCTCCTCCCGATCAGCCGAGTGGAGCACCCCTAGAGAACCAGAAACAAGTGAACCAGTCGCAACCTGGGGACCAAGCCCAGCACTCTAGAGCAGCATCCCGAGTCATGCATTCCGGGGATCCAGAGCCACTGGTTCAGCCAGCACAGCCTGCAGAGCCTGACAATAGAACCCTAATGGGACTCATCCAAAACTTGCTTGCATCATAAGATCGTCGGGACGATGTCCTGCAGCAGACAGCACAAGATGCCATGGGCAGAGTTTGTTAACAAGGGAACAATGTGGCTAACAGCTTCAAGTGCTTGAACCCTCCTTTCTTTGATGGCAGTGAAGATGCTATTGTCGCTGATGCTTGGCTACAAGATATAGAGGCTATTTTGGAGGCAGCCCGAATTCGAGAGGAAGAGAAAGTGGCCGTTGTGCGCCTGCAGTTATTGGACTTAGCCCGCAGCTGGTGGGCGATGCTAGCAGTTGGATTGGCGACGCCTGTCATATGGGCAGCATTCAGTAACAAGTTCCAGACGAAGTACTTTGATATAGTAGCTCGGTATGATCTGCAGACAAGGTTCAGCAATCTCAAGCAAATGGGAAGGACGGTCGAGGGATATACGGTCGAGTTTTCTAGGCTTAGTCGATTTGCTCCCACCTTGGTAGCGACCGAATTGGACCGAGCGCAGCGATTCCAGCAGGGACTCCACCTAGAGATCATTCTAGCAGTGAAGCAGTTTGAGCACCAGACCTTTGATGTTATTTTGAGAGCAGCTGTGAGGCATGAACTTACCTCCCAAAGGATAGTTGATCGAAGTGGAGGACGGAAGAGGCCTCATGGACAGTTATCCCTGTCATCAGCACCAGCTCCGGCAGCTAGGGCTTTGACTATTGGAGCTCCGAGGAGGGCGAACACAGTTTCGTCGGTTCAGCACTCGACTCCGATATATCCTCAGCAGCAGAAACAGAAGCAAGCTTCCGCAATGGGCTGCTCTCCTTGTGGAAAACCTGGGCACGTGGTTTAAGAGTGTCGCATGCACAGGAATTGTGCTTGGCTTGTGGGGCACCAAATCACAAAATTGGGTCTTGTCCGCATAGAGCCAATTCATCTTCATTAACCCTGACCAGTCCATCAGTTAGGGCACCAGCACCAGTGCAGCAGCAGCATCAACAGTACCAGACTTCGAGGCCGTTACCGTCTCAGACTCAATAATATGCTCAGGCCCAAGCTCAGATTCAGAACAAGCAGAGAGGTCACCAGCAGAAGGGACCATCACCAAGAGGACAGGGGCAAGCTATGGCTCTGACCGTGGCAGAAGAATTGGCATCAGGTGAGGTGGTGACAGGTACCATTCTCGTCATCTCTTTTCCAACATCAGTATTATTTGATTCGGGTGCATCGCATTCATTTATGTCTACATGATTCGCTAAACAGATAGGACTGGAGCCCGAGTCATTATCAGTAAGGCTTAATATACTTACTGGTGAGTAGATAGAGTCTTTTTCTCGTGTCGAATCGCAGTTAACGGTAGAGAGTTTTCCCCTAAATTGATAGAATTTTTGATGGCCGACTATGATGTGGTCCTAGGAATGGATTGGTTGAAGGATCAATACGCAAGAATAGACTGCCATATTGGCAGGATTATTTTTGGTATTTTCGGTGAAGAAGAGTTTTTATTTTCTAGAGGCAAAGTAGAACCTTTTCCGCCAGTCTTGCGGATGGCGGTAGCAGCCGTAGTTCAGTTTTCCAGAGTAGTAGAAGAATTTTCTGATGTATTTCTCGAAGAGCTCCCAGACATGCTGCCAGAAATAGAGATAGAGTTCACCATTGATTTGATTCCAGGGACAGCACCAGAATCAGAGAAAATCTATAGAATGACACCATCAGAGTTGGAGATCCTGTACAAGATGATTGAAGAACTCATAACCAAGGAATTCATTCGTACTAGTAGATCACCTTGGAGAGCCCCGATGTTTCTTGTGAAGAAGAAGGATGGTACGTCAAGATTGTGTTGATTATCATACCATAAATTCTGAAACAATCAAGAACAGATATCCCCTACCAAGAATAGATGACTTATTCGATCAACTCGGTGGAGCAGCAGTATTCTCGAAGATTGATTTACGGTCTGGGTACTATCAGATCAGAGTCAGAGAGAAAGACAACCCGAAGACTGCATTCATATCTAGATATAGACATCAGGAGTTTCTCGTTATGCCATTCGGAGCGACCAATGCGCCAGCGGTATTCATGGATCTTATGAGTCGCATATTCATGCCCTATTTGGATCAGTTTGTGATAGTGTATATAGACGACATCTTAGTATATAACAAGAATAAAATTGAGCATGAGCAACATCTCCGAATAGTCCTTCAGAGTCTCAGAAAGCACCAGTTGTACGTGAAGTTCAGTAAGTGCAAATTTTGGCTTGATCGCATTTCGTACTTAGGTCACATCATCACCAGAAGTGGAGTAGAAGTGGACCCCCAGAAGATAGTGGCTATAGAGATATGACCAGTACCTAGTACCGTCGTAGAAGTTTATAGTTTCCTAGGATTGGCCAGCTATTACCGACGATTTGTGTCAGACTTTGCTCGAATTTCAGCACCATTGACACAGTTGACCCGCAAGGATGTAAATTTTGCTTGGAAAACAGAGTGTCAGAGTTCATTCGAGAAGTTGAAGCAAGGATTGATGACGACACCCATTCTCACACTTCCAGATAGAATTGGAGAATTTTTAGTTTATTGTGATGCTTCAGGTAGAGGATTGGGATGTGTCTTAATACAGCATGGCAAGGTAGTAGCTTATGTATCACGTCAGCTTCCTGATCATGAGAGAAATTATCCAACCCATGACTTGAAGTTAGCAGCGGCTGTTTTTGCCCTCAAGCTTTAGAGGTATTACCTGTATGAAGATCGGATGGAGATTTTCATCGACCACAAGAGTCTTAAGTATGTGTTTACCCAGAAGGATCTTAACATGCGTCAGAGAAGATTACTAGAGTTATTGGTGGATTATGACAGCAACCTGTGGTATCACCCTGGGAAGGCCGACGTAGTTGCAGATGCGTTGAATAGAAGATCAGGAGCTTATTTTCTAACAGCACAGCCAAAATTATTAGCAGATCTTCAGAAGATGGGTATAGAGATTGTTCTTCCTACTAATGTGGCATTAATGGCTAGTATGCAAGTTCAGTCCAGCATAGTAGAGAGAATCAAGTTAGCTCAATCAACGGATTCTAAGCTTCAGCGGCTTAGGACAGAATGTGAAACAGGACGAAAATTAGAGTTATGCATTCACGAAGGTAGCACTCTCCAACATGGAAGGCATGACATCAAGCAAGAGATCATGACAGAAGCTCATAGTTCACATTATTCAATTTATTTCGGTGGTACGAAGATGTATCGTGATATCCGTCAGCATTTCTGGTGGAATGACATGAAGAGGGAGATTGCTCGGTTTGTCTCTCGTTATTTAGTTTGCTAACAAGTCAAAGCTGAACATCAGAAACCAACTGGACTTCTTCAACCTTTGCCAATCCCAGAATGGAAGTAGAAGCATATTACCATTGATTTTTTAACTGGGTTACCTAAATCCCCAGCTGGAAGAAATGCTATGGGTTATAGTTGACTGACTCACCAAGGTAGCTCATTTTCTTCTTTTTAGGATTGGTCAATCGACAGATCAGCTAGCAGAGATGTATCTTAGATAGATAGTTAGATTGCATGGAGTGCCAGTCAGTATCATATCGGACAGAGATTTAAGATTTACATCACACTTTTGGCGGAGTCTTCAGGACAGTTTGGGAACTCGTCTCAAGTTTAGTTCAGCTTATCATCCGTAGACAGATTGTCAGTCAGAGCGCACGATTCAAACTCTAGAAGATATGTTACGATCCTGTACACTTGACTTCGGTGGTTCGTAGGAAGATCATCTGTACTTGGTGGAGTTCTCCTACAATAACATTTTTCAGGCTAGTATCCAGATGGTACCGTTTGAGGCACTGTATGGCAGAAAGTACAGATCACCTTTAGCCTGGGATGATGTAGGCAAGAGGCAGATGCTTGGTCCAAAAATGGTTATGCAGACTATCGAGGTGGTCAGACAAGTTAGAGATCATCTTTGGGTTGCTCAAGATCGTCAACGCCATTGGGTCGATTCTTATGGGCATCCTCGTGAGTTTTTTATCGACAACTACGTATTCCTTAGGATCTCGCCTACCCGTGGCGTAATTTGATTTGGCGTACGGAGAAAGCTTAGTCCTAAGTATATATAGCCATTTTATATTCTCGATCGAGTAGGTAATGTGTCCTAACGTCTCGCTCTTCTGCTATCGTTACGTGAGGTACATGACGTATTCCATGTATCCCAATTGCGACGGTACATTCCGGATCTGAGCCATATCCTTGATCATTCAGAATTGGTTGTTGGTACCAAACTTTTGTATGAGGAAAGGCCCGTATCCATATTGGACCGAAAAGAGAAGAGACTCAAGAACAAGACTATTAGTTTAGTCCGTGTTGCTTGGGGTTATCACTCTTTGGGTGAGTCAACTTGGAAATGTGAGGATGATATCCGATCGCAATATCCACACCTGTTTGACTCATGAGGAATAATGTCTTCCTTATTCCTTATGCTTTTAACTCCTTGCTTGCATGAATGATTGCTTGATTAACTGCTAGTCGTAGATTACCTATGGTTAGTGTAGCTTGCCCCGACACCTCTAGCCTCTTGATTAAATTTCGAGGTCGAAATTATTTTAAGGTGGCTTGAGTTGTCACTCTCGTTTCCCGTTATACGTATTTTTATTATACGTGTACGGATTTCTGATATTTGTCAGGTGGATCGTAGTTAGACTTGCTAGTCGTGGTTTATTTGGTTTGGTTCAACATGACTTGGCTTGGCTTGGCTTGGCTTGGTTCGTGTAACACTTACTTTTCTAAAATGAGAATAATTTTAAACTTTTGTAAAACTAATCATTTAATAATAGGCTTTAAACCATGTTAATAATTATGGTTAATTTTAATTAATTTAAAACTATTTAAATTAGTGAATTGTAATTTTGGTGTTTTACTAGTGTAACCCTAGAATTACTAAGCCCAAAGACTAACCATGACCAAGGAGACCTAACCATGTGATTAGATTGATTAATTACCACTTTTAGGCTAAGGATATTTTGGTCATTTTTATATTTTAATATTTTGCAAAATTTTATATTTTAATATTGATTTTATGGGATTTGTTTAGTCGGGTTTGAGTTTCGTCTTCTTCTGACTTGTGTTAGTGATCCGGGTAGCTTAGACTCTAGTCGGGACCCCAAAGATTAGTTAGACATGGTCCACAAATCCCACTAATTAATTTAGTGTAATTAGACTAACCCACTTGATTAGAATGGTTAAATTAGAGACTTAAACCTGACCTTTTTGACCCCAAACCTTGTCATGAGTTAAGTTGACCCAAATGAGACTTGTAGGGACATCTTAGACATTTCATATAGTCCCATTAGGGCATGCATGGGTAGCTACTTATAGGGGGGAGAGGTGTCCCTCTCTTTCATTCCATACTTGCCTATTTTTCCCCAAATTTGTTTTTTCATAAACTTGAGAGCTTCCCTCTTAATTTTGATCTCTAAATCCTTTCATTCATTTACCAATCTTCCATCATTTCTTCTTATTTAACCAAGGAGGAGGTGCTAGTAAGGATTGGGAGCAAGAAGCAAGGAAGGGTGTCCATTCTATAAGAGCTTTCGTGTCGAAACCGTGTCCTTTGAGTATATCATTGGGATCCCACCCCCAATAGGTATAACCACCCCTCTAATTCATTTTCCCATACATTTTTGTTAGATTTGAATCCATAGGATCCTCCCCCATGCATGTACAACCATTAAATTTTAATTTGAGGCTCTTTGGAGTCCTCTTTAGGAAGTTGGGATAGTTTTGGTGTCCTACTTGAGAGATTTCCAAAATAGGACACCCCATGTGTATGTGTTTATGCTAATAGGCTATAATGTATTTTAATTTCAGATTTAGACTTGTTAGAGTATAGATTAGACATGGTTAGGACACCTCATCTAGTTTCTATTTGGATAACTATGTTGGTATCTAAGTATCTTAGCCTTCTAATGTCATATTTATATAGATACATGTCATATTGATATACATTAATATAGTAGATTGTTTTATATACATACAGATATATATATATATATATATATATACATAGATATATATATATATATATATATATTAGTGTATAGTGGTGTGTTGGTTTTAGATTGTGAGTGTGTGTATTGCTTGTGGTTAGTAGTGTGAGTGGTTGTGTGTGTTATGTGAAGTGAGTAGCAAGGGGGTTAATGGTGTGGAGAGTGAGATGTGTTTCTTTTGTCCAAACAACCCAAATTTGTCATAATATTCATCCACATTTTTAGTAGCCAAAGCAACTTAGAAATGCCATAACTTTTAGCTCAAAACTTCGATTAATCTTTCGTTTTTTTAATAGAACCGTATCGAAGTTAGATTTCCAAATATATATATAATGGGTCAAATGAATTCTAGAACTTTCTGTAGAACTGTTTGAGTGTCAGTTGTCCGAAAGATGAACGTGTTTCGGTGTTTTCACGATTTCGGGAGTTTCCAGACACGAAAATACGATCCGTTTAAAGTTTCGGAAAGCTAACACGAAGGGCTACGACATACTTTAATCCTAGAATCTAGTGAAGGCCCAATTGGTATAGTATTGATTTTAAGTAGAAGACTGACTATACGACATAGCATTTTGTGTAACCTATGATCCTATGTAGTATGGATATTAAGTGAATGTAGGTGTCATAGGTTGTCAAGAATATGTATGATATAGTATATATATTATTGATAGGTAATATGTGTTAGTTAGTGTGTGTTTATGTTGATACAAATGGTATCAAGTATTAGTATTAGAGTTAGTTGGGATATGTTAGAGTTATCTTAGAAGTTAAGATAATTAGTGTATATAGATATCTTAGTATCTATAACATATTAGAGTTATAAGATTAGATGATTAGTTATTTAGCGTCTAGTAGATGTTAGAATTAAGATAGATAGTATCTTAGGATACTAGATGTTAGTATCTTAGGAGTAGTTAGTGTATCTTAGATTTATCATTTACCTTAAGGTAATGGTTTACCTACATGGTAAGGTATTGGGTTTACCTTCAAAGTAAAGGGGTTTACCTAGATACTATAGGTTATATGTTAGATATTAGTTAAGATGTTATATTAGTACATTAGATAGTTAGTTAGTTAGATATTTGAGGGGTATCTTGGTATCTCATGATACCAAGTTAGTATCTTAAGGTAAATATGAATTACCTTTACCTTCAAGGTAAATGATTAGTTTACCTTATGACCAAGGTATAGTATCAAGATACCAAGGTAAGGTATCGAGATATCAAGGTAAGGAATAGGTTTACCCAAGTTAAGGTATTGGATTCCAACAAAGGTATTGGTATTGGGATGCTAATATGACCAAGGTTGATATGGTATCCTAATATTAGTGGGTTAGTGTCTAAGTGTTTGAGTTTGAGTAGGTGATGCTAGATTGTGGAAGGGTTATATAGATAGGTATATATATTTTTGGGTTATATATATAAAAGAAAAAATATTAGGATATATGTAATATATATATATATATATATATATATATATATATATATATATATATATATATATATATATATATATATATATATATATATTAAAAAAATTGAAATATATATATATATATATATATATATATATATATATATATATATATATATATATATATATATATATATATATATATATATATATATATATATATATATATATATATATATATATTTCAATTTTTTTATTAATATATATATATATATATATATATATATATATATATATATATATATATATATATATATATATATATATATAAAATTGAAATATATATATATATATATATATATATATATATATATATATATATATATATATATATATATATATATATATATATATATAGGTTATGGTTCATAGGGAGGATATGTATATACTTGATATATGATATCTATATGTATGTGTTAGGGTGGTACTATATAGGTAAGGATATATGTAGTATGTATATATATTAATATATCCTAAGTATCATAGATGTTGACCACGAGTCCAAGTTTGACTAAGTTGACTAGATGTTTGACCAAGGGTTAACTTTTGACCTAGCGAGGCCTAGTGCATGTAGAATTCATTGTTTAGTTCAATTATTCATTATAGAACACATTGTAACCCGTATCTCATTAAACAGGACTCTGTGACTCCAGTTCGGACACCAATATACATCAGTCGCTCAGGATATCAGGCGAGTACATTCTTTGATCATTTCATACTTGCTATGACTTATATTTTTGATGTAGATTACTTTACTTGATGATGTCACGTTGGAAACACGGATTGGTACTATATGGATCTTTTCATGAGATGTTATCCCCCTCGGGAGCATCGGGTACATCATGTCATGTGCGTTTTACTTTCATCATGTACCCCTGTACCTTCTGTTAGCCCGTTCCATGGTCACACCGGTTTCGATAATCAACATACACTTAAGTCAATACACAAAATATAGAAAATGTTACTAAACATTTCAGGATACATGAAATCAACGGACGTTGTACTGCATCAAACAAAGCGTCAACATCATCAAATCTTCAGAAGACTCATTTCTCATTTTATTCAGTATTTTTATATTTTATTGAGTCTAGAATTTATTTTGTAAAATCAATTTTGGTAATACTGGCTTAAGGTTAAAACTTTCCACATTTCAAAAGCCTACCTATTTACCTTTCGTATTTAATTTTCAAAAACATATTTTGAAAATAGTATTTACAAATGATTTTACAAATAACCAAAAACATATTTTGAAAACTGTTTTTACAAATAATTTTCAAATATCTCCTGACAGAACTCGTAACCGAGTTCGGCCCGAGTTCGGTCCGAACTCTGACCGAGTTCGGTCCAAAATGATTCAAACTTCTGTTGCCTCCAAATCAGCGAGCAATGACTCTTTTGCGAGATATTTGCATCCGAACTCTGCCCGAACTCTGCCCGAGTTTGGTTCGAGAAAACACCTATAAATAGAGAAGAACTTTTTATTTCAAATAATTCATTCATTCTTCATTCTCTCTTCTCTACTACTCAAGTGTTTTCAAACGATCTAAGATTTTTAAATCATACCTATACATCTCTTAGCCAAAAGCCAGTACTATCAGAGTTGATTTAGAATCTTTTGGTATTTTAAGAGTTGTAAAGAGGTCGTTCCAAGTTCAATAACTTTTTCTGTTGTGGACCTGGTCGTGCGCTCGTCACCAAGCACGGTGTGTGTTGTGGAGCTGGTCGTGCGCTCGTCACCAAGCACGGTGTTGTAAGAGACTGCAAGCTCTCAGTTAAAGCTTGTGCCATAGTGGATTAACATCGAGCAAGAGTACTCGAGACTGGATTAGTCCTCTCAGAGGGATACCAGTATATATCGCTTTGTCACTGAGTTTGAATTCTCTCTCTTTATTTACTGTCTCTTATATCCCTGCCATAGTTTAATTTTTAATTGGTGATTATTTTCCGCTGCACACACGCACTCTATTCACCCCCCTCTAGAGGTGCTCAACGGTCCTACAATTGGTATCAGAGCTGGTTATATTCTTATATAACATACCTTAGAGAGTATATATATATGAAAGCCGTAAAATCTATATTCAACGGTGAAGGGAAATCCACAAATAGACCTCCCCTATTTGATGGAACAAATTATACCTACTGGAAAACACGTATGACTTTCTTTCTAAACTCTCTCGACTTTAATCTTTGGTCAATGGTCATTGATGGTTATAAGAAACCAGCACCAACAGTGATTGAAGGCCAGCTGGTGGAAAAGACCCATGATAAGTACACTGAAGCTGAAAAGGCTAAAGCTAGCCTAGATGCTCGTGCCATCAATGCACTATTCTGTGCAATTGACAAAACCGAGTTCAACAGAGTCTCAACCTGTAAGACGTCTCACGAAATTTGGAAACTCCTTGAGGTAACCCATGAAGGGACTTCCCAAGTGAAGGAATCCGAAATTAGTAGACTGACACAGGAGTATGAATCTTTTAAGATGAAACCCGGTGAGTCAATTACACAGATGTTTACTCGTTTCCTTGATATAACTAATCCTTTACAATCTCTTGGTAAAGATTACAGCAATCACGAGAAGATCAGAAAAGTGCTGCGGGCTCTAACAAAGAACTGGAATCCAAAAGCCACAGCAATCATTGAAGGAAACGATCTCACCACTATGACTCTGGAAACGCTGATGGGCAAACTCATGACCCATGAACTCGACTTGCAAGATTTTGAAGAAGCAACACCAAAGAAGAAATCTATTGCCTTCAAAGCTCAAGCAAGAAAATCAACATACAACGATTCCGATGAAGAATCGTCAAGTGGTGATGAACGAGCCCTACTTGTGAAGAACTTCAAGAGATATCTAAAGTTCACATGCAGAAAGAAGAAAGATGTCCAAGAAAGCAACAAAGATGAAACTATATGCTTTGGATGCAAGAAGTCAGGGCATATGAAGAAGGACTGTCCAACAACCAAGAAAAGCAGTCCATACGATAGATCAAGATCAAGCAGAAAAGCAACATCTGGTCGAAAGTATGCCAGCACAAGCTTCTGGCACGAAAGCGATGCCAGTGATACAGAAGAAGAAGACAGACCCTGCGGCAATACAAATGTTTGTCTCATGGCATTTGATAAGGTATCATCTAACCCTTTGTTCGATGATTTCACTTTCGATGAATTAGAGAATGCCTTTAGCGAACTACATAAAGATTACAAAACTGTGCTCGACAAGTATAAGCAATCTCGAAAAGAGATTAAGGCACACACAACCGAGATAGCTAGACTGTCCAATCTGATTGAAGATATTAAAGAGACATATACTACCGGTAACACGGAAGAGATAGCCAAACTCAAGGTAGACTATCATGAGGCTATCCTCAATATTGAAAAGAAAGAAAGGGACTATATCAAAATACAAAAGCTTTATGACATAGAGAAGAAGATGCACTTAGTAACTGAACAAAGACTCCTAGATATGACTGCTAGATACGAAGAGTCTATTGCAATTTCTAAAAAGTTAGAAATCAAGTTAGGCAAACAGGCAATACCTGTGACACAGCCTAAGATTAGTCCTAATGCTAAGCATACACCTAAAAGGAGTAAACACAAGAAAGCACAGAAGAAACACGAACATCATCATGCTTTTACTTATAGGTTCTCCAAACAAAACAAGCTTGTAAACACAGTTTCTACCACTAAACTGACTTGCACATATTGTGGTATACACGGACACATATCACAATATTGTCTTGCAAGAAAGCTTGTTGATAACCATACTTTAGTCTGGAGACCTAAAGCTAATCTGTGTGGACCCTTCAGAAAATGGGTACCAAAGGATTCATCTATTTGTCTTGTAGTTGGACCCTCAACCCTCTCATGCTAGAAGCAAATGGATCCTCGATAGCGGATGTTCGCGACACATGACTGGTGATGCATCCTTATTCGCTACGCTATCAATGAAGAAAGAAGGATACGTCTCCTTCGAAAATAACTTGAGAGGTAATATAATAGGTAATGGTACTGTAGGTATTTCTCCTTATCCAAAAATAAAGGATGTTTGTCTAGTAACTGAATTGAAACATAACCTATTGGGCATAAGTCATTTGGCAGATAATGGTTATGGTATCAATTTTGTGAAAGATAAATGTACCATATATGATATGTCATCTGGTCATCCCGTATATAAAGGGATTAGAGAAGACAATATTTATGTTTTTTTTGGAGAATACTAATATTGCAAAAAGGTGCCTAGTAGCCAATCAAGATGAAAGCAGGCTATGGCACATGAGACTAGGACATGCAAACATGGATACTATCTCACATCTAAATACAAAGAAGTTGGTAAGAGGACTCCCTGAAATTCCCTTCAAGAGACATATGGTATGTGCTGACTGTGAAAAGAACAAAGCACATAGGTCTACTTTTAAATCCATCAAGGCTGTAAGTACTTCGAGACCTTTGCAGTTAATTCATATGGATTTATTTGGTCCTAGTAGAGTCGCTAGTCTTGGCGGTAAGCTCTATGCTTTTGTTATTGTTGATGATTTCTCTCAATTTACTTGGGTTTATTTTTTATCAAACAAAAGTGATACAATTTTGGAATTTTAGATATTTTGTAAAAAGGTACAAAACGAAAAAGGCTTCATGATTACTCGTATCCGAAGTGATCATGGTGGCGAATTCGAAAATTCTGATTTCAAAAAGTTTCGTGATGATAGTGGATATTACCACGAATTTTCTTGTCCTAGAACTCCCCAACAGAATGGTGTTGTGGAGCGGAAGAATCGTACTCTAAGCGAAATGGCTAGAGTTATGCTGAATCAGTATAATCTTCCTAAATATTTTTTGGGCAGAAGCTGTTAGTACAGCCTCTCATGTTTTAAATAGGGTGTTAATTCGACCAATCTCGAAGAAAATACCATATGAGCTTTGGTTTGGAAGAATTCCAAACATTTCTTATTTCAAAGTTTTTGGTTGTCGCTGTTTTATCCTGAACACCAAGGATAACTTGGGAAAGTTCGACTCCAAAGTAGATGACGAAATATTTCTCGGATATGCTGCTAAGAGTAAGGGATATAGAATTTTTAATAAAAGATCTATGATTGTTGAAGAGACTATTAATGTTACTTTTGATGAGTTAAATAGTCACAGATCTAGCGACAGTGATGATGAAGATACACATACAAAGACTAAGAAGAGTTCTGAGAAAGATCTGACCCAAGATGCAAGGACTGATAAAAGTTCCGAAGATGCAGGAACTGAGAAGAGCCTTGTGAAAGATATAGCCCAAAGATTTGAATCATTGAGATTCAAGCCAGATCATCCAGAAACTCTCATTATAGGTGATGTATCCAAAGGTGTAAGTACACGTTCATCTCTTAAAGATTCTGAATTAGCAGCAAATGTAACATTTATTTAAAAAATAGAACCTAAGAATGTAGATGATGCTTTTACTGATGAGTTTTGGATTTCTGCCATGCAAGAGGAACTTAATCAATTTGAGAGAAACCAAGTTTGGGAACTTGTTCCTAAATCAATTGGTCAATCTATAATTGGTACCAAATAGGTGTTCCGAAATAAACTCAGTAAAGATGGACAAGTTCTACGCAACAAAGCACGTCTAGTGGCACAAGGTTATAATCAAGAAGAAGGAATTGATTATGATGAGACCTATGCTCCTGTTGCTAGACTAGAAGCCATCCGCATGTTTTGTGCATTTGCATGTTTTAATAATTTTAAACTTTTTCAAATGGACGTGAAAAGCGCATTCTTAAATGGATTTTTGAAAGAAGAGATTTTTGTAAAATAACCCCCTGGTTTTGAAGATTTTCAAAAACCTGATCACGTCTTCAAGCTTAAGAAAGCACTTTATGGACTCAAACAAGTACCTCGTGTTTGGTATGAACGCCTAAGCGCCTTCTTACTTGATAATAGATTTTCGAAAGGAAAGATTGATACTACTTTATTTATTAAATCCATGAATGATGATATTCTTTTAGTGCAAATTTATGTAGATGACATTATATTTGGTTCTACTAATGAAAAACTCTGTCAAGATTTTGCCAAGTGTATGCAGAGTGAATTTGAGATGAGTATGATGGGAGAGCTAAACTTCTTCCTAGGACTTCAAATCAAACAGCACTCGAACGGAACATTCATCAACCAAGCTAAATACACGAAGGACATACTGAAAAAGTACGACTTCGAGAATATAAAGCCAATCGGGACGCCTATGGCTACATCTACAAAGCCTGATGCTGATGAAAGTGGCAAACCTGTCGATCAGCGTAAGTATCGAGGTATGATTGGTAGTTTATTATACTTAACTGCTAGTCGCCTTGATATTATGTTTAGCGTTTGCATTTGTGCACGTTATCAGGCAAACCCTAAGGAATCACATCTTAGTGCAATTAAGCGTATCTTCCGATATCTTAAAGGAACTTCTACAGTTGGCTTATGGTATCCCAAAATCAAATCCTTTGACCTTATAGGTTACTCGGATGCAGATTTTGCTGGATGCAAAGTGGACCGTAAAAGTACCAGTGGCACATGTCATTTCTTAGGAAAGGCCTTAGTCTCTTGGTTTAGCAAGAAACAAAATTCAGTAGCACTATCAACAACTGAGGCTGAGTATATCGCCGCAGGACGTTATTGTGCTCAGATTTTGTGGATAAAGCAAACCTTAGAGGACTACAATCTGCACTACACTAATGTTCCTATTTATTGTGACAACACTAGTGCTATAAATCTGACTAAGAATCCTATTTGTCATTCATGCACAAAGCACATAGATATTAGACATCATTTCCTTCGTGATCATAAATAACACGGGGATATCTGCCTAGAATTTATTGATACTGATCATCAACTAGCAGATATGTTCACTAAACCATTGGCTGAAGACCGTTTTAACATTTTGAGGCGTGAGCTCGGCATTCTTGAATTCTCAGACTCATAATGTATATGGTAATTAAAATTGAATTTAATGACTTGATACTTTATTTAACAAAAATTGTTTTTTGGGTACAAACTTAAAAAGGGTATGTCTGTCACCACGGCTACGGTCGAAGCGAAGCGGTATTTAAGAGTTCTCCGGTGAACCTCCGTTAGCTGGGACAACCCCTACAGTTAATCCAAAAATAACAGTCGTTATTTAATATTACAGTCAAAGTTATTAATTTCTACTTTTAAACCTACCAGAATGCATTGACAGTCTCGGGAATGCAAGTGGCCGAACTCGGCCCGAACTCTGACCGAGTTCGGACCGAATTCGGACCGAGTTCGGTCGGCGCTGTTATTAATTCCAGAACCGAACAGCCGGCCCTAGTGCCTATAAAAACCATCCTTTCTTCCACTTTTTCTACACATCAACTCGTGGAAATTCCTCATCTCTTCCTAGAAGCTTATCCTCCTCCATCCTAGCAAGATTTCGAAGAAATCTAGTGGGCGATCATCTTGTTCCTTCTTTCTTTTTCTTCAAAAAGGTACTTTCTCTCCACTTTCTCATGGCCCCCAAGTGTAGAAGCATGGAAAAGATTGCTTTTAGTCCCACATCGGAAAGGAGAAGAAGAAAGGGCTTACTCCATTCTATAAGTAGAGCCCCCTTACCTCCTTTGAAAAGGGCACCAACTTCTCTTCCCTCCTTCCAAACATGGACTCTTCCTATTACGCACCTTCGGGTGCTAAGTAGAAGAAGTCTAGGGCAGCGCGGGCTCATCGGGCTCAGTCAGCTGTCCCAACCTCTGACCATCAAGAGCGTCCCGCTAAGCGGGCCTCTGATGGAAAGTTGTACAGAGCCGCCTGTGTCCAGCCCCCAGCGGCAAACGGACAGAGTGGTTCTCAAGTGTCTCCCAACAAAGATCGAGGGCAAGTGTTTCTATTAGCCCCTACATCCGGGAGCAAACATGATACCTACGCACTTGTGTGTTCAGGATACCCGGGCCCACAAAGCGAGTGCACGGGCAGATCGAGACATTCCTCATGCGAGTCATGAGACATTCCTCATGCGGCTCGGTCATGAGACGTCCTTTATACGGCTCGGTCATGAGACATTCCTCATGCAGCTCGGTCATGAGACGTCCTTCATGCGGCTCGGTCATGAGACATTCTTCATGCGGCTCGGTCATGAGACATCCTTCATGCGGTTCGGTCATGAGACATTCTTCCTGCGGCACTAAACCCAGGAAGCTTCATGCGACTCAAAATCAGACGAGCTTCATGCGGCTCAAGAGTATCATGCGGCTCAAAAGTCACCAACATGGACATGCGGCTCAACGCACATAGGCAGCTCGAGTAAACTCCATACGGCCCAGAGAGAGAGGCCACGTGGTCTTTAAAAATAGCTGTTCCCAACGTGTGGACGCATTTAATGCTCTGACGGCTGACAGACCTGACAAGTGACAGACCTGACATAAAGTTGTCATAATGACTGACACGAAAAGCAGTACCTCGGGAATAAGAAAAATCTTCAAAGTGGCGCTGTCTACCAAAGTTTTGAGGCGAGCTTATGCGGCCAAGAATAAACGAGTTCATGCGGCCAATGCAGAGAAACCTATGCGGTTCAACCAAGAAGGTCCCCCATGCGGCTCGGCTATAAAGAGATCCATGCGGCTCGGCCATGAAGACTCTCATGCGGCTCGGCCATGAAGACTCCCATGCGGCTCAGTCATGAACATATCCATGCGGCTCGGTCATGACAACCTTCATGCTGTTCGAGTATAGAGACTATTCATGCGGCTCGGTTATGACGACCTTCATGCGGCCCAAACATCGACACTCCTCATGCGGCTCAACGTTGACGACTGGACACGTGTCCTAAAGTCAATCAAATCTTGGGCCAAATCCCAATAATCTGGGACACGTGGCAGAAGAATGAATTAAATTTATTCATTAAGATTCGCAGATGTCAGCAAGTCATCATGAAGAAGATTTATTGCAATCAGCATTAATTGTTGATGGGATTTGGCATAATCCATATTAACGGCCCAGATCTTTCACGTTCAAGACTAATGGTCCAGATTGGTTAATCATCAGGCCGCCGCCACTTTGAGAATGGATAATCATCCAAACCCTAATGATGCCCCCACTATTAAAAATAGCAAGGTGCTATTCCCTTGTAAATAGAGATAATAGAGAGAGAGATAAAAAAAAAGAATCAGAGAAGAATACGTATACACAGAGAGACTTCCCCCATAGTCAGAGAGAGAATATACACAGAGAGAGAGAAGCCAGGAGAGCAATCAGAGAGAGAGCAAGAAGGCATTTCTTCGTCAACGACCAAGCAGATCTTTCCCGAGTCAAGGCTGCATACCGATCGTCCAAGGAGTAAGGCAGAGCGGCCGTCGCTTTCCCGAGCCTCTATCGTCACCCCCCAGAATCTAAAATAAACAATTGTACTTAGACTGCTGTACCTAGGTTTTCGTCCCTAGGCTTTCTTTGTACGAGTGAGTTTGTATTGTGAGTCTAAGTTCAGTTCTCCGATAATTGTTCTGTACTTTTACAATCAATGGCAAACACGATGGCGACTCTGCTGGGGACTAACTTCTCCACGGTTGAGGAGTTGGTGACGCAATCGGACGCAGCCAAACTTGGCTCTACACAACAGAAGATGGTCGTACGCTTCGACCAACAGGCGTTCGAAGAGATGCTCTCTGAAGGTAGCGCTGGCCCGGTCCAGAAGCGCACCCGCACCATAAAGGCTCGCAAAGAGTGGAGGCCAAAATCATTTGCTCCTCCGCAAGCCCTTGATGAGGTGCTCTCTATTGCTCAAGATGGCGAGAAAGACTCTCCTGCGGCCCCACTTCAGACCGTAGACAACTCTGCTGTCCCCAAGTCCGGCAGAAGAAAACACTATGATGTTGGACTTGCAGGGGCAAAGAGGAACTCTACGCGCTCCGAGCCGCAGAAGAATGTTAACCGCAGGGAGAAAACCCATGCGGCTACAACCGCCGACCGCATAAAGAAAACTCATGCGGCCACATCTGTCAGTCGCATAACTTATGCGGCTACAGTTGCCAACCGTACGGATGAGACTCATGCGGCTACTAAAGTCAATCGCTTGCAGAAAACCCATGCGGCCACAGACGCCAACCGCATACGGTCAGCCTGCACGGTCGTGACGCCTAACCGCATAAAGACTCATCCTACAACAAAAGACAGCCGCATGCAGACAGCCTGCACGGTACCCAATGCTAGCCGCATAGCATCCGTCCCACGCTTCTCTCGATCAGTCTTCGACCGGCTCTCATGCGGTCCTAACTCTGATCATTATCTGGATGATAATCCAGACTCTGTGGTATTCGACTTATACTCCTCCTATTACGCACCCACAAGTGCTAAAAGGAGGAAGTCTAGGGCAGCGCGGGCTCATCAAGTCCAGACGACTGCCCCAACCTCTGACTATCGGGGCGTCCCGCTGATTATCACGTGGGCCTCTGATGGGAAGTTGTATAAGACCACTCAAGTCCAGCCCCCGGCGGCAAACAGACAAAGTGGTTCCTCTGACCTGCGTGAGGTTATCCTCCACAAACGCAAGGAAAGAGAAAGAGCTTCGGGGTGTAAAGAGCCCTCACACGGACATCAATGCACCCAGATCATCGTCAACTGCTGCTGCATCAGCACGGCGGTGACGGAAGACCGGCCATCCGTCTTCCAAAGACTACATCACCTGAGCTCAGAAGACGAGACACCTCCTGTTGTCTCCTGCAAATCCGCGCAGAAAGTTCTCGCCAAGGAAAGAGAGAAGAAAACGAGTATCTCCAGCCCAAAGGTGTCAACTACTGCAGCTAAGAAACCATCGTCAAAAGGGTTATCCTCCACTGGAGTATTTCAACACACCCGTTCAAAGACGAAAACTGCTGCAGTAGGAAGTTCGTCGTCCGCAACATTGGGGGTCGTCGGAACTGGGAGTAGCACTCCTCCAAACATCCACGACAATCCGACATTCCAAGAATACGGACGGGAGGAAGCAAATCCTCCGACGGATACAACAGATACCGACGTCCCCAAGGACATCCTAGACGAAGCAAGCTCCGATGCCGGGGGTAGTGTTCCTTCCGAGTCTGAACCTGAAGAGTACATCCCCACATATCCTGATGATTTCTCGATGCACGGGTACGACTCAGAGGGTACATCCTCCACCACTCCTTCCGTCACTCCTCATGTGAAGACGGTGTTCATGACAGACAGCAATCAAGGCGGTTCCGGTGATCGCCAGTGCATCGACACTTTGGAGGCCATATTGTACGCCTTGGTCAAATCTGTAGACGAGATCAAAGCGGCACTTCCTAATCTGCAGGGGGTGACACCTGGCCAGACAAGCACGGGTCCCCCAATCAACGTAGATTCAAATTCGGCGGCACCAAACCCGGGCAATAATCCTCCCGAAGTAACGGCTCCGACTGCGACAGATAAGACCCGAGAAGTAAGGAGAGAAGTTCAAGAGCTCCGAGCCATGTTCCACGCCAGAGAAAACTCTCAAGACCTCCGGATACGGCAACCATATCCTGCTGAATGGAGGGATGTTCCCTTTCCACTAAGATATACGCCGTTCAATATCAACCCCTATGATGGCAAGACCTCAGCAAGTCGGTACATCACTTACTTCGAGGTCACTACCGACCATCTGCCCCATGATGATGCTATCCTGACACGGTTATTCATTGGGGCATTGGAAGGAGTCGCCTTCGATTGGTACCGCAACCTGCCGGACAATTGCATCCATTCCTTCGCTGGCTTCAAACGCTTGTTCTTGGAGAGGTTCTATGAGGTAGGACAGGACGTCACGATGTCTACTCTCATGGACGTCATTCAAGGAGAGAAAGAGCTGACGAGGAATTACATTGAGCGGTTTCGTCAAACCACAATGAAGTTACCATCTGGCAACCCGGACTCCTCCTTGATTGAAATTTGCCAAAAGAGACTACTCCCAACAATCAGTCTCTGGATGGGCGAGAGTCAATTCAAGGACTGGAAGGCTTTTATCATTAGTGCTACAAGTGCCGAAGAACGATTAAAGAAGGCTCGCCAACTGGGATTACATATCTCAGAGGGAGAGAACAAGAGCAAGCGTCCCAGCACCACCAACGACAATGGGGGTAGCCCCTCCAACAACCGAAACAATAGAGGAAAGCAGGCTATGGTGGCCGATACAGCCCAGAAGCCTAAGTCGCAACCTGCGGACAAACAATGGCCTCAAATCACTTACTCTTTTGAAGACGGTCACGTCAAGCCTATCTTGGACATGCTCATACAAGGAGATAGGATTCAGCTTCCTCCACCAAGACGGGAGCCTCGGCCGGCTGATCTGGAGAACCCAAAGTTCTGCCATTACCATCGCTACGTCCACCATGCTACGCACGACTGCTACCAACTGAAACGATATATCCAAAACCTCATCGATTCGAACGCTCTGGCCATCAATTTTGAGAAGGTAACCGTGGCAGCCAACATGGTGTCCGTACAATTCGGCAGCTTCCCTCTAATAGAGACCCAGGATGGGGTTATACCCATCCCTCTGGCAACGATGGAGATTGCTAATCTCCCGCCTGCTCAAGTTGCTGGTCTAGTACCCCTCACCACCTCACGAGGGGAAATCATGTGGGTCCATCCGGACCTAGTCCACGAGGTAACTCAGTCCACTCCATCTTCTAAGAAGAAAAGTGGAAAAGTCAGATCCTGCGGTACCACCTCAGCAGATGAAGAGGAAGTCACGGCCGTTGTTACTCGATCTGGAGCACAATCTCAACCTGTGGCTGAAAACTCGACTGATGATCATCCGCCCATTACCACGGATGCTCCGGGACCGGCTCAGCCTTCGACGACCGACAAGCCTAGGCCGAAGGAGACTCGCTTCGACAAATCCCTCCGAAAGGAAACATCTCAGGGGCTGGAGAGGCCCTACAACTTCGACATCTTGGCGCAACTGGCCAATACACCGACCAAATTGTCCTTATATGAACTTCTGAGGGTCTCAAAGGATGTCCGCACAGCTTTGAGCGATGCACTTCAAAATGCCGACGCGTACCTGGCTTAGGTCAACCTCACGGAAGAAAATCAGCCTGCAGACCTCCAAGACAGTGCCTGTACGGGAGCAATGCCCAATATCATCTTTACTCCACAAGACATGCTCATCAAGACTAATCTACATGATCGCCCATTATACTACACAGGCTACATCGTCGACATAAGGGTGGACCGGATGCACATTGACCCTGGGTCTTCCATAAGCATCATTCTAAAAGGACTACTGCATCATCTTCGCATCCCGATGCATCGTCTGACCCCTACAAACACCGCCATCAGCGGGTTCAATTCGGGCAGGAGCTACCCAATCGGAAAGATCCGTCTGAAATGTCAGATTGGCGACCTCCAATCAGAAGTCACTTGCTACGTCATAGATGCCGACACTTCATACAACATCCTTTTGGGGCGCCCTTGGATACACGATTACATGATCGTGCCTTCCACGCTACACCAATGCTTCAAATATGTCGACAAACACGGCTTCATGAGGACAGAATTTGCTGACATCGATCCCTTCAAAGGGGTCGAATCTTATTACTCGGACTCCTGCCTATACGAAAAGTCGAAGAGGCACCTTGAAGGAGGAAATGAACAAACTGATGTTGAAGCAACCACAGGATCAGAAGAACCTCTGACAATCCACCTCCAGGCTCGCAAGCCAGGCAATTCCGCACCCCTAATGGCCATGCTGCGTAAGGACGCGATTAGCCTCTCGGCACAGGAAGAGCAGTTGAGAATCCGACTGCCAAGGTCCGGCCAGGTACCAAGACCCACAACAGGGCCACTGACAATCAGGCTGCCGAGAGCCGGCCAGCCGCAAACGGAGAAGCCCAATCCCTCCGACAAGCCGATGACGATACGCCTTCCCAAGAAGGGTCGTCACCCCGATGCAAAGTCTGGGGCTTCTAACGAGCCAACAACTCCCCGCCCGGCATCAACTACCAAACTGGGGGTCGCTAGTTTGCCAACAACTCCCCGCTCGGCTCCACCAACAGAACCCCTGATGATCAAGTTGCCAAAATCATCCTCTCAGTCTACATTTACATAGGGGGTGGCTGAAGAAGAGTTGGAGCTGGCCAAGTATGTGGCTGCTTACACTGAGACTTGCTCATGTTGCCCATCAACGGCAACTTCCTGAAGAAGTATTACGTCCGAAATGACATCCAAAAAAAAAAAAAATCCCTGATGATTGAGTTATGTACCCCCCGGTACCGCTGAACTCACATCCACTCCAGATTATCTAGTCATGTACCCGCTGGTACCACTGAACTCACATCCACATTCTCTTCAGATCACCGAGTCATGTACCTGCTGGTACCGCTGAACTCATATCCACAATATTCCAGATTTTCGAGTCATGTACCCTCTCGTACCGCTGAACTCACCTCCTCCTTCCACAAAAATCCCAAACTACCAAGTCATGTACCCGCTGGTACCTCTGAACTTACACTCTGATCAGAAAATTTATGGATTGTCGAGTTATGTACCCGCTGGTACCCCTGAACTTACATCCCGGTCACTCTTTTAGGGAGAACGTTATGTATAAACATACCCCTGAACTTTCTTCCTAAAAGAGATCCTTCCTCATGATCCACTACCCGCACTCCCAGTGCACAAAAAGGGTAACGGATCCACAAATTCCCAAAACGACCATGTCGATGCAACCTCTGAGTCGTCTCATTTCCGCCAAAAACAAATCACCCCTTTACATAGAACTTCCATGTCCTCATTACCTCTGAGTCGTTCTATGTACCCCTCTTCATTGAGCCCACTCCTGCCATGTCCTCATTACCTCTGAGTGGGAAGGCACCGTCGAAGAAAACTTCATACTTGCCATGTCCTCATTACCTCTGAGTAAGTATGTCGATTCCCTTTCAACCTATTATTTGTACCCACAACCGGAGTACGCCAAAGATAATAGGTCCACAAATATCCTCCGTTGAGTTTTCTCCTGCCATGTCCTCATTACCTCTGAGTAGGAAGATTCTGCGGTGAAACAAAAATCCTCATGCTTGCCATGTCCTCATTACCTCTGAGTAAGTATGTTGGTTCCTTTTCATCCTATTATCCGTATCCTAAGCCAGGGTACGCCAAGGATAATAGGCCCACAAATGTCCTCTGTTGACCATAAATGTCCTCTGTTGACCACAAACGTCCTTTGTTGACCACAAATGTCCGCTGTTGACCACGAATATCTTTCGTGAAGTCTCTCCTGCCATGTCCTCATTACCTCTGAGCAGGAAGATTCCACGGTAAAACCCTCATGCTTGCCATGTCCTCATAACCTCTGAGCAAATATGTTGGTTTCCTTTCATCCTATTATCCGTATCCTGAACCAGGGTACGCCAAGGATAATAGGTCCACAAATATCCCTTGCTAAGCTTCTTAGCATAAATCCACCATCTCACCATGCCCCGGGAGCCCAGCTGCTCTACGGCATTCTTTTTCCAATATCGAGAGCACCCATGACCACTTTGCCATGGCTGTTCCGGATATCCTGACCAAACTTGTTATTCGTACCTAAAACCAAGGTACGCCCAGGGTAACAGGTCCACAAATAATCCCCAGCAGGTCCAATTCCACAAACACCACAAGTACAAGAAAGAGAAGATGAGTTGAAACATGCTCATTTATTTAAAATTTAAAGTACTACATCATCTGGGATCACATCCCTTGACAAAAAGAAAAGAAAAATAGTGAAAGAAAACAGAAAACTGTTCACTGCTCCATGGTATTCTTTCGCCCGATACCAAGAACCTCCATATCCGCCTTACCACGGAGTTGTCCTAGGTATCCCTATCAAACTTATTATCCGTACCTAAAACCAAGGTATGCCAAGGATAATAGGCCCACAAATGTCCTCTGCTGACCACAAATGCCGTACTAGGTCCCTTAGTACATCCACATCTTTCCTCATCATCATATGCTTTCGGAGCCCAGCTATTCCATAGCATTCTTTCACCCAATGCATAGAACTTCCATGTTGATAGCACCTCTGAGTTGTTCTACGTATCCTCATTCGAGTTTGCTCCTACCATGTCCATATCACCTCTGAGTAGGAAAGCTCTACCATCAACCTTATATTTACCACGTCTATACCACCTCTGAGTAAACATGATGGTTCCCTCTCTCAACTTATTATCCGTACCTAAAACCAAGGTACGCCAAGGTTGATAAGTCCACATAAAATCCCCAGCAGAAGTACCCAAACCTATCACGTCCATGCTACCTCTGATTGGATTGCCACACCTAAAAAAATCTACTTTCCATGCTTCTTATTCAAAGTGTTCCAAATTTGTAATTTGAAAACTTTGAAGGGGGTCCTGTAGAAGCATGGAAAATATTGCTTTTAGTCCCACATCGGAAAGGAGAAGAAGAAAGGGCTTACTCCATTCTATAAGTAGAGCCCCCTTACCTCCTTTGAAAAGGGCACCAACTTCTCTTCCCTCCTTCCAAACTTGAACTCTTCCTATTACGCACCTTCGGGTGCTAAGTAGAAGAAGTCTAGGGCAGCGCGGGCTCATCGGGCTCAGTCAGCTGTCCCAACCTCTGACCATCAAGAGCGTCCCGCTAAGCGGGCCTCTGATAGAAAGTTGTACAGAGCCGCCTGTGTCCAGCCCCCGACGGCAAACAGACAGAGTGGTTCTCAAGTGTCTCCCAACAAAGATCGAGGGCAAGTGTTTCTATTAGCCCCTACATCAGGGAGCAAACATGATACCTACGCACTCGTGTGTTCAGGATACCCGGGCCCACAAAGCGAGTGCACGGGCAGATCGAGACATTCCTCATGCGAGTCATGAGACATTCCTCATGCGGCTCGGTCATGAGACGTCCTTTATACGGCTCGGTCATGAGACATTCCTCATGCGGCTCGGTCATGAGACGTCCTTCATGCGGCTCGGTCATGAGACATTCCTCATGTGGCTCGATCATGAGACGTCCTTCATGCGGCTCGGTCATGAGACATTCTTCATACGGCACTGAACCCAGGAAGCTTCATGCGACTCAAAATTAGACGAGCTTCATGCGGCTCAAGAGTATCATGCGGCTCAAAAGTCACCAACATGGACATGCGGCTCAACGCACATAGGCAGCTCGAGTAAACTCCATACGGCCCAGAGAAAGAGGCCACGTGGTCTTTAAAAACAGCTGTTCCCAATGTGTGGACGCATTTAATGCTCTGACGGCTGACAGACCTGACAAGTGACAGACCTGACATAAAGTTGTCATAATGACTGACATGAAAAGCAGTACCTCGGGAATAAGGAAAATCTTTAAAGTGGCGCTGTCTACCAAAGTTTTGAGGCGAGCTTATGCGGCCAAGAATAAACGAGTTCATGCGGCCAATGCAGAGAAACCTATGCGGTTCAACCAAGAAGGTCCCCCATGCGGCTCGGCTATAAAGAGATCCATGCGGCTCGGCCATGAAGACTCTCATGCGGCTCGGCCATGAAGACTCCCATACGGCTCAGTCATGAACATATCCATGCGGCTCGGTCATGACAACCTTCATGCGGTTCGAGTATAGAGACTATTCATGCGGCTCGGTTATGACGACCTTCATGTGGCCCAAACATCGACACTCCTCATGCGGCTCAACGTTGACGACTGGACACGTGTCCTAAAGTCAATCAAATCTTGGGCCAAATCCTAATAATCTGGGACACGTGGCAGAAGAATGAATTAAATTTATTCATTAAGATTCACAGATGTCAACAAATCATCATGATGAAGATTTATTGCAATCAGCATTAATTGTTGATGGGATTTGGCATAATCCATATTAATGGCCCAGATCTTTCACGTTCAAGACTAATGGTCCAGATTGGTTAATCATCAGGCCGCCGCCACTTTGAGAATGGGTAATCATCCAAACCCTAATGATGCCCCCACTAATATAAATAGCAAGGTGCCATTCCCTTGTAAATAGAGATAATATAGAGAGAGATAAAAAAAAAAAGAATCAGAGAAGAATACGTATACACAGAGAGACTTCCCCCATAGTCAGAGAGAAAATATACACAGAGAGAGAGAGAAGCCAGGAGAGCAATCAGAGAGAGAGCAAAAAGGCATTTCTTCGTCAATGACCAAGCAGATCTTTCCCGAGTCAAGGCTGCGTACCGATCGTCCAAGGAGTAAGGCAGAGCGGCCGTCGCTTTCCCGAGCCTCTATCGTCACCCCCCAGAATCTAAAATAAACAATCGTACTTAGACTGCTGTACCTAGGTTTTCGTCCCTAGGCTTTCTTTGTATGAGAGAGTTTGTATTGTGAGTCTAAGTTCAGTCCTCCGATAATTGTTCTGTACTTTTACAATCAATGGCAAATACCAAGCGTTAAAGAGGAACCACTTCCCAAGGTGCCTCCTCTTCTTCTGAATACACCCCTGCTAGTCTATTCAGTCCAGCACAACCTAGAGATCCCGATGAATATGATTCTACTTTGTTCCCAGACAAAGATTTTTCGGATCTCTGGTTCGACTCTTTTTCTGGTCGTCGTATTTGTAATGGAGCTTTTGTAAACTTTACTACTTTCTTTGAGTACGCTCCAACTTTTGACCAACTTGGGTACCGAGATTTCTTCGAGGTACAAGAAAATATTTATGACAATGTAGTCCATATGTTTTACTGTAACCTGCAAGTAAAACCAAACAGAAATTTCTATTCTTGCGTTGCTGGGCAAGAATTAGAATTTAGCGCCACCGACATCAGCGAATTCTTCCATATTCCTGATCTTGGTGATGCCTTAGTTGACATCTATCATATTCAATTCCCTGCTGATGTCACTCTTGCTTCCTTCAGGGAACTAATCTGTCATCCTAACCCTGTTCCCCGTAGAATTTTTGCCAAGAATTTGAATCAAACTTTCTATAAACTTTATCTTATGGTTTTTTTCGTACTACTTCCAAAGAAAGGTTCTACTGATGAAGTAACCTTTATGGAATTATCTGCTTTGTATCATATTCACTTTGGCATCCCATTCTCTATTCCCAAAACTGTGATGTCCTGGATGCTTAACTGCAGAAATGCAGGTAGGAATCTAGTCTATCCAATGCACTTAGCTTCTATCTTTCGACGTTTCGAGATTGATCTTGAGACGTGTGCCATCTCCTCCACTCCAGTTGAGCTGACTAGATCTCGTCGATTTCCTGCTCCACCTCTGCCTCCTAGAGCTCATCCTGCTCCAGCTGCTGATGCTGAGGTCCCTCCTGCTGATGCTCCTCCTGCTCCAGCCCCTGTCCCAGGATTTGACTTGACGTTCTATCAGCGCTTTGATGACTTTGTTGCTGTCTCTACGCAACGTCATCAGGATTCGGAGCTCCGACGCATTTCTCAGGCCCAGGTGCTGAGAAATGGCATTGTTGACCTCCACTACAGCCTGGCTCATGATCCTGTCCATCCTGTCACCATCTTACCTCACCCTGCTTTTCCGGGTTCCCGATTTACTAATGAGGCTTCCTTTCAGTATTTTGACCCGACTACAGCCTACTTTCCTCATGAGACTCCTGGTGCAGACGACCCCACGATGTGACGTGGATTCAGCTATGGGCTAGTGGATATTTTGTTAGATGCTGATCAGTTGATGTAGTTTTCTTTTATTTCATGTCTAAACTGATTAGTTAGACATTTTTTAGTTATACTTTTGGATTATTAGTGGAAATTTTTCATGACTGTTTCAATTTATTATGAGCTGTTTCTTTCTATATTAGTTGTTTCCATATGTTTTATGCTGTATTTATTATGTCTTTTTGCTTCACTTTGTCTTGTGTTTGTCTATTATTGGCTTCACATATTACGGGGGAGCCAAGTCATTTTACTACTTGACAAAGGGGGAGAAAAAGAGTACAATACCAAAAAGCCCAAAAAGCAAAGCATATACAAATACAAATCCAAATACAAAATCAATACATCTAATTTTTTTTCAGGTACTTTGTATTTTGTTCTATTTCATATAAATATATTTTGGTATAGACTCAAGTATTTGTCAATTATCAAAATGGGGGAGATTGTTGGCCCATTCCATGGTCACATCCGATTTCGATAATCAACATACACTTAAGTCAATACACAAAATATAGAAAATATTGCTAATCATTTCAGGATACATGAAATCAACGGACGATGTACTGCATCAAACAAAGCGTCAACATCATCAAATCTTTAGAAGACTCATTTCTTATTTTATTCTGTATTTTTATATTTTATTGAGTCTAGGATTTATTTTGTAAAATCAATTTTGGTAATACTGGCTTAAGGTTAAAACTGTCCACATTTCAAAAGCCTACATATTTACCTTTCGTATTTAATTTTCAAAAATATATTTTGAAAATAGTATTTACAAATGATTTTACAAATAACCAAAAACATATTTTGAAAACTGTTTTTACAAATGATTTTCAAATATCTCCTGACAAAACTCGTAACCGAGTTCGGCCCGAGTTCGGTCCGAACTCTGACCGAGTTCGGTCCAAAATGATTCAAACTTCTGTTGCCTCCAAATCAGCAAGCAACATCTCTTTTGCGAGATATTTGCATCCGAACTCTGCCCGAACTCTGCCCGAGTTCGGTTCGAGAAAACACCTATAAATAGAGAAGAACTTTTCATTTCAAATAATTCATTCATTCTTCATTCTCTCTTCTCTACTACTCAAGTGTTTTCAAACGATCTAAGATTTTCAAATCATATCTATACATCTCTTAGCCAAAAGCCAGTACTATCAGATTTGATTTAGAATCTTTTGGTATTTCAAGAGTTGTAAAGAGGTCGTTCCAAGTTCAACAACTTTTCCTGTTGTGGAGCTGGTCGTGCGCTCGTCACCAAGCACGGTATGTGTTGTGGAGCTAGTCGTGCGCTCGTCACCAAGCATGGTGTTGTAAGAGACTGCAAGCTTTCAGTTAAAGCTTGTGCCATAGTGGATTAACATCGAGCAAGAGTACTCGAGACTGGATTAGTCCTCTCAGAGGGATACCAGTATATATCGCTGTGTCACTGAGTTTGAATTCTCTCTCTTTATTTACTGTCTCTTATATCCCTGCCACAGTTTAATTTTTAATTGGTAATTATTTTTTGCTGCACACACGCACTCTATTCACCCCCCTCTAGAGGTGCTCAACGGTCCTACATTTTCACTATTCATGTATACTCATATGATTCAAGTACTCTCATGTTCACAGAGCCCTCATGTATAACTTTATGTGCACTCATTTATGAGCCCCCATGTGATGATCATGTACAATAACATAATATGTCTAGATCCTTGTGTATTAATTGGGGTACGGGAGAGTAGAAATAGTCATGTGAACAATTCCAAGTAGTATAATCATGTACAACTCAGTAGTGTAATCATGTATTGAATAAGCCGCTCACATGCCTATCTTGTACTCTAAACTACTAGTCACTTGTAGTTTTTTACTTATAGTAGATATTTTTAGTACAATTATCTCTCTCTTTTTTATGTACATTTCTTTCAGCGATTCATGTATCTTACTCTATTGTATGCTTTATATCCCTGTCATGATATGAACTATATGAGATGTATTGTGCGCGTTCCTGTCCTGATTGGACCTGTTAAAAATATTACAGGTAACATAGAGATTCACAGCTAGCCTAGAGGACCAGTAGAGCTTGGAGTAGATTGCTGGTTTATGGTTTAGTTTTCTTTGTTGAAACGTGTATTGTAATAAGTGGAGATTTGAGTTATATTTGAGATTGTTTGCGATATTATTATTTTAGAAGTTTATTTAAGTTGTTGCTTTGAGTTTAGTATAGACTTCTGTGTTATTCTATTGTGCTTAGACTGTGATTGAGTTATATTATATCTTATACTTGTCCCCCGATCGGAGTTGAGATTTATAACAGGTATATTATATATATATATATTGCGTTAGTTGTTTAGTTAGCAACCTAGAACAGTGTTCTACCGTCGATTTTGTGGCGTAGGCTGGACGTACCCACTTCTTGTGCCCCTACACTGGGTGCGGGTCGTGATAGTTTAGTTTGAGACGGCGAGGTTTGGTATTTAAGTCAACTTCTCTCTCTCTCCTCCATAACTTTTATTTATTTCTTCTCATCTTCTTCATTTACTCCTCTCCACCTACACCCAAGTCCTAGACAAGTGCAACTTGCTTCACGATGGATCTCAAATTTTATTGTTCCTTTGTCTTCCTTGCTTGATTCTAAGCCTCTTTAGAACTTGGAGATTTTAGTTTTGATGGTTATATTTTTGTAGATCTAAGTTTATAGTTTTTTTCCTTTTTTTTTCTTGGTTTTAATCTCTTAAACTTTGTTATTTTAGAAAACTACTTGTTCCATGTTATAGAGAATTCAATTTCATTCAGTTTAGACCTTCATTTTTCCCAATTTCGAGTCCTTTAGCCCAAGTTATGGACATTGAAAGTTTTTAAAACTCCATGGCCAAAAGCTTGCTGGTAGAGACGACATCTCGTGCACCTTTTGCACCTCGTGTGCACATCGCACACCTTTTGGTACGCGCACCTTGCACCTCGTGCACCTTTTGGTCCATGCACCTTGTACCTCGTGCATATTTTCGTCTGCACACGTTGCACCTCGTGCACCTTTTGGTCTGTGCACCTTATACCTCACGCACCATTTAATCCGCGTACCTTGTACCTCGTACACCTCATGCACCTTGCGCCATGCGCCTTTTTTCGTGCACGAATCACTCTAAATGATTATTTTTGCCCGTTTAAGCCATTTTGTAGCTAGAATCTTGAAAAAAATCAAATCATGAAAGTTATAGATCTTTGTCTTGGCTTCAAGAATCTTCATGTCTCACTTTAATCAGAGTTCATATATGACTTATAGTTTCAATCACACATGGGTATCCTCGATCTTCTTTGAATGTTTTTTCTATACTTAGCCTAAATTGTGACGACCCGACTTGACATTTGATAGTCTTGAGATAGCAACTTGAACATGATAATATGAACCCGTCTTGATAACTCTTGATAAGTGGCCCGTCGAGGCGCACTCCAGACAAGTACTCTTGACATGACAAGTAAGCTGACATGACATGTATAATCTTGAAAGGCTGTTGTGACATCTATCCTGACTTGCTAAGTAACTCTTGTCTTGACATCGTGGTTGACTT
Source organism: Iris pallida (assembly GCA_029216955.1). Classification (NCBI taxonomy): domain Eukaryota; kingdom Viridiplantae; phylum Streptophyta; class Magnoliopsida; order Asparagales; family Iridaceae; genus Iris; species Iris pallida. The sequence continues at coordinate 13,085,465 of JANAVB010024997.1, read as the reverse complement.
TCTTGATTGTGCCTGTACAAGCTACCTGTCTCATCTTGCATCTTGTCTAGGACATGGATTCCTGGTTACCACGGTCAGGAATTCATAATAAATTTGACTAGGTTAATGACTAGATTGATCAAGTAGTTCATATAGAGAGATTTTTCCCAATTACAAACGATTTCGTTATCCTGGCCACACCTGAGAGACTTATAGCCTGCCGACGAGTAGGGCACATTTTTGTCCCACTATCATGTGGGGCACTTCTTGAAAACATAAGTACTGAAAGTATACCAGTAATCTTGATAACTCTTGTAGCTCAAATAAATCACCTCGTCTGGATAACTTGGATAGCTACAGGGCTTGTGACTGCAGGAACATCTCATTGCATCTTGCTAGTAACTAGGCATGTGATACCCCTAGTTAGCTAATGATATCAATCCGTAGGACATGATTGGCCGTGCCTGAATGCTTGCTGTAGGAGCGTAAAAAGTGCTTCATGGACTAAGTCAAAGAAGTTGAGAACTTTACGCAAGTCAAACAGAGTCAAACTCGGACTTTACGCAAGACAAACAGAGTAAAACTCTACGCGAGCTACTTTACGCGAGAGCCATCCTCAAAGCTTTTATGCGAGGGACAGGCTGTCAAATCAACGCATTTAATGCGCGTGATACTGTTCTGAGATAATGATTTTCTGACAGCGGACAACACAGAAGTTGAGAAGATTTGATTTACACCAAACCCAACACTTGTCGTTTAATGTGCAGATGGGCTACTTTACGCTCAAGAGATTGCTTTTTTTACGCAAGAAAGCTATTCAAGCTTTTTACGCTCAAGGCTGTTGTGCGCATAAAGTTTATTTGAGCTAATTTTATGCTCAAGGCTACTTTTCAGCCACTTTACGCGGGAAGTCTATTTTGGGTCATTTTTACGCCCGATCTTTTCTGGCTACATGAGAACGTGGTCTGATTACGTGGCTTTCATGCCACACTTATCGAAGAACGTGTGTACATGCTGAAAAACAGATGGCAACTCTAGAGGGGGGTGAATAGAGTTTATATATAAAATAACCAATTAAAAAATAACTCTTTCACGAATTATAAATAATCAGAGTAAAATACGGAAAGTAAATGAAGAGCAAGAAAGCATACGCAAATACAGCGATTTTAACCTGGTTTTCCTCGTGGAGGACTAGTCCAGGCCTGAGAACTCTAGCTCAGGATTAAATCTACTATTTGTGAAATAGTAGTTTACAACCCGTGCCTTTACTTCAGAAGAGCACGTCAACTTCTTACAGAGAATCGCAGTGGCGATTGCTTGGATTTATCCAAGCGATTTCTTCAACTCTTGCACAAGAATCCTAACTGAGAGATGCTGAGCACTCGAGACTTAGGAGGCTTGTGGCTAGTAGATGGGAAGGGTATGGCTTATTTGAGCTATAAGAGAGAAGAGAAGAGAAGATTGGATGATTTGAAATGAGAGAATTCTTGGCCTATTTATAGGGTTTTTGTAGGCAGAATTCGGCCAGAATTCGGGTAGGAAATTTCAAATATTTTGCCGTTGGACAACTAGCAACCAGCTAACCCTAAAATTAGGAATGCTGATTTTTAGGGGACAGAGTTTGGCCCGAACTCTATGTGGAGGCAGAGTTCGGCCCGAACTCTGTCTCCAGAGCACAGAGCTGGTCTAAGTGGCCAGTGGGTATTTTTCTGGATGGTGGAGTTTGAGGATTATTGGGTAGGCTATAGGTCAAGTCTCAAGAGCTCAGCATGACACAGTTTACATCAGTCTAGACTCAACAAAAGTGTAAAATACAGACTCAAATAACTGAGAAGCAGAGACTGAGCTGTCGTCTGACTTGAGCTTAATGTAGACGTCGTGTGTCGTATTGAATTATTACAAATATTATTTAGTCAATGTTATCAATATTTGGTTGACTGTGACTTTGTGTCAACAATCTCCCCCATATTGATAATTGACAAAATAATATATGTATATTCAATATTCATACCTGGACACAGTTGATCACAAAAACATAGCTCCCCCATAATCAGTACCGAGCTAGAAACAATAGCTCCCCCATAATCGGTGATCGGTGTCGAGCTAGAAACAATAGCTCCCCCGTAAATAATGCGTTGAACCTGTTGGCCTGATAAATAATATCTCCCAAAAGCACCAAAAAGCATATATATACCAAACCAAAAAAAAATTATATGACAAGAATATACACATTTCTCTCCTTTTGGTATTAGCAATATAGACTGCATATATAAACTGAAGATAAGTAAGAAGGATGCAACCACACCAAACAGAGAAGAAACTGTATATGAATGATCAAAACAAGCAACTAGCATAGAATAATAAACTACCATAAGCATAAAAGTGTCATCACACATAACCAGAGTCATCAAACTACCAGAGTTTTAGTACAACCCAAGTACATAAATCCAAATAAAACTAAATAACTGGAAATCAGAAATCATAAACTAGGATCATCAGCAGCATCAGCAGATAGTGACCATCTCCATCACGGAGCACGAGAAGGCCCAGTAGAGTCGGAATGATCAGAGAAGGAACGGCGGGGGTCCACAATAGCAGCACCCGGATCCAGGTAACGCATGACCCAAGGATCGTCAATGCGATATCCCTCGCGACCAGGATCCCGCTCCATGGGAATGGGCATAGAAGGATGACGGGACATAGAATACCGAATATCGTGCAGCGAGTTGCTGAGGGCACTCATCTGCAGGATAGTACGGTAGTCCATCTGAGTCCAGCGATCGTCCTCCAAGGCGAAACGGTCTCGGAGCATGGTCTGGATGGAGTCAAGAGTAGCAGGAGGAGGTGGCGCATCCTGTCCAAGTGGAGGGGCGTCGGGCTCCTCATCATCAGAATGCTCAGAAGTGGAAGGAGAGGCTACGACTGCCTGAAGACGTCGTGCCTTAGATAAGAAGGCAGGAGCAGGCAAGAAAGAACAATCATGAAGAGGGACAATGAAAGCACGAAGGACCATAGGAAGATATAAGGGATAAACCAGAGCTCGTGGTTTCTTCCTACAGTTAATCATCCAGTCCATCATGGTACGTGGAAGATTGAAAGGGATGCGATAGTGAAGGTGATACAAAGCCGAGATCTCAAAATATGTGACTTTATCGGTGGAGCCGGCTTTTGGCAGAATGGTGTTGAAGATAATTCGATGAAGTTCATAGAAATAAGGGTTGAGGTGCTTGGCCATAAGCTTGCGAGGACATATGTTAGGGGCACATAGTTCCTCCTTGAAGCTCTCAAGGGAAGTTTCACCAACAAATTGGAATTGGCGAGCTTCCACAAGCTTATCCCAAATATCGAGATCGTGAAGTTCAAGATACTCGCCCAACTCAGAATCATCAAAAGTAATATCAATACCGGCAACCCGGGAATAGATGTGAGTGGCATCATGAGTCAAGTTGCAATAGAACATTTCTATGGCGCTTCGATAAATAACAAAGTTGGAGGCAACTAACTCATCAATGCAGAGATCACGAAATATAGAGTCATATTGTGAAAAAATTATGAAGTTAATGGGATGTCCCGCGAATACCGGACGAGTCCGAAAGTCATTAAACCACTCGTTAGAAGCGTCTAATGATACAAATAATCGGTCGTCATAAGTATTAGGGTCACGGGGACTATGTGGGTTGAACAACGGATGAGGGGGTTGTAGTTGTTCAACGGGTTGCTCAATGGGAGGAGGAGGATTCGAAGAGGAAGCACCCTCGGTTCGAGTCCTCTTTCCACGATTGGGCAAACGAGGAGCCATTGCACAAAATAGAGAAATTGAAATAGAGAAGAAGAAGGAATTATACCTCAAATCAACAATGAACAGTGAAAGAGAATAAGAAAATAGCCCTTCTCCTTGATTTTGATGAATAATGGAGCACTATGGAGAGAAAACTAGGGTTAGGGTTTGAGACAATAGTGGTAGAGAAGTAGAAGAGGTGGTAAGAATGAAGGAGAGAGAGAAAAACCCAAATATAAGGGGAAGGTTTTCTTTGGTCGGAGTAAATCTGGATCGTTGGATCTCATTTGATCAAACGGCTGGAGCTGTCCTCGATTCTGGAACAGAGGGACCGAACTCGGCCCGAACTCTGTTGGGGGCAGAGTTCGGCCCTAGTTCTGGGTCTTTGTTCCAGAACTGAAATCAGGCTAGATGATGGAAAAAATGGTTAAGTATGGGAAATCAAGTAAGATATGAGGACAGATGCTAGAAAGATTTAATCAAATAGATAGAGAGGTAGTAGAATAGCATAATGAATTTGAAAGATAGCATATTAGCAAGTGATAAATCAAAATTACCGTATAATAAACAAGGAGTTATAGTATAATTCAATAGTTTGAATTTGCCATGAGTTAGCTGCAGGGGCCGGATCCCAGCTAGCGGTAGTCCTGAGGACTAGTGCACCGTGTCGCTTAGGCTTTTACGCCTTGTTGTCAGAAGGGCCCTTTCTGCTTGTACCCAAAGCAAGTTCATCGTCAGAGAATCATAATATAATTGATATTTACGCAGGTGAATTTTAATTTATGACAGCTTCATCTAAAATTCCAAGTTCACGACAAAGGAAATCGAAGCGCTCTTCGGATAATGGCTTAGTAAAGAAGTCTGCTAGCTGATGATCGGTGTCAATAAACTCTAAGTTAATCATGCCATTTTGCTGATGATCACGCAAAAAGTGGTATCTAATTTCAATGTATTTTGTGCGTGAGTGACAGATAGGGTTCTTAGTCAAGTTAATAGCACTAGTGTTGTCACAGAATATTAGAATGTGCATGAAAGGTAGATTGTAGTCTTCAAGGGTTTGCTTCATCTACAGAATTTGTGCACAACAACGTCCAGCTGCGATGTACTCAACTTCTGTTGTGGATAGTGCGACAGAATTCTGCTTCTTGCTAAACCAAGAGACTAAAGCCTTTTCTAATAAATGACACGTGCCGCTTGTACTTTTACGGTCGACCTTGCATCCAGCGAAGTCAGCATCAGAGTAACCAATGAGGTCAAATGATGTTGACTTGGGATACCATAGGCCCACGGTAACCGTACCCTTAAGGTATCGAAAGATACGCTTAACCGCAGTCATGTGTGATTCCTTAGGATTTGCTTGATATCTAGCACATAGACAAACGCTAAACATGATATCGGGACGACTAGCAGTTAAATAAAGTAAGCTGCCTATCATACCTCGATACTTACGTTGATCAACGGGTTTGTCGCTCTCATCTGGTTCGAGTTTGGTTGAAGTAGCCATTGGAGTGCTGATTGGTTTGACGTTGTCAAGATCGAACTTCTTCAGCATGTCCTTTGTATACTTCGACTGACAGATGAAAGTTCCATTAGCCATTTGTTTCACTTGCAGACCAAGAAAGTAGTTAAGTTCTCCCATCATGCTCATCTCAAATTCTGTCTGCATACACTTGGCAAATTCTTGACAGAGGGTTTCATCAGTAGAACCAAAAATGATATCATCAACATAAATTTGAATTAATAGAATAGTGTCTTTAAAAGATTTTATAAAAAGTGTAGTGTCAATTTTCCCTTTTGAAAAACCTTTCTCAAGCAAGAAGTTGCTAAGCCGTTCATACCAAGCTCTAGGGGCTTGTTTGAGGCCGTACAGTGCTTTCTTTAGCTTGAACACGTGGTCGGGAAACTTGTGATTTTCAAAACCAGGAGGTTGTTTTACATAGACTTCCTCCTTAATAAAACCATTCAAGAAAGCACTTTTAACATCCATTTGAAATAATTTAAAATTTTGAAAATTTGCAAATGCGCAAAGCATCCGAATGGATCCTAATCTAGCAACAGGAGCATACGTCTCATCGTAGTCGATACCTTCCTCTTGGTTGTATCCTTGGGCTACTAGACGAGCTTTGTTGCGTGTGACTGAACCATCTTCATTCACTTTGTTTCTAAACACCCATTTAGTACCAATTATCGAGTGATTAGTCGGTCTTGGAACTAGTTCCCATACTTGGCTCCTCTCAAATTGGTTGAGTTCTTTTTGCATAGCAGAAATCCAAAATTCATCATTAAAAGCTTAAGAAATGTTTTTCGGCTCAACTTGTGAAATAAAGGCAGTGCTAGCAATAGAGTCTCTTAGTGATGATCTGGTAGTTACTCCACGTGAAACTTCACCTATCACTAAATTTTCTGGATGAGAAGGCTTGAAAGAGAATTTCTTTGGCAAGCCCTCCAGAGAATTTATTTCGGTAGAAGTATTCATTGGAGTAGAAGTAGATGGCTCAATGTCATCATCAAGAGTACTTGCTGCACTGTTATCTTCATCAAAAGTCACATTTGTTGACTCTTCCACAATTAGTGAGCGTTTATTAAAGACTCTATATCCCTTACTCTTGGCAGCATAACCAAGGAAAATACCATCGTCAGCTTTGGCATCAAATTTGCCTAAGTTGTCTTTGGTGTTAAGGATAAAACATCTACATCCAAAAACTTTAAAATAAGAAACATTGGAGGTTCTCCCAAACCAAAGCTCATAGGGTGTCTTTTTCGTAATAGGACGAATAAGTACCCTATTTAAAATGTGGCATGCTGTACTGACAGCTTCAGCCCAAAAATATTTCGGAAGTGAAAACTTGTTCAACATGACTCTAGCCATATCGCCAAGAGTCCTATTCTTTCGCTCCACAACACCATTTTGTTGAGGAGTTCTTGGACAAGAAAACTCATGATCAAAACCATTAGAATCACAAAACCTTTCAAAATTAGAATTTTCGAATTCGCCTCCATGATCACTTCGGATTCGAGTAATCATGTAGCCATTTTTGTTTTGAACTTTCTTGACAAAAATCTTGAAAACCGAAATAGCATCACTTTTATTTGCAAGAAAGAAAACCCAAGTAAATCTTGAAAAATCATCAATAATAACAAAGGCATGGAGTTTTCCGCCAAGACTGGCTACTCTACTAGGCCCAAATAAATCCATATGGAGTAGTTGCAAGGGTCTAGAAGTGCTTACAGAGTTTATGGAATGAAAATATGACTTGGTTGCCTTGTTCAACTTACATTCGGCACATACGGTGTCCTTTTTGAATGTGATGTCGGGCAAGCCTCTAACTAGCTTCTTGGTCGATAGCCTGGATATATTATCCATATTGGCATGACCAAGACGCTGGTGCCATAGTAACCGTTCATCTTTGTGAGCATATAGGCATATTCCTGCATGGTTAGAATCTAGAGACAAATAGAAAATATAAATATTGTCCTCTCTTACCCCTTCAAAAGCAATGTCTCCTGTTGACCTATCATAAATAAGGCATTTATTTTGTCCAACGTTAATGTCATAACCATGGTCAGCAAGATGACTGATGCTGAGCAAGTTATGCTTTAACTCGGTCACTAGGCAGACATCCTTTATTACGGGAGAGGGAGGATAGCCAATAATACCATTACCTATGATATAACCTTTTAGGTTATTTTCGAAGGATACATATCCTTCTCTCTTCATCGATAGAGATGCGAAAAGATGTGCGTCTCCTGTCATATGCCACGAGCATCCACTAACGAGAATCCACTTACTCTTAGTTGAGGAGGGAAGGTCCACCTACATCAAGAGTAGATGTGACCTTTGGTACCTAAATTCTTGAGGGTCCTGAAGAGTTAGCTTTTGGAAACCATGCATATATCTTTTTATCAACTAATCTTCTGATTCTACATTGTGGTGATATGTGTCCATGTAGACCATAATAAGTGCATTTAGCATTTCTATTCACATTTGGAGCAGGCTGATAATGTCTATAAGAGTATTGATGACATGTAGACTGATATGGCATGGTATGATGTTGTCTATATGTCATGGTATGATGAGGTTGTCTATATGGCATGACATGATGAGGTTGTCTATATGGCATGGCATGATGAGGTTGTCTATATATGGAGTGATGTTGATTGTGTCTTTGTGCAACATGATGATGACTGTGTGTAGCATGATGTTTATGTGACATATGATGATTATTTCTACGTGCATGAGGTTTGTGAAAGTGTGTGTATATGTAAGCATGATTGTGAGCAGCATGAGTATGACGTGGTTTACTAGTATGAGTAGTACTATGCTTTGTGTGTGTCTCATGCGATTGGGTTTGAGGTTGAGCAACCTGTTTTCCCAATTTAGTCTCTAATCTCTTAGAAACAGCTTGCAATTCAGTGATCTTAGCATTTAAACCATGCAACTTAGTGATAGTGATCTTGTGTCTATTCTTTTCATCTGCAAGCTCCGTGTTGAGTGTTGCAATCTCTTTTGTTTGCTGCTTAATACGTACCTCGGCATCATGTAAGCTTATTTTAAGCTTAGATACCTCATCAGTGACATCCGTGGGTACAGTGTCTCTAATATTATCAAGTAAAAGAAAAAGTCTTTGTATTTCAACTTCATGACTTTTAATTTTGTCCTTGGCTTGTTTGTATTTACCAATGGCCTTTTTATGGTCACTAAGTAAATCAGTGAAAGCATCGCCAAGTTCATCAAAAGTGAAGTCGTCAAGAGTGTCGTTAGATACCTTGTCGGATGTTACCATTAGGCAAACATTAGCCGTATCTTGAGGAGAGTTATTTTCTTCCTCGGAGTCACTGGCATCGCTTTCATGCCAGATGCTAGTGTTGGCATATCTCTTTGAAGTGGTCTTCTTATATGGCTTCTCATAGCGGTTGCTTTTCTTTGAGAATGGACAGTCTTTTCGGACATGTCCCGTCTTCTTGCAACCATAGCAAGTAGGTTCTTCTTCTTCATCTTCTTGTGGTTCCTTCTTTCTTCGATTGAAGCGAAGGAATTTCTTGAAGTTGCGAACCATGAGGGCTTGATCATCATCTTCTGAGTTGTCGTCATCAGTCTCTTTGGGTTCAGCCCTCCGTCGGTGAGCTTTGAGTGCGATCTCCTTAGCCTTAGGAGCAGGCTCTTCGAAGTCCTTGAGGTCAAGCTCATGGGTCATTAGCTTTTCCATCAAGGTCTCCATAGACATGGTTGTGAGATCGTTTCCCTCTATGATGGCTGTCACCTTAGGGTTCTAAATTTTTGGTAGCCCCCTAAGCAACTTGCGAATCTTCTCATGATTTGAATATTGCTTTCCAAGTGAAGACAGGGGGTTGATGATGTCGAGGAATCTTGTGAACATCTGTGTGATCGTCTCGTTTGGCTTCATCTTGAATGCCTCGTATTCTTGTGTAAGAGGACTGATTTTTGATTCCTTGACTTGGGTGGTTCCTTCATGCGTCACTTCTAGAAGCTTCCATACTTCGTGGGATGTGGTGCATGTGGATACCCTGTTAAACTCATTCCTGTCTATAGCACAGAATAAAGCATTAATAGCTCTTGCATCTAGACTTGCCTGTTTTTTCTCCTCGTCAGAATATTTGTCATGTGATTTCTCAATGAGATCATCATTGACAACTATCCTGGCGGGATTTTTGTAACCGTCAGTGACGATAGTCCACAGGTCAAAGTCTAGAGACTTGAGATAAAAACTCATCCTTGTTTTCCAATACGTGTAGTTAGTTCCATCAAATAGGGGAGGCCTATGAGTGGACTGTCCTTCACCGTGATTGGAAATCAAGGATTGTGTGGTTGCCATGGATCAGCTCTAGGATTTAAATCCTTGTAAAGAAAACAGAGCTCTGATACCAATTGAAGAACAGATGGCAACTCTAGAGGGGGATGAATAGAGTTTATATAGAAAATAACCAATTAAAAAATAACTCTTTCACGAATTATAAATAATCAGAGTAAAATACGGAAAGTAAATGAAGGGCAAGAAAGCATACGCAAACACAGCTATTTTAACCTGGTTTCCCTCGTAGAGGACTAGTCCAGGCCTGAGAACTCTAGCTCAGGATTAAATCCACTATTTGTGAAATAGTAGTTTACAATCCGTGCCTTTACTTCAGAAGAGCACGTCAACTTCTTACAGAGAATCGCAGTGGCGATTGCTTGGATTTGTCCAAGCGATTTCTTCAACTCTTGCACAAGAATCCTAACTGAGAGATGCTGAGCACTCGAGACTTAGGAGGCTTGTGGCCAGTAGATGGGAAGGGTATGGCTTATTTGAGCTATAAGAGAGAAGAGAAGAGAAGATTGGATGATTTGAAATGAGAGAATTCTTGGCCTATTTATAGGGTTTTTGTAGGCAGAATTCGGCCAGAATTCGGGTAGGAAATTTCAAATATTTGGCCGTTGGACAACTAGCAACCAGCTAACCCTAAAATTAGGGATGCTAATTTTTAGGGAACAGAGTTCGGCCCGAACTCTGTGTGGAGGCAGAGTTCGGTCCGAACTCTGTCTCCAGAGCACAGAGCTGGTCTAAGTGGCCAGTGGGTATTTTTCTGGATAGTGGAGTTTGAGGATTATTGGGTAGGCTATAGGTCAAGTCTTAAGAGCTCAGCATGACACAGTTTACATCAGTCTAGACTCAACAAAAGTGTAAAATACAGACTCAAATAACTGAGAAGCGGAGACTGAGTTGTCGTCTGACTTGAGCTTAATGTAGACGTCGTGTGTCGTATTGAATTATTACAAATATTATTTAGTCAATGTTATCAATATTTGGTTGACTGTGACTTTGTGTAAACACATGCTCTTCCCATTTTGTTGAAGTAGTGGGACACGTGTTATCATACGTAGAGACCAAAACTCTATATGAGACACATGTCATCATGCTGTCACGCCCCAGAACCAGAATACTGGAGAGCGGGGGCAGACATAGCCAGCTACGTATATTGAAATGGATTCCATCTCGCTATACGGTCACGGCTGTCTAGGATACATGAGGGTTTATCTACAAGCCAACAGTCTCTTATGGTCATGAACAAGCCTAGTGTCTCAATCACAAGCAAGTAAGTAAAGTCACAAGATATATGATCATTAAATATACAATAGTAAGGCATCCCAAATATTACATATTCAGCTGATCATGAAGCTAGTCGTTATAAAATGTTAGGACTAGCAAGAGTTTAGTCATACATGATCAATCCTAGGATCTGTTAATCATGTTACAGCCCGTAGGCAGACAGTAAATAAAGTGCAATCGAGCTAAACAGGTGCTCGTCGGCTAAACGCCTCAAAAGAATATATTTACAATAGAGTGGGAGAGCCAAAAATAACCCACTCGTTGCCAGGGTTTCGTCTAGTGGCCACCATCTGGCTGGAAGGTCGGTAGATCCCCTGGAGCTGCTCCGAAATCTGGCCATACAAAACCAGCTGGGTCAGACCCCAGAAAGAGCAAGTGCCACAAAGAAAGCTTCACTTAAGAACTAAAATCAGCAATCAGCACGGGAATATAAATATAAATAAAATAAGGACTGGAATAAAGGAAACATATCAGGATGATATACGACGAGATAACCATGGAACTATTCAGAAAACCAGGTTATAACCCGTGAACCAAACAAGGACCGGGGTTGTAACCCTTCGTCTGAACGGAGCTTGGTTTCTCACCATTTATCGGTAAAATAAATACAAGCATTCTGGTCATTCAATAATCTGGAACAGGATTCAGGGCAAGACTAGACTGGTTAGACTCCATCCAATCACTTCACGGCCAAGCAAGAATTACGGCTTGATACTTTAACTAACTAGGGTTGTCACAAGCCTAATTACTAACAAGATGCAGTGAGATTATTCCACAGCCACAAGCCCTGCAGACCATCCAGGTTCCCCGGATTAAAAGATTAGAGTTGAATTCAGGTGGGTACATCGTCCAGGAAACGAATGTACCCTTAGGTAGCTTGAAGGGTGCAACACATGACAGTATGCTGGAAATGTGCCCTACTCGACGGCAGGCTACAGATCCCAAGGCGTGCCCAGGTAACGGGATTGCCTGTAGCTGGAAAATCTCTTTATGACTAATGTATTAATCTAGTTATTAGCCCTTAGTTTATTTCAATAGGTACTCTTGACCGTGGTACTCAGGAGTCCCCTCCTAGACATGATGCAAGACAAGACTGGATTATTTATACAAGCACAATCGCCCACGGTGTCCAGGTAATTATACAGGTCATGTCATGTCAGGTAGCCGTCGCAACAGCTTATCAAGGTATAACATGTCAGGTATCAGGTCAAGTGTACTTGTCAGGAGTGCGCCACGACGGGCCACTATCAGGACATGCCAGGTCATTATGTCAGGAGTACACCACTACGGGTCACTATCGTGTCATGCTCAGGTATCATTTTAGACATATTAAACAATTCCATGATTATCAAGTTCATCACAAAAGGCGTAAGGATATAAAATGGACGTTAAATATCTAATCAAATATCAATATACAGGGCTATAGAAGATCAAGGGTAATCAGGCTACGCTCAAGCCAGGCTATGCTCAGGCTAGCGTACGCTCAGGCTAGCGTACCAAAGGTTCCATACACTTCCAATGGGGAGCGTACGCAAGGGTCAGCGTACACAAGGGCACGCTCAAGCTACAGGTCAGCGTACGCTCAAGCTAGCGTACGCTCAAGACTGCGTACGCTCGAGCTAGCATACGAAAGGGCCAGCGTACGCCTTGCTCGCTTAAGCTAGCGTACCAAGGCACGCGTACGCTCAAACTAGCGTACGAAAGCTAGCGTACTCTCAAGACACACTGCCAACAGGCAGCGTATTAAGGTGAGCGTACGCTCACTAAAGAGCAGCGTACGAAAGCTAGCGTACGAAAGCTAGCGTACGCTCGCTAAACAGCAGCGTACGAAGGCTAGCGTACGCTCGCTAAACAGCAGCGTACGAAGGCTAGCATACGCTAAACAGCAGCGTACGAAGGCTAGCGTACGCTCACTAAACAGCAGCGTACGACTCAGTGGCGTAAGCTAAAAAGCTAGCTCACTGCTCACTGTCTTCTCCAAATGGCAAGAACAGCAAGAACTCCAAAATTGAATCTAAGCTTCAATTGTCCATATCTTGGTCAAAATAAGTCCGAATCCAACTTTCCAAAGGTCAAAATTGGGTAGAATGAAATTCTCTAAAACATGGAACCATAAAAACTTGAAAACAAGTAAGTTTGATAGATCAAAACCACCAAAATCCAAAAGTAACAAAACTCTAGATCTACAAGAAATAAAGCCTCAAAATGGAAAATGACAAGTTCTAATGTGGTTTAGAATCATGAGGAGAAGCTAATGAAACCATCAAAAGAAGTTCTCTTGTGGAAGCAAGTTGCACTTGCCTATGGTTGGGGAGTTGTGGAGAGGAAGAAAGAAGAAGAAGAAGAAATAAATAAGAGTTATGGAGGAGAGAGAAGGTTGGTAGAGAAATAAATATCATGGGTGGTGTTAGGTAGGGGGTTGTGGTGGAAATGAAGGAGAAGCATAGGCTAAGGTGTTCCACCTTTGGCCCATGATGAACCAAGCATTGGGCCGGCCGAACCAAGCCAACCCAACCGAGAGTTAAACCAAGCCGAGAGCTAAACAAGAAAATATGCAAATACAAGATAAAATACGTATACGTATTCCAAATACGTAATACGAACAACAGACATTACAACTCTACCCACCTTAAAAGAATTCCGTCCTCGAAATTTAATTAAGAGGCTAGAGGGACAAGAACAAGCTACACTATTCGCAGGCAATTATACTAGGCAATCAATCAATCATGCAAGCAAGGAATTGATGGCATGAGGCATAAGAAAGATATTATACCTCACGAGTCAAATAAGTCGGGATATCGTGATCGGATATCATCCTCACGCTCCCACGTTGACTCCCCCAAGGAGTGATGACCCCAAGCAACTCGGACTAACTTGATAGTCTTGTTCTTGAGGATCTTCTCTCTCCGGTCCAATATAGACATGGGCCTCTCCTCATACGAAAGGTTGGTACCAACAACCAATTCTGAATGATCCAGGATGTGGCTCGGGTCCGGGATATACCGCCGTAATTGGGATACATGGAACACGTCATGCACCTCGCTTAGCGACGGTGGAAGAGCGAGACGATAGGATACATCTCCTACTCGCTCCAGAATGTCAAACGGTCCTATATACCTAGGACTAAGCTTGCCCCGTACACCGAAACGAATGACGCCACGGTTAGGCGAAATCCTCAGGAATACATGAGCGCCGGTCCAATATAGACACGGGCCTCTCTGACTCGTCTGTGACGAGGCAGTCTCTACTTCAGTGATGCGCACCGGGCGTAAAAATTAGGCTCACGTCTGTGACGTGGTAGACTCCTAAGTTTTACGCTATGCACGTAAAAATCAAGTTTTACGCTCTACGCGTAAAAATCAAATTTTACGCGTAGAGCATAAAAATCAAGTTTTACGCTCTGCGAGTAAAAATCAGTCTCCCGTCTGTGACGAGGTAGACACCCAAGTTTTACGCTCTATGCGTAAAGGAAAATCTTCCGTCTGTAATGTTGGCAGATATTCATGTTTTGCGCTCTACGCGTAAAGGTAAATCTCCTGTCGTTGACAGAGTAGATAAAATTCACAATGATGCCTCTGCATCTAAAGTGAATTTGCCTACACGCATGTAGCGTAAAAACAAGAATCCTATTGTTGGTAAAAGTTCAGTTTTCCACCAACAACCTTCTTACACTGCTTTACGCAAGTACCAAACCTTCAGATTACGCGTAATGCTTATGGAGTCCTTTGTGCACAAAAATCTCAGGATTTATGCACGCAAAGCGCGTAAAAATGTACAGTTTGGTTCTGCTAATGCAGCCAGTAAGCTTCTTTATACGCAAGGGACTAAACGTTTCTCTGTCCCAAATATAATAAAGAAGACTACTCCTTCTACTCCTTCTGATTTATGCGAGTTGCTTGTACAAAAGCGTAAAAACAGAAAATCTCCTGTGATACTCCCCAAAAAAAATCATCATTGTGAGTGTCACCAGATTGTAATCAAATGTTGCTATTCGGCTTCAAAACGGTCAATTTTTGATCGATTAAACTACAATGTTCCCCAGCAACAAGTTGATGATCAAGAACAGGAGTTGTTATATGCTTCAGTCAATATGGCATCTCATGTCAATAGAGGACGACATCCAAGACGTAATTCGTCCCGGACTCCTAACCAACAACAGTTCAACCGGCTCCTTAACACCTTTGAAGGGATATATCAGCATACCCGGTCAAGAAGTCAAAGACAGTTGCAATCTTCAGATTTAGAAGCTGGGGGTACCCAGTCTTTGGAGTCCGAAACTGATAGCGTTGATTCATACCTCTATACCAATCCCTCTGTATGTTCAAGGGAGGTTGAATTCTATGCTATCGGAGATGAACCGGAGACGATAACCGCTAATACAGAACAACGTCTCTCTACAGTTGAACAATCACTGAAGGACATGCTTGCCATGATGCAAAGTATGCATCAAATAATAATGACTCAGCAAACTGTTCAACCGGCAGTGGTAACTCCGGTGCTGGTAGCAGCACAAACTCAAGATAGTCAAGGGGTTGATATACCTTTGAATAATCTTAGTCAAGGACCTGCTGTCAATCAAAATTTTGCAGTTCTAGATCCTCTCATTCCAGAAGATGGACCACCTCCGGTGGGGGTTACGGTACATCCGACAACTATCCAATCGAATGTACTTCCTCAAACTAGTAAAGCTATTCAAGCAGTGTGTGAGCTAAAAGCACTGTTTAAAGTTTTGAAGCACAAGGATCAACTACAGAGGTTAGGGATTAAGCAACCTTATCCTCCTCATTGGAATGATGTACCCTTTCCTCCAAAATTCAAGCCACAGTCGATGGTGTTATTTGATATAAAAGCCTCTCATAGTCAATATATCAATTATTTTGATATTATGATTGTGCATCTGCAGAAGAATGATGCTCTTCTCACCCGAGTTTTCATCAGGTGCCTGACGAGTTCAGCTTATGACTGGTATCGCAGTCTACCCGACAATTGTATATCGTCTTTTGACGAGTTTAAAGCAATGTTTCTCTCCCGCTTCTATGAAGGAGGCTTGGACATGAATATGTCCTCCCTAATAGAGATCAAAGAAAAGGAAAAGGAAGATACCCGGACGTTTATCGAACATTTTCGACTGGCGACTTTGAAAATGCCTCCCGGTAAACAAGATTCAGCATTGATTGATACATGCAAAATGAATCTACGACCAACTATTGTTGTCTTTACGGGCTCTCAATTCACAGATTGGGCCTCGTTCATTATAGCAGCAGTTTCAGCTGAGACCAATGGTAGGTTAGCTCGTGAACACGGGATGATCTTTGCCTCAGAAGGTAAAGGAAAGAAAGGCTCTTCAGGCAATAATTTCGGCAATCGCAATGGAAAAGGGAAGGAAACCCTAGTGGTTAACCTTTCAAAACCTAAAACGATGCCAAATAATCTGGAGTCTTCCAAACCAAAAGAAGAATACTCTTTTGATGGCAGTGATATCCATGGAATATTCCAATGTCTTGTAAAGACTGGCAAACTTCAGATTCTAGAGCCAAAAAGACCTAATGAGGTGAATCTGACTGACAATCCCAAGTATTGTATCTATCATATATACATAAATTATCCTACCAAGGCTTGCTATATCTTAAAGAAGAAAATCCAAGAGTTGATAAATGCAAATGCCATCGCTTTAACCAATAATGAGCATACAGTTACAACTAATATGATTTCTCTTCAATTTGGAGGTTTTCCTCCACAGCAAGTTCTAGATGGGATTGTCCCAATTCCTAAGGCGACAATGAAGATTGTAAATCTCCTGCCTGCTAGATAGCAAAGTGAAGGATTATTGCCTCTCACATTAAAAAATGGTGAAATCATGTGGGTACATCCTGACTTAGTACCTGAAATGGAAGATGAAGGTAAAACTTTAAAATCCAAGAAAGGTAGGAAAGTCAAGACCTGTAATACGATTTCTCATGTTGTTATTCCAGATCATGATGATTTGGATCATCTTTGGGACGGCATTTCTTTGGAGGATAGACGGAGGGGTTTGAATATCTGTCCTCCAAGTTTGGCTTCTCCTACCAAACTCAAACTTACTCATCAGTAATGAATAGTGTCCCCTCATACAGGGATAATAAGTCTTTGCTGCTTATAAGAAAGCTCATATGGGGATTTTTCCTCCTGTCCTGAGTATTCCTCCTTCTCCTGTGGCTACAGAGGTTTCAATTCCTCCTTCTCCTGTGGCTACAGAGGTTTCTATTCCTTCTTCTCCTGTGGCTACAGAGGTCTCTATTCCTCCTTCCTCTGTTGAACCGTCTATTAAAAGTCCGCTACCCACTCACATGTATAGTCAACAATCAGTTTATCTCATGAAAAAGATGGGCTATGACTCTCAAAAGGCGGAAGGCTTGAACTATGATAAAGGAATGCGACTTCCTTTACAAATTAAAGGTCAAAAATCTACTGTTGGATTGGGTTTTGAAGTCCCTTATTCTCGCAAGAAGAAGACTAAGGGAAAGAAGATTAAAACCTGTAATATGGTACTTCATTATCCTGAGTCTGAAGAAGAAACCTTTGTTGGTACAAGATCTGGGAAAGAGTACCACAAAGATTATGAGGGAACTTCGAAAGAAGCAAAGGACGTAGTTGAAACACTACCAGTTCAACCATCTCATGTTCCTGCTGAGGCAAGATCTTCCAAATCATCTGTGGTTGAGAAAGGGAAACAGAAAACAGTACGCTTTGACGTCCTATTAAAATCTACTTCAAATCAAGGGGTAGTGATGAAGCCCTAAAAGTTCGATTTTGATATTCTGGCCCAACTAGCTAATACCCCAGCTTGACTTTCTATCTTCGAGCTGCTTCGTCTTTCTAAAGAAAGCTGAGAAACTTTGAGCGAAGCTTTGCTAGAAGCAGACTCATACTTAGCTCAACTCAAGAGTCCTAACAATATACCAGTGTCGTGTCTACAATGTTATAGTGTGATGGAAGCAATTCCTAACATTACCTTCACACAAGAAGATATGTTGTTGAAGCATAATAAGCACGACAGGCCTCTGTGCTGCACAGGGTATATTGAATCTACTGAAATTGACAGGATTTATATTGATCCTGGGTCTTCTATTAGCATTATTCTTCAGAGCATGCTACGACCCTTGAGGATTCCTACTAGTGATTTGACTTACACTAGTACAACAATAGTTGGTTTCAACTCTAAAAAGAGTAAGGGCCTGTTTGGTTCTGCTTTTAAAAGCAGTTTTGGGAATGTTATAGCTACAGTAATTAGGAAAGAGTGTATGGCTGTAATTTTTCCCAAACAAATTTCACAAATTTTTTTGAAAACCCATGTTTAAACACAGCTTTGGGAAAGTAAGAAAAAACAGCTTTCTGAAATACTTCTCTCTCTCTCTCTCGGTACAGACTCCCAGAAATTTCACCCATTCCAACTCCTCTCTCCTCTCCCCTCACCCTTTCCAAAAAAAACAGCCCTCACGTCCGATCGTGCGACCGAGGCCGAGACCAGAGACAGAGGAGGACGAGGCCGCGAGGGTGCGGCGGTCCTTGCGCTCCTCAGTGGTGGCGACAGAGGAGGACGAGGCCGCGAGGGAGGATGAGGCCGCGAGGGAGGGGCGACGGTCCTGGCGCTCCTCGACGGTGGCGACGGAGGAGAACGAGGCCGCGGGGGAGGACGAGGCCGCGAGGGTGCGGTGGTCCTCGCGCTCCTTAGTTGCCACCACCGAGGACTCCGACTACGCCACCAACTTCTCCATCGGACGCCTACGTCAACTCCCTCCCCTCCTTCGAGGACTCCGACTGCGCCACCCTCTTCTCGCTGCCGTCGGCCCCTTCTCGTGCCTCCTCTACCTTCAAATAATATATTCTGTAGTTGTATCTACATCCCCTCCTTATTCATTCGGTTGGACACATGATACAGAATGGACAGATTGATAGAATTGAGTTGACATGAGAGAAAAAAATTGTTGGACACAGGAATATAAAATGGACACATGAACATAGTTAAAAAAATATTTTATAAAAATATTTTACCAAACAGAATCTTCAAAAATTTATTTATAAAAATCATTTTCCAAATGAAAGTAACCAAACACAAAATTAGAATTTCTATACTCAGGAAACAGTTTTATAACTTACTCTCAAAAAACTATTTTTAGAATAAAATTTCAGAAAGACTATCCGAACGGACCCTAAACCACTGGAGAAGATTTATCTGAAAATTCAAATTGGTGATCTTCGAGCTATGGCGACCTTTTATGTTATCAACTCAGATGTATCTTACAACATTCTCCTTGGAAGACCGTGGATACATGAGCATAACATTGTGCTTTCAACTCTCCACCAATGCTTCAAGTACGTGAATTCTCAAAGAATTGTGAAAACTGAATTCGCATATATCAATCCTTTTAAGGGTGTTGAAGCCTATTTCTCTGATTCAATACTCTACAAACAGGAGCATGTGAAGGAGATATCGGATATGGTCGATGATCGAATACCTGCAGAAGATCAATCTGTTAATGAAGATCCTCCGAAAGAGCAACCTTTGAAGATTAAAGTCAAAGGCCTAATCCAACCCCAACCTGTCAATGACCAACCTCTGATGATCAAGGTTAAAGGAAGAACTCGAGCTTCGTCTGAGGAATCAGTGAGTATTCCAGCCAAGAGCCAAGTTTAACCTCTCATGATCAAAGTCAAGGGACGTACTTCTCGTACGAATGATCCAGAACCACTGATTATCAACCTTGGCAAGTCTACGCAGAAGACGGATGACGGTCCGTTAATGATCAATCCGAAGCGTAGCAGTCAGTTTATAAATGATGTAAATATTGATCATTCTGTACTTTCTAATATTAATGAATATTTCCTTTTGGAGTATATTGCTGTCAAATTTATTGAAAGAAAGACTTTATCTGCTGATAATCAAAGTCATCAACATAAAAATGACATAAATACAGAGGAAACCTTATACATTAATCATAAGGAAAATTCTTTTCATCCTCATGTCGATGTAGGACCCTATGCTCAAAGGTTCCTAACATCTTCTCCTTATCTTCTTCATGTAGCCTCATCATCACAAGCTTGTGTAACTTATAGACGCACGAAGAATCTTATTTTGTGATCCGTCTAATAAGGAAAACAAGCGCCAAATTGTGTTTGGCCTGGCTAGAAATATCCCTGTTACTCATACAGATGATCTCAGAGAGAAAGATAAAGGAAGAATCCGAATTGACAAATATAGTCAACAATCTCTTAAGATTATCCAGAATATGGGATATGATTTGAAGACTATGCAAGGTCTTAATCAAGGTAAAGGTAGACGGTTACCATTATGTGGTGATCCGTTTTACCAGAAAACTCTTCATTGGTTGGGATACGATTCATCCCACATGTTTAACGAAGATATACAAGAAGAATTTTCTTTCAGTTCTTCACAATCCTCAGATTCGAAAGAAATTCAATTCATCGAATATGATCCACCCCACATGTACAAAGAAGATATGGAAGAATAATGTTCTTCCAGTTTTTTACAATCCTCATATTCTGGAGGAGACTATTATGATGAATCTGAGTGTGTCTTTTCAGTCAACATGGTTCAAACCGATGGTGAATCTGAGCCATTTGAAAATGACCTTTGGACACAACAAATGGACACTCAATGGGAGCTTCGTTTTAAACAGCGACAGCCACCTACAGAAGATGAAATTGTCCAGATTGATATTGGAGACGAAACTACGTCTAAGCCAATATTCATCAGTAAAAACCTTTCTGAAGATGAAAAGGAAGAGTTGGTACAACTGATTAAGGAATATATTGATATTTTTGTATGGAGTTATGAGGATATGTCGGGTCTAGATCCTAAAGTAGCTACTCATAAACTCAATATTCTTCCTAATGCCATGTCGATAAAACAACAGCAACGACATTTTTGACCAGATATAATGGATACAATTAAAGCAGAAGTCAAAAAGCTGATCACATATGGCTTTGTTCGTGAAGAACAACACCCAGACTGGGTTGCCAACATTTTTCCTGTTATGAAGAAAAATGGAAAAGTCCGAGTTTGCATAGATTTTTGGGATCTTAATGCACCTTGTCCAAAAGATAAATTTTTACTTCCGATTACCGATGTCATGATAGACAATACATGTGGTTTTGAACGCATGTCTTTCATGGACGGATTTTCAGGATACAATCAAATTAAGATGCATCCAGGAGATGAAAAGCATACTGCTTTTCGTACACCCCTTGGAGTTTACTGTTATACGGTTATGCCGTTTGGTCTAAAAAATGTCGGTGCTACGTATCAACGGGCCATGAGCAATATTTTTTAAGAACATCTACGAAAAACAGTTGAATGTTATGTAGATGATATTGTTGTCAAAAGATGATCATATTCAAGACTTGAAGACAGTGTTTGAGTTGATGCGTCAGCATCAGTTGAAGATGAATCCTACTAAGTCTTTCTTAGGAGTTTCCAGTGGCAAGTTTTTGGAATTTGTCATTACTTCTCAAGGTATCCACGTTGATCCTGATAAAATCAAAGCAATTCTTGAAATACGTCCTCCATGCAATCTAAAAGAACTCCGTGGCTTCCAAGGTCACACACTACTAAAATAAGGCAAATTAGCGACGTCATGATACGTCGCTAATAATGACAATTACATCGCTAATCGTAATTGGCGACGGCTTTAACGACGTAAAGTGAAGGTCGCTTTTTAGCTAGTCGCAGATGGCAAATACGTCGCCCTACGTCGCCGTTTGCGACGTCCCATCCGTGTCGCTAGGTCGTCGCAAAGTTAGCGACGTAGAGCGACGAGAAGTTTATGTCGCAAACTTAGCAACGTAGTGCGACTTCCTAGCGATATTTAGTTCTATTGATGTGATGACGTGGCATGCCTGCCACGTCAGCAAGGTGGCGACGTACAGCGACGTCACGCTGCTAATTAGCGACGTATAGCGATGTCCACTTTCCGTCGCTATCCATCGTTATACGTCGCTATCCGTCGCAGACTACTAAAAAAATTAAAAAAATATGATATATATTTTTGTTATGTTGTGTGTCTGTGTTTACAGTGTGTGTGAAGTGCAGTGTTCGTACCATCGACAGTTTTGCTTACTGTTCTATGTTTTATCTTGGATAGAAAGATCAACAATTCAGGGTGCACTTCTCGGAGCTTTCTCTTCACGTCCTTCACCTTCTCGAGATCGTGTACGACGTCCCGAGAGAGTAAAAGATGTGAAAATGAAGCTCTCAGAAGTACACCCTGAATTGTTGCTCTTTCTGTCCAAGATAAAACATACAACAGTAATCGAAACTATCGATGGTTCCGAACACTGCATTTTACATACACTGTAAACACAGACACACATCATTACAAAAATACACATTATATTTTTTTAAATTTGGGCAGCACCTCCTTTGTATATCAGATCATCGCTTATAACCCAGCGTAGGTATATTTGTCATCCCCGTCGCAGATATCGTCATAATTAACAGTCTCCCATCATAACAGTCTATAACTAATAGATGAATAACAGTCTCCCATCATAACAGTCTACAACTAAATATGATACATGTACTCAATGAAAATACCAACAAACTAAATATCACAAACATACATGTCCAACAAATATACATGTCCAACAGAGTCAAATAATAATGAAAATCAATGTACAGAACGGTAAATGAGCCCATAGGGCCAATAAATACAAAGATGATAAAAAAAATCTACTTGATCACTGAGGATCCCTACCGCGCATCTGGGATAGCATGTACTCATACTGCTCCTGTGTGAGCTGCACCGTAAGGACAGTATGAGGCAGTACAATGTCTGGAGTCGGCACCGTCGATGGACCGGAAGGACGTATCTGCTCCAGCTCTCGCAGTGTCATGACCCGCACCCTAGAGTTAGGGCACGAGAAGTGGGTACGTCCAGCCTACGCCGTAGTGTCGACGGTAGAACGCTATCCTAGGTCTCATGCATCTAACAGTATAAGGCTAAACAGTTTATACTCCCCAAATGGGGGTAACATAGCAGGTACAGACTCAATCACATCTAAGGTAGAGCATGATGAGGATAGATAAAACATAAAATCCAAAAGAGGTACAATAGAGAGAAATCTAAGTGTCTAAGATACACAAATCCAAAAATACATCTCAAATCTCCAAACTCAGATACAGTAATCCATAAACTAAATACAACTCCAGACAATTGAAAATAACTAACTAAACAACCTCTAATGTGTCACCTCTAGGCTAGCAGGCAATCTCCAAGCTATCTGTAAAATTTATCAACGGGTCCAGTCAGGACAGGAGCGAGTACAGTACATCTCAACAATATCATAACAGGTTAGAAAATATAAACATGCTAGAGAGTAAGATACAGGATCTAAAGAAATAACATGATGAAAAAGAGAGAGACTGTAAGTAAATAGCTACACTATATAGAGAACTATCAGTGACTAGTGATTCAGAGCACAAGATGGTTATGTAAACGGTACGATGTTGTACACGAGTAATCTACAGAGGTTGTACACGAGTAATCTACTGGATTGATTACATAACCACTTCTACCCCCCCGTCCCAATCAATACACAAGGATCTAGATATGATATGTTATTGCACACGAAGTATAGTTGCATACGAGATCATGTGAATACATGAATATACACGATTTTACACGATTTGTACACGAATGTCACGAATACAAGGAGTACACGATGCTCACGATAAAGTACACGAACACGAATACCCGATGTATCCGCTAAGGGAATAACATCGCACAACAAGATCCATATAGTACTAATCCATGTTTCCAACGTGTCAGCATCATGTAAAGTAATCTAAAGCAGGAAATATAATCCTAAACAAGATATGAAATGATCAGAGAATGTACTCGCATGATATCTGAATGTCCAAGGTAAAGATACTGTCTGAGGAGAGGTGTCTGGCTCCTAATTAGAACAGTACAAGTCACAACATGTCCAGAAGGGTAATATAAAGCACTACAATGCATTCTACATGAATCTAGGTCAAACTAGGCCAAAGTCAACCCTTGGTCAACTCTGGTCAACTGCACTAGTCAAACTAGGTCAAACTAGGTCATGTCCTAACCCAGCAAGTCTTACTAGGCCTAACCAAGACTATCCTAGGAAGCACACATCAATACAAGGCTATACAAGCCAACATATACCTAACTCTATATAACATGCAATTATTCAATACTCAAATAGGCAAGAATTCACATTGGATATACACTAGGTAATCTATTACTTTAAGCTATATATGTCTACACATATATACACATGCATATATTGGTATTCAACATTAGGTCTATAATCATGGCATTTCAAATGGTTATATAAAGTTTTATATTACAACACAATATGCTAACATATATGTAATATACATACATAGCTAAGTTAACTATATTCATAAATACTTATTTAAGAGGCTATGTGTGTGTATGTGAACATGGCAAAGGGACAAGTGAGGGTTAAATGGACATACATAGTGTATACATATCAAATAGTGTCAAAGTGTAAGTGAACAAAGTGTCAAGTGTGATAGT
Source organism: Iris pallida (assembly GCA_029216955.1). Taxonomy (NCBI): domain Eukaryota; kingdom Viridiplantae; phylum Streptophyta; class Magnoliopsida; order Asparagales; family Iridaceae; genus Iris; species Iris pallida. The sequence continues at coordinate 13,061,031 of JANAVB010024997.1, read as the reverse complement.
GTCAACATAGTGTAAGGGGTACATGAGGTAATATAGGATTTGTGTTAACATAGAATATTACATCTTATTAACTTGTATATTACATACATTACATCTATTATTATATTACATTCATGCTTGCATTTATTCATCATTCATTTATTCTCTTGTACTACTATATGCACCATACATTATATACTATGGAACCTATATATTTATTACAAGCCATACTTATACATGCTTACATTAGATAGGATACTTACACCTCATACATCATTTATTTAACCATTTACTCATGCTTGTATTCTCTATTTAGTTACATAATGTATATACATTAATATAGGTTAAAATCAAATAGAACATTATATTACACACAAGGGTGCACAAAATGCATATGCCGAATAGTAACTCCTACTAATAATCAATACTGTACCATCTCAGCATGAATTAAAATTTAGGATTAAAGTATATTATAGATCTATGTGTTAGCTTTCCGAAACTTCAAACGGATCGCATTTGCGTTTCCGGAAACTCCCGAAATCGTGAAAACACCGAGAACGCGTTTGTCTTTCGTACAGCTGACACTCAAATAATTCTTCAGAAAGTTATAGAAAGAATTAGGCCTATTAATACATGTTTTTGGAAAGCTAACTTCAATACGCTTCTTTTTAAAAAAAAGGGAGATTAAACCGAGCTTTGAGCTAGAAGTTATGACATTTCTAAGTTAGGGCTGAAATTAAAAACGTGGATAAAAATCATGACGGATTTGGGTAGTTTGAGCCAAAAGAATACACAATATATATCCTAATTATCCACAAAAATAATAGCAATAATAATATGAGAACCACACTCACAAACTTGATTATATAATCATCATGAACCATTTATTACATATATAAATATAGATACACTCTCATTATAATATATATATATATATATATATATATATATATATATATATATATATATATATATATATATATATATATAAATCTATATATGTAACATGAACACATCCACAACACAAAGGACACTCCTATGACCTCCAAATGGACACAAAATGGACACAAATGGAGATACAACCATGGGGGTCATTCCTATCGGTTCAAAATAGACCTATATGCATGAGAAAATGAAAAGGAGATGGGATTTATACCTCCCGGTAGATCGAATCGAAGAAAAGCCTTCCCGGAGCGACACCGACACGTAGAGATTCCAAAAGGACACGAACAAGCTCCGAATCCTCCCAAACTTGGGTAGCTTCCTTCTTGGCTAGAATGGAGAAGGAAAGAAGAAGATTTGGTGGTGAAATGGAAGGATTTGGTGGAGAAATTGCTAGGGATTGCTCTCTAGGAATTTGGGGAAGAACAAGAGAGAGAAAAATAGATGGATAATGACAAATGGGAGGCTCAACCCTATCCTTATTGTGGCTGGCCATAAAGGTGGTTTTGTCCTATTAGAAAAAGTCCAAAAGCCCCTACTAACCTATTCTATGAGTATTAGGAAAGGGCTAATTGGTTGGGGCTAAATTAGTCATTCTAAAGTCTCTAATCACACTAATTTTATCCATAATAATTAGTCTAACCTCTAAGTAAAATATTTTTATCATGTGAACTAAAATTAATATCATGTGGGCCATGCCTAACTAGTGTGTGGGTCCCACTAGAGTCAAACTACCCCCGGGTCCCCGTTTTAAGTCGGATTGAGTTGAAATTCGAACCCGACTCAAATAACCCCAAAACAATATCATAAATAATAAAATAATATCAAAATAATTTAAAGAGGTCAAATACAAAAATATCATTAGGCCAAAAATGATATTAAAAATATCATAATCACATGGTTAGGCTCTAGGTCAAACAGTCTCTAGGGTTTCACTAGCAAAACGTCAAAACCATAAGTCATTAATTTAAATAATTTTAAAATGATTTAAAATCACCAAAAATTATATCATGAATTAAATATCATTATTAAAATAATTATAAACGTAAAATTTCAAAATTACCCTCATTTGGGAAACTGGGTGCTACACGCAGTCGCTCACTATGCGCAGTAAGGGTACTCACCATCCTCTGGGTACTCTCCTCAATCGAAGCCGATACCTGAGTGAGTGAGGCAGACCTGGTCTAATGCGATCCCTCCAGCTCGACCTGTCCACGCTCTGTGCGCTGCGTAGACTCGGTGAGCGTGTGCAAGCTGGCAGCTGTAGCCTGCTGCAGACTCATCAGCTCCTGTATATTGCGCTCGACCGCATCAAATCGTCCGGTGATCATCGGAGGGTCGGATCGTCGCTCGACCGCATCAGAAATCTGCTGCTGCAACTCGCGACGCAGCTCATCGATCTGACGACGAATATCCTGAGCTCGTGACGACGCTTGCGAAGCCGGAGACTGCGTACTGACAGAGGGGGCCCGGGATGACTCCGAAGCCAAATACGCGTCGTAGGATCCCGTACCATAGTATGTACCCTTCTGAAGACCGTCAACGGCGGCCATCCAGAGGTCGTCCGACGATGGAGCTGTAGGCGGCTGGGAGGAAGTACCAACCCCACCCTCTACTGACGCACTAGCAGCAGCAGCCGCCTCCTCCTGTACCCGAACAAACTCGGCCTAGAACAATGCTTGCTAACGTGTAAGTGTTTGCTAAAGTCTTTATTGATATCTATTTTCCTGTTTTCTAAATTATAGTAAATTAATATAAAGAATAGAACGTACATATGCCTGCGTTGCCCTCTCGTCAATGAACTCACCATCCCTCCGATAGGTGACCAGGAAGACGGTCACCATGTTGGGGTTCTCACCCTTTTTACATGTTAAATTATATTATCTATTATTAGTATTAAACATTCTATCAAACTATATATAAATTAATGTCCGTCATAGGAAATGTACCAGATGACGAAAATGCTCCGTCATCGGAATGGAGCCACCACCCCACTTACCGGCGCTCGACCGCGCCACCTTGGACTTGTCAGACCGCTCCTGGTACCTGGGCTCGCTGAATCTAGCCTTCATTGCAGTCCACTGCTCTGGCGTGTTCCAACCATGGATCGGCTGTCTGGAGCGATCACGAGACTTCTGGTCGTGGATCGCATCACGGATGAGCTTGCCTGCAACGGCAAAAAATTGGGCCTCGATCTTTGCCGCCCGGTGTGGTGGATAGAAATAGGTCCTCTACAAGAAGTAAAGTTGAAAAATTGTATAATATACACAAATGATTATTAAAATTTAAAATAAATAAATTTTTTACCTTGAAGTGGGCAATCCAAAAGGCCTTCCTATCTGCGGGAGCATCAGAGTAGTTAATCCAAGGCCCACCATAGTTCTGCCTCAGAAATACCCCCAGCTGTCTCTGTACTGCAGGAGGCCGATACCTATACAATAATAATTCTCATGAATATATATGTACATATAATCATTTGAGAAATATATATTAACTAATTAACTTACTTCGTAGGCCCGTCCGTCCAAATCTCCATCCGCATCTCGCCCGGAGGAGCGCATGGAGGGTCGCACTCACCTCCTGCCTGGGCAGGATCAGTCTGATCGCCGTCCTCCATATGCTCGGCGTCGGCTCCCTCCATGGAGCCGTCGGTAGGAGGAATGCTGGACGCGGGATCAGGAAAGCTGGACGCGGGATCAGGAATGCTGGATGCGGGATCAGGAATGCTGGACGACGATGAAGGAGTCGCCAACCTGCTGGAACTGCCCTGTCCCGGTAATGGACCGGGAACAGAACGGTACAATGGCGTACTCGGAGATGAGGATGAGGGTACGGAATCTCCATCCCCGGCCCGAGGCTGACGGGACTGCCTAATATAAAATCCTCCGCATCGTCCAGATGGTCTAGTCATACCTGATAATAACATATGACAGTAAAATAAAAATATATATTTATATGATAGACATCACAGATTTTTGAAAAATATCATAGTCACAGATAAAAGTGTCACTAAAGTGTCACAGATTTATATGATAAAAGTGTCACTAAAATATCTAATATGATGATAAGACAAACGTATATATTTAATCCTCTTCTGAAAATTCAGCTAGTTCGTTTAGCTCATCATCTTCTTCTTCTTCTTCTTCTTCCTCCTCTACATCTTCACTTTCATCTGCATCTTTCTCTTCAGATAATTCTACTTCTTCTACACAATTAGTTGTGTAATGAGGAACTTCGGTCGTGTCCACTTCTATAATATTTGTTACAAGAGGTAGTTCATGCTCTTGATAAGTTATATCGTCATCCTCAAAGGTATTTCTAGCTTTGGTCCTGCATACTGCCCACCAGTTCGACCTTGTTGTTTCTCGTTTAGGATAACTTGTGAAGTACACGAGCTGAGCCTGACTTGATAGGACAAATGGTTTATAGGCTTGATATCGACGTCGATAGTTTATATCAATAAGACTGTGCTTGTCTACTTTCCAACCTTGACCTTCAATCGGATCGAACCAATCACACCTGAATAACACAATCTTAGCAGGCTCTATTCCATAAATATATGTCAGCTCTACAATCTTCCGTAGCACGCCATAGAAATCGTTGCCCGTATCAACATCTTTGTAGTTCGAAGATCTGATACACAAACAGCTATTTTTGGTGGAGTCGAGATCCACAAAGTTGTCTCTGATCAGGCAAGTTGTTAACTTGAACCTAAACCCATTAACACAGTAGCTTGGCCATATTTTTGTAGCATAAATTGGTCCCTTGGCTAGCGTTCTAATAGACTCATTCTCAAGTCTTGCGTATGGACGATCGACCTAAATACCACGAAAGAAGAAATTAAGCTCATTCTCAATCAAGTGCATATATAGAAAGAAAATTACAGAGTTCTCAAGTCTTACATATGCACTCAACCATGATGAAAAATAATGCCTCATTTCTTGTTATAGTTCCTCTTATGTTATGTGTGGCCTACCTGACCTCACATCATCATTAAATATGCTAAAAATAACATCGTTCAATTAATGTAATAGTATAATAATCAACACTATTAAAATAATGTAGACATATTAATTACTTACCCTTCCAGTTTTTCTACTTCCTCCTCGTCGCAGTTGAGTAATACATACACCTGAGCAGCCCTTAGCTCATCATCATTCAGATATCTCTTCTTTATTTTATTCGATGGCTTTCCTGGAGCGTTGAATACCTTCAGTATTGTATCATTACCTTCATGATCTTCGTCGTCGTTTCTGGAAGCTCTCGTTCTATTAGTTGCAACATAAGGATTGAAATACATCGAACAAAAGTTAGTAATCTCCTCGAGAACATAGGCTTCACAAATAGAACCCTCGACCCGTGCCTTATTTTTCACCTTTCTTTTTAGGTGATTCAAATGTCGCTCGAACGGGTACATCCATCGATATTCGACGGGTCCACCAACACGTGCCTCATAGGATAGATGAATCGGCAAATGCTCCGTAGAGTCGAAGAATCCAGGAGGAAACACCCTCTCTAGCTTGCAAAGTGTTACCGTAATTTCCTTCTCTTGCTTTTCTAGACGATTAACGAGCAATTTCTTAGAACAAAGATCTCTGAAGAATATGCTAAGCTTCGTCAATGGATCCCAAACTGCCTGCGGTAAGAATTCCTGAAATGCAATCGGAATTAACCTCTCCATGAATACGTGACAGTCGTGGCTCTTCATACCCGTCAATTTATTTTCCATCGGATCGATACATCTTCTCAGATTTGACATATATCCATCTGGAAATTCTAGGCTCTGGATCCACCGACAAAGTCTCACTTTATCCTCCTTGTCCAACGAGAAAATTGACTTCGGCAGGAACTGTTTTCCATTCTGCTCTATCAAATGCAACGCAGGGCGTTTGTATATTTCTTCTAAGTCCAACCTGGCCTTGGGATTGTCTTTCATTTTTTCCTTTACGTCCATCACAGTATTAATTATGTTATCAAACACATTCTGCTCAATATGCATGACATCAAGATTATGTTTGATCAGATTGGTACTCCAGTATGGCAGATCCCAGAATATGCTCCTCTTTGTCCAGTTATGATCTCTACCAAATCCATCGCACTTGTACCCAGTTGTAGGATCTTCGATAGCACTTGAAAAATCTCTAACCTCCTCACATATCGTGGCTCCGTACCACCTTGGTGGTGGATCACCTTTCTCTACAACGTCGGCACGGAATGCATTCATGTTCCTTATGAACGAAAGATCTTTTGGCAGAAATTATCGATGACAATCAAAGAAGCACGGTTTTCCTCCGTATTACAAGCAAAAAGCCTTACTATGGTTCTTGCAATACGGACATGAGAGACGGCCATGAGTGCTCCATCCAGATAACATTCTATTGGCCGAAAAGTCGTTGATGGTCCACATAAGGGTTGTCTTCATCTGAAAATTCTGTTTCCTGGAAACATCGTACGTGTTAGCACCTACTTCCCATAACTGATTCAACTCATCTATCAAAGGCTGTAAGTACACATCAATGTTCCTCTTGGGATTGTTCGGACCAGAAATTATAACGGTTAGAAACATGTACTGAGTCTTCATGCACATCCAAGGCGGTAGGTTATACGGATTGACAATCACAGGCCAGCACGATTACTGGGATCCCGAAAGACCAAAAGGAGTAAAACCGTCAGAACATAGCCCTAACCTGACATTACGCGAATCTGAAGCAAAATCAGGATACATTCGATCAAAGTGCTTCTACGCTTCTCTATCGGATGGGTGATCCAACACTCCTTCAATCTATTCTCGCATGTGCCAACTCATATTTTCGGCCGTCTCTTTTACCATAAATAATCTTTGCAACCGCGGCGTTAAAGGCAAGTAGTGCATTGAATCGGTCGGTCTTCTTGTACCGGTAGACCTTCCTGTACTAGTTGTCTTATAGAGATCAGCACCACAAAATCTGCACACATCTGCATCCTTGTCGTCTTTGTAGTACAACATGCACCCATTGCGACAAGAATCAATTTTCTCGTATCCCATTCAGAGCGATCTCACCATCCTCTTAGACCGGTAGAAGTCTTTAGGCAACTTAGCACCCTCAGGCAATATTTCTATAAGCAACTCCATAAGGCGGTTGTAGCAATCTTGTGACATGTTAAAATCGGACTTGATGCTCAACAATATTGTAACCACCTCCAACGGTGAATGATCCTCACAATCAGGATATAATGGAGTCCTTGCATTCTCCAGCAACTCCATAAACTGTACAGCATCGGCGTTCGGTGCCTCCTCAGGTGCATCATGATCGTCCGGATCGAAACTAGGCCCCGCCGCATCAAAAATCATGTTCACCAACCCATCGTCATAAGCAGCGTTGTTGTGGACATCCACATAAGACTCATACTCCGATGCTAAAGACACAAGTTCTCCATGTGTGCTCCACTGATAGTAATTCGGCGTGAAACCCTTCGAGTATAAATGATACGTGACTTCCACTTCTGGATGATATTTTAAGTTGCGATACCTCACACACGGATACTTAATTTTGGTACCGTCCATGTACTGAGGGAACACCTTGGCAAACTGCAGGAACTGCTGTACACCCTCTATGAATTCATCTCGCACACCGCACATGGCATCAGGATGACGGTTGTACATCCACGAACGATTCCGTAAGTAGTAATTCATATCCATATATAATTGAGGATAATTCTGTAAGATAGATACATGCATATTGCAGTCAGTAAATGAATGTTAAGACAGTTTAGATATGGGTGCGTAACATAAACTGTTCATTCATTCCACATATTACAAACAAAGAATTTGAAGGAAGAAACAAAAACAACTGTGTTGGGACTAAAACAATTGTCTTGTGTCAAAGTGTCGTATCCGATAGACTGATACTAATCCGATACGGTCGATACTAATCCGATACCGATTCTGATACTCATCCCAACTGTCCAATATCGATCATTTGGGTTTACAAGAGTTACTTCACCCAGTTTGTCAAGAAAGATAAAACTTTTTAAATTAATATCCTATAACTTGGCCTTTGGCCTGTGCTTGAGAAGTATCCTAACTCAAACTATCTATCCTAACTAATAAATTAATATCCTATTTTAACATCTGCTAACTCTCATATTCCTTCTAACATAAACTAATATCCTAATCTAAACTAACCCTTTAACTGAAAATAATATCTAAACAATGCTAATCATGAACTAACCACCTAACCTGGAAGTCGACACTGCTCAAGCACAGGCCAAAGGCCAAGTTATAAGGCAAAATGCAGGCAACTGCCTGTAGCTACAAGGCAAAACCAAATGTTGACGGTATATATACCATCAACATTTAAAAAGTTTACTTGTCTTGACAAAGTGAGTAAAGTAACTCTTATAGACCGAAAGAATACTCTATACACTCTATGTAATACGATATACCAATCATACTACACTTCTAGGATACTCTATACACTGTAGTAATGAATTGCCCTTACTAATGATGCTCTTAGATAACATATTTAACAGATGAGATTTTCATGTTGCACTTACGCATTTGTAGCATTAAACTGCTTGAGAAACAACATATAGGTATGGAAATCGGTATCGGACTATTCCTATGAGTATTGGTATCGACGATATCAGTAGTAGACTTACTAGCGAGGGTTTTGGTCAAAACCAATTATTTTTAATTTTTCTTAGAGGATACGCTTCAAAGGACAACGTACGTGATCAGTTTAATTAGCTCACCGGATAAAGGGGACGACCAAAAAAGTCAATATTGCTGACCATCTCCGCTAATTTCTACTTTTGATTGCCAACCACATTAATAATAATAATAATAATAATAATAATAATAATAATAATAATAAAGTTAACATACTAGACTACACTTCACTTACACCTCTGGATGACTTTGGCTCAAACCAGCCAAAGCTAGTTCAACGAGAGCTCCAAGAAAAAAATGGCTCTCCTTCCACAAACCACAATGGAAACTATACTTGAATAATGCACTCTATTCATTTGGGACTATTCCAGGTGTCCAAATTATAAGCAACCCTATATACATGATACGAATTTCCAACATGTGATATTCATCCATAGCTACTGCTTAATTGTTTCATTCGGGGTTCTATTATGTGTGAAATGCAAGACGCAAGTTACAATCCGGATGGACTTTTTATATCAAATTGGTGTTTCTAAAACACTAGTCCAATTGGAGATCTCTAAGAACATTTGAGCATACATGATTAAACAAAATTGTAGCCCGAGCTATTCCTGGACTCTACATTGCATTCTACAGTACTCTGAGAGTGTGACTGTGCTCTGGTGTGGTATTTATTTGGAAATAAGATGTCGCCAAAGCTTTAATATGAATTCTTAGAGGAAAAAAAGTAAATCCTTGAATTGGTGGGAGAAAACCAATTATTTTCCATTTTTCTTCCTCTTGAAAACTTGAGTATTGTCCAATTGTGAACTATCAAAACCATTATATGAATCGGGTTTGAACAAAATTAAACCTAAATAAAACCCAAAACATGTCCAAGGGTCATGTCAGTGTCCAAGGGTCGTGTCAGTATCAGTGTCCAAACAAATGTATCCAAGGGTCGTGTCAATGTCAGCTCGAAAGGGGTCATATGTGTTTGTGTGTATACAAATGTGTCCAAGGGTCATGTCAGTGTCCAAACAACTGCACAGACAATGGGTGTATACAGGATGGAGGAGGAGGAGGAGGGAGAGGAGAGGAGTTAATTATGTTAGGGTTTACCTGAGCTCGAGGAGGAGAGCTCGACGAGGGGTAGGGGTCGCCGGAGGGGGAGGGAGTCACCGGAGGGGTAGGGGTCGCCGGAGGGGGAGGGAGTCGCCGAGGGGGGAGGGAGTCGCCGGGGGGGAAGGGGAGCTCGAGTGAAAATTGAAATTTTTGAGTGAGGGGAAAAAATGAAACGCTGTGCCCTAAGTAAAAATTTTAGCGACGTCAAGAGATGTCGTCGCTAACCGTCGCAAAATTTTAATAGATGGCGACATATTTTAATAATATGTCGCTGCACGTCGCTATTCAGCGACGTAATTTAACTCATGTCGCTGAACGTCGCAAGTCAGCGATGTTTTGCGATGTATATATAAAGGAGTCGCTAAATTCCATATTTAGCGACTGTATTTTATGTCATCGCTAAATTATGTCGCTAATAGATCATATTTTAGTAGTGGCATTGCTTATATCAGGAGATTTATATCCAATCTTTCTGGGAGATGTCAACCTTTCTCTCGTCTATTAAAGAAAGGTGTATCATTTGTTTGGGATGAAGCATGTTAGAAAGCCTTCAATGACATCAAGCAATACCTTACAAATCTACCTGTTCTGGTACCTCCAGTGTTAGCAAGACCATTTTTGCTATATGTTCGAGCCTTAGATCATTCCCTCGATGCTCTTCTTGCACAGAAAAGTGATAAGGGCCTTGAACAGGCAATTTATTATCTTAGTCGAATGATGGTTGGAGCTGAACACAGGTATACTCCTGTAGAGAAAGAATGTCTGGCCTTGGTTTTTGCTGTTCAAAAGACACGACATTATGTGTCAGGACAGACTATTCATGTCATCTCCAGAATAAATCATATTCGGATATTGATAAGAAAATCGAGCATTCTTAACTCCAGGTTAGCCACCTGGGCGATGTTTCTTACTCCTTATGATATGGTCTAGTACCTCATAAATCAGTGAAGGGTCAAGCTTTAGCTGATTTCTTAGCAGCTCACCCTATACCTGAAACCTCTAAGTTATATGAAGACATTCCAGATGAAGTCGTGGATTGCAATATGACTTTGAAGGATGACATTTGGCAACCATATTTTGATGGAGTATCGCGGGTTGGACCTAAAGGCAATATTGTCTCCGGAGTAGGCATCGTCTTGGTCTCTCCAGATAAAATGGTCATTTATCGTGCTTATTCACTTAATAAACCATGCTCCAACAATGTGGCAGAATATAATGCTCTGCTAATTGGTCTTCAAGTAGCAAAAGAATTGGACATTGAGTTCCTGGAAGCTTATGGAGACTCTCAACTAATTGTTAATCAGGTCAGAGGGACATATGAAGTCAAAAATCCAGACGTCATTCCCTATCATCAAGTGGTAATCGAATTGGTCCTTTCATTCAAAGGATTCTTCCTCGAATTCGTACCACTTTTTCAAAATTTGAAAGCTAACGCTCTTGCTAGTTTAGCTGCAGACTTAGCTGTTCCAATCAGAAGACAAAATACTATTACTTTGTTGGATCGAGACTTATTCTGTGTCAAGAATAACTTGCCTATTGAACAGAGTTATACTACAGAATCAAGTTCTCAGCAAAGGGATTGGAGAAGTCTGTTTATTGATTATGTAGTCCATGAGATTTTATTTGAAGATCCAAAAGAAGCTGCATCAATCAAAAGACGATCATTTCGATTCTACTATGATTCTTCTTTACATATGTTATATCGTCATCCTTAGGATGGACTTTTGCTGTGTTGTCTCTCTGAGAGTGAAGCTAAGCAAACACTCCGTAAAGCTCATGATGGTGTCTGCGGTGCACATCAACCGGGTCCAAAAATTACAGGACCGTATTCGAAGAATGGGGTATTATTGGCCTTCCATGATAGCAGATGATGTGGATTATGCCAGACGGTGTAAAGCGTGTCAGATTCATTCTGATTTTATTCACCAACCATCTGAATTATTACATCCTACAGCAGCTTCTTGGCCCTTTGAAGCTTGGGGCATAGATATTATTGGTCCGATTAATCCTCCTTCTGTTAAGGAACATCGGTTTATACTGGCTATAACCGATTAATTTTCTAAATGGACGGAAGCGATTCCCCTTGTTGAAGTAAAAATATCTAATGTGGTTAGCTTCATCAAACACCATGTCATTTATCGTTTCAGGATTCTCCGAAGGATAATTCATGATAATAGACCCCAATTTGCCAGTCAGACATTTTATTGATTCTGTGACAAGAATCGGATCCAAAATCTGGCCTCTACGGACTATAATCTAGCTGCTAATGGTTTGGCCAAAGCTTTCAACAAGACAGTCATTAAACTTCTCAAAAAGTTCGTCTCTTCTAATAAATGTGATTGGAATAAGAAACTGGAAGAATGTTTTTGGGCTTACCGAACGATAGTCCGAACTCCTACTGGTTTTACACCATTCTCACTGGTTTACGGATATGAGGCTATTCTTCCACTGGAAATCCAGATTCCATCTCTTAGAATAGCCATTGCTAATGAGCTAACTACAAAGAATAATGATTGATTGAGACTTCAAGAACTTGAAGGTCTAGACGAAAAGCGCCTTCAAGCACAACAGCACATCGAGTTATATCAAGCTCGTATATCTCGAGCTTTCAATCGTAAAGTTAAAGAGAGGATGTTCAAGGTCGGTGAGCTAGTTCTAGCTGTTCGAAGACCGATGGTGATGACTCATAAAAGCAAAGGAAAATTTCAAGCAAAATGGGAAGGTCCTTATGTAGTCGAGACAGTCTTCTCTAATGGTGCCTATAGGTTGTCTAACCCTAATGGAGATTTGCTCATAATGCCAATTAATGGCAAATTCTTGAAGAAGTATTATGCTTGAATTTTTTCTTTATTCCCCAGCTACCAATGTTTGGTTAAGCTGATTATTTGTCTCCTAAAAGAGAATTTTAATCTTCTGTCTTACCAGCTGATTAAAAAAAAGGGATTATTATTTATCATGTTATTACGACCTCTGAATAAGTATTAAGTCTACTTCTTTTCCTATCTATCATGTCCATATGGCTTCTGAATAGATATTAATCTATTTTTCTTTGAGTTGTTACGATCTATCACGTTCATATTACCTCTGATAGTATCGTATACTCTAAACAGAAAAGGAGATTCATTATCTATCATGTCCACATTACCTCTGGATAGATATAATTTATTGAGTCTAAATGACTTGTCATGTTCATATTACTCTGATAAGTATTTTCTATCTCATACCTATTATTTAAATTCAAAATAAATGATAGGGTCACAAAATAAATATTTTATTCATTTCTTGTAAACATTACAGAATAAAAAAGATAGAAGATTACAAAAAATTCTTTATTTGCCTAAGGCGGAGCAGAGACATCTTCAAGCAATTTTTGTAGCTCCGCTAGACGCCCTTCACGAGAGCTCAGTACAGTTTTAGTATCTACGGAGCGTCGAGCTTCGGGAGTACAGAGATGAGAAAGTCCAGCAAAAGTGACTATCATCTTATCCTTGGCTTCGTCAAGGGTTTTGATGGTAGCTTCAGCTCCGAAGACTTGTTCCTCCAAAATTAAGCTCTGTATTAAATGCTGGTCTCGAGCTATGATCAACTGCTCCCTCTCCGCCTTCAAGCGAGCCAATTCTGTCTCAACTTCTCGAATTCTATCATTTTGTTGATAAATTCTCATATTTGAAGTTTCATAGGCTTCTCTCTGGATATCCAGTTGGGGCTTAGCTTCAGCCAAAAAAGCTTTTTCTTTGGCGACCTCGATGCTGTACTCTTGGAGAGATTCATTGAAAGTAGTCTCTTGAGCGGTGTATTCAGCTGATAAAGTGTCATACTCGCTTTGGATGAGACTTTCAATAGTTTCGCTTGACAGCCTTAGATATTCTCTAATGGGCTGTTCAAGTTCCTCTATTACCTTCTCCAATGCTACTGCTCTCACTGCATCATTGAACATGACGACATTTCCGATCGTAAGAGCAATGGCAGCCTTCAAGCTTTCATAATTAAGGCCCTTCTTCAGGACCATCTTGATCAGAGCTGCCAGCATTTTGTAGAACGTTTCAGTATGAATCTCAACTAAAAGATTCATTTCTGCATTTGAGCTCGGCGTGGCGGCGATGTCTACCAAGTCTCTTTTCTGAAGACTAGGGGTAGATGTTGTTGCTTTGGTAGCAGATTGAGATGAAGTCAATGTTGTCGCTACTACCATGGCTAACTGATCCCCAGGAGCTTCCGAGGCCACATCTTCAGCACTTTGTTGAATTGTTTCTCCAGCCGTTTCTGGAGCTGAAACTACTTGAGTTTCAGTGGCGGTGATAGTTGTGGAAGGATTGGTAGTTATGGTGACTGATTCAGGTTTAGGCACTATTTTCTCAGGAACTTGTGCTGGGTCAGTAGTAATAACGGAGGATGCTATTACAACGTCTACAACTTCAGTTGATGATTTGACCATGTCTTCATCACCTTCTTTGGCTACCGGCTCTACCGGCTCTTCAAGTAGTTCAGTTGTAGTGGGTCCTTCTACAACTGGTTCTTCGTTGAAGTCTGTCAATTCTGCAGCAGATGCTTCTTCATCTACAGTGGGTTCTACTGCAGTTTGTTCTTTTTCTCCACCCTCAGCAGGAGGAGACAATTCTAGCTGAGCCTGCACTTCAGGCTCTTATTGTATCTCTGTATCTTCTTCTTCTGAAGAAGACTCTCTTCCTCAGATTCCATGTTTTCTTCATGAATATCTTCTTGAGGAGGAGGAGGAGCCACAGGCTTTGATGCAATGATAACACCTACAAAAATTAAACAAAATAAGTTAATATACAAAAATCATAATTTTGTATAGATTTTGTGTAATTTATATTTATCTGGAGTAGGTGTAGGACGCGCCAAGTATGAGTCATAGTCCCCGTCCCAGTCATCATCGTCGAAGACAAGAGCCGGTTCATCTGATGGGATGAGCTCTCGATCAACAGTATGTGTAGTGGCAACGTCCTCAGTAGCTTGTGCCTTTTGTGGCAAAGACAGATGAAGTGATGAGCTAAGACGTCCAGGAGATAGGACCGCCACAGCTTCTATTGACGCTGCTGGTTGAGATGCAGAGGATCCTTCTCCAAGATGAGTCAAAGAAGATGTAATGTGTTGAGGCTCCTCGACTGGAGTGTCGCTCTCTGGAGTAGCGGCTCTCTGTCTAGAAGGCCCTTTGACAGTAATTTTCTTCTTCTTCTCTGGGAGGGTCTTCTCTGGAAGGGTAACAGCTGCACATGATTTCCGTTTCCGGGTTTTTCCAATAATAATAGGTCCCGCTGCTATTTTCCCAACTCCCGTAGGGATTACTTCCAGATACTCATCTGGAATAGCAGCGTCATCGGGTATGTCTGGAAGTACCCTGACTGGCTCTTCGACATTCCCTTCCTTGGGCCATCTAAGACTCCCCTTCATGTTGTAGCCAAGGACGAAGGAGCGGATAAAAACGAGCATACGTATGAAGTATACGTAGCTCGGTTGTGCTGGTAGCAGTCGATAATCTGAATTTAGCACCGGTACAAGCAGTGCTAAAGTATCTCCAGGCTCTTGTACCATCAATTAGCTTTCCATAATGATAGAAGCTGATGGAGGGATTACCAACATGAAGTTGGTCATATCCAAACTGGCGAGCGAGCCGACTTGGTAGATACGGTTCGAACGCACAGTTGTCTTCATTCATGTATATCAGATGTGAGGGTCTGATTTACACTAGCCATTTAAAAACTGGCACAGGCAATGAAGTCCTTCCTTCGCCTATGTCTTCAAATTGTACACCGAGACAATCGGCTGGAACTTGTGGCCTTGTGCAAAAGAAGTTCCATCCATGAGAATAGTTTAGCACTGCTCGGGTATCTGCCACTGTAGTTGCAGTCCATGTGGCTTTATTGAATTTCTGGAGGATGACCTCCGCATTATCTCGAGGGCCCGGTGGCAACAAACTGCAGTTATGATGCAGTAGCCAGCCCATCAGATAAGTGTAGGGCATTTCTACCCTTGGGAATTCTTTTCGGTGAGGAGCATTGTTGATTAATTCCTCACCAAAGGTCCGCAAACCTGCATTTATTCAACACACCATTGCCGATAGCAGGTTAATTCTGACCTTGAACACCAAACGTACTGCCGGCCACAATACGTTTCGGTGAATTCTGTCTGCTGTGCTGATCCCTGGCACAACCCATCTCCGTAGCCACAGAAAAAGAAAGCCTGCCAGCAAGGCTTCCTTTGAGATCTTCTGACTGCCACGCCTCAGGTAGCTTAAGGTTTCAGTCCCCGCGGGGATGTCTCCAGTCTTAGTGGACAGATGCTAGTCCGGAGACTTATGTGAGATCATCAAACTGTGGATCAGATCTGAAGGGATTATTGAACAAGGGTTGATGGTTGGAGCCTTCTTTTTCTGAAATCTTCCCTTCTCGTTCTTGGGTATCCTATTCTCGTGGTAGAATAAATAGGTTGTCCATTTATTAATATATGCCAAGTGCGACCCACTGTCATACATAGTGGTGCAAATTAAGTAATGGCACATAAGTTCTTGGTAGACCTCAACCAATTGAGGATTTTTCTCCCTAATTTTTGCTAGTTCCCGGTTGGAGGGAACATACTCTCACTACAAGAAAAAAGGGTTTTAACGACACTCAAAAAGTGTCGTTATTTAGTTTCCATGGCACTTTTCAAATGTCATGTAGAGGGGTGTCATAGAAAGTATTTTTTTGTCAACGGCACTTCGAAAGTGCCAAGTAATCCATTTATGATGACACTTTTTGAATGTCATATAATGTTCATTTTATGGCATGATTTTGGTGTCATCTTTATGTGTTTCAATGATAGCTTATAAGTGTCCTCATAATTTTTTTTAGCTTTCAACAACACTCGAAAAATGCCATGTAATAACTTTATGACGACATTTTTTGAATGTCATATAAAGTTCATTTTATGGCATGATGACAGTGTCATCTTTATGTATTTCAATGACAACTGATAAGTGTCGTCATAAATTTTTTTAGCTTTCAACAACACTAAAGAATGCCATGTAATCCATTTATGATGACACTTTATATGTGCCATCTAACTCCCTTGAACGACACATTTTAATTGCCTCTAAAATGTCATTAAAATATATGAAATATAAATCATTTCATTTGTAGATATCACATTAACCAAAATCAATTTCACACATAATAAAATTTTAATGCAACAACATTAATATATATTAAAATATCTCAAATCCATACAAGGTCCCAATATGTTGTTCTCAATACAACAAAGTCTATTACATTACAAAGTCTATTACACAAAAGATAATATTACTACTAGTACTACTTAGTCTCCAACTCTTTCCAACATCAAACTCGAACATAATCCGAACTCATCAATCGACCTGCACACAAAAAGATGAGAATTAATATTTTATCTTTCAAACTGACAATGCAAATGCTAATGGAAGACAATGCAAATAGCAAATAGCAAATCACACCTTTATGTATTTTTCTCTCTGTGGAATGCAAATGCAAATGCAAATAGCAAATGTGCTTCTAATGCTAATGGAAGACAATGGAAATGCAAATAGCAAATAGCAAATGTGCCTGAGAAAAATACATCTTTATGTGCCTGAGATTAATTGTCTTCCATTAGCTAATGCTAATGGAACAACATCTTTATGTGCCTTCCATTAGCATTTGCATTTGCAACATCTTTATGTGCCTGAGATTAATTGTCTTCTATGTGCAAATGCTAATGGAACAACATCTTTATGTGCCTGAGATTAATGTGCCTGAGAAAAATACATAAATGCAAATGCAAATGTGCTTCTAATGCTAATGGAAGACAATGCAAATGCAAATGTGCTTCTAATGGCCTGACAATGCAAATGCTTCTCTCTCTGTGGTATTCAAAGATTAATGTGCCTGAGAAAAGATGGATTAATCCTAAACTATTTAAAAAGAATAGACTAACCTAAACTTAATCCTATCAGGATTAACAAAAAAGATACATAAAGTGTGTGAATTACATATAACATAGTTATTCCCTTCAACTTAAACTTTACTCCTAGGTCAGTAACAACATACTGAGTTTGTTGCAGATGGCTACATACCAAGAGATGGTTTTGGAATATTGTGAAAACACTGCATGAAAGATTTCGATGGCCATTTCTATCCTTGGGTTTTATGGGGTTAGCTTTTGCTGGAACGAGCTGGAAGCTGGAAACCAACGAAACCTACTGGATTTGGCACAGGTACTCAATCTCTATTTTGTGTTTATGCCTGTATAATATGTATAAGTTCTGTAATGATTCGTCTTTCTCTCAATAACATTCACCATGAATGGGATTTATGTTATTCACATTTTTCTTGTATTCCTTCGTCTCAAATGCTATCAAACATTATAATTGGGGTGTCATTAGGATAATTTAGCAAAAAGAATAAGTTAGGGCTACTTTGGGGAGTGCTCACTGACTGTTTTTCTGAATTCTAAGGTCAAATTGCCATGCAAACACAGTGCATTGATTCCTGAACATGTGAACTTACTCAAGAAATGCTAGCATTTGCTTACTTAGATAGGTCTGTGCAGCAATACAATCTGTAGAGATCTGAGATCCAGACATCCTATTTCATACAAGAATCCAGGGAGAATGAAACAAATAATAAAAATTGAAATTAATGCAAACCAATATCATTTAGATCATGTACCAACTTGTAAACAAATAATGCATAGCTTTCATAACGAATTGTAGGTGCAAGATGATGCAACTCTTCACCTAACCCTTAACAACCACCTCTTTCTTCATAATCGCTCACGTCAATGAAAATTGTCAGCCATTATAACAAAGACGTACGTCGATATGTCATTAGTGTATGTAATTGACATTTTTAAGTGTGCATTTAAAAGGAATAACTACCATCATCCGAAAAAGTTCCAGACAGATGAATGTTAATAAGACGGATTAGTCAAATCAATACAATGCAAATGATTGCTTGTGAACTTAATCAGCAGTTACAATGGAACTTCATAACCATATACAATATGTAAATGTCAAATTTTGTTCAACTACTTGTAGAAGCATGGAATTTCACAACCGGAAAGCCCATGTGCCAGGCATTATATGTGCCAGAACTCAGACAGCTAATCGAATAAGCCATAGACATTCGAAGAAGGACTTTTTATTATATGTAAAAGTCTATTACATGTCTAGGAGAATTTCTACAAAGGAAGGATCCTAGATCTACAGCCAACAGCCACCATGCGCCTTCCAGATAGGCGCAGCAACCACCATGTGCCTTCCGATAGGCGCAGCAGTCACCATGCGCCGCCAGTTAAGCGCAGCAGATACCATGCACCTCCAACCAGGCGCATCCCACCATCTCCTCAGTAGCTCAGTGATGTGCAACTCTTCCAACCAGGCTCACCTGGCCGAGCAGAGCCCAGTTATGTGCTGCTCTTCCAGCCAGGCTCGCCTGATAAGTGCTTCGCCAAGCAAAGCATTTAACCCTCTGGCTAGAACCAAGGAAGAGAAGAGCACCGCAAATGCTGTGGCCAGGGGAGGCTTCGAAAGAGCCTCCAAAGACCAAGGAAGACCGTGATCGAAATCATGGCACAAGGAGCTTTCAACACAAATCAAAGTGGGCGGCGCCCACTTTGAAGAAAGAGAGAGCCTAGCACCGCCATTCCGATCTACGGCTCTTTCGGAACAACGGAGACGAGGCCCGATCATCCTTATCTTTGGATGCAACAGGCACCTTCCGCCTGCCTCGGAAGCCCTCGACTCCGTCTTTTGGATGTAACAGTCACCTTCAAGTGCATCGAAGACAACACGACGTCTCATTTTCACCCTCGGGAGCACTTCGTCAACAGAATGCACCCGCATATCCAAGTTCATGTTGGAATTACGTGAGGGAATGAGGAGCAAACCTTCTCTCCATGCCACTATTTATAGGCCGGGCAAATCAAACCCACGCGCCAAGTGGATGACTCTCCGAATTCTGTGCAATGAATTTGCATTAAATGGATGAACCGGACGCCTCGAATTTAGCCAAACGGCTATTTATAGCACTCGAGAAGCGAGACAGCCGCGTCATTAAAAGACATGTCGGATGCGCCAGCCAAACAGCACATGGACGCGCCCTCCAGCATCAGGCGCATCACACAGACGCGCCCTACAGTACCCGGCACATCACAGAGGATGCGCCCTTCCTCACATCTCCATGCCGAATGGGACAACAACCAATGTGCCCACTCAGCTGTCCATCGAACATCACAAACATTAAATGCTGAACTGACACCAGAGTTGGCAGCACGCTTCCCAAAGTCTGAACAGTGACAGCTTTTTCAGAAAACGAAGCGTCGGCAACGTCAGCATCATCATGACTCTATTCCGACGGCTACTGCCACGTGGCCATCCGCATGCGCCTCTACGGCCATGCGTCCAAATCACCATGCGCCTCTACGGCCATGCGTCCAAACCAGCATGCGCCTCAAAAGTCATGCGCCTCAGACCCTCACTGATCCCTAAAGATAGAAGAAGAGTCTCCAGTTGAAGCTTTGCATGCGCCTCAAAAGCCATGCACCCCAGACTGATCTCTGATCCCGAAAGACAGAAGGAAGGTCACTTGCATGCGCCTCAAAAGCCATGCGCCCTAAATGGTCTATAACTCCTAAAGGTTATGAGCCGCAGTCTCCTCCTGCGCCCAGATCCAAGGCGCAGCTCACCAGATCACTGCCCCCCCCCCAAATCCGAGATCTTCGAGCCATGGGTCGATGACACGTGTCCTTTGACTCAACTCGTCCAAGATTTCAGCAACAGAAAGATCTTCTCCTCTGCTACGTGCCGGCTCACAACAGCAGTATGAAGAGTTCAACCTCCCAATCAGGGCGCATCATCCGTATGCCCCCATCAGCAACTTCCACGTGGCGTCCCCACGCACCGGCGCATCCTACATATGCGCGCATGAGCAGCCAACCTGCCCAGCTATAAATAGAGGGATCATTTCCTTCTCACAGATAGGGGCAACACACAGAATCCACAACGAACATACAAGGAATCATCAGAGAGGCAGATACAGACACTCAACGTCTTCCTCCTCTCAGCAAGCTCCAGCACCCAGAGCAATCCACGCCTTCAGAGAACCGATAACCGTCGTCAGCCGGTCAACGGAGTCAACGTATTACCACTCGCTCCATTGGCACTAAGGACCCAGCTTAAACAAAAGTGTACTCCTAGGACTACATCTAAGTCAAACATTGTAACACTGTTCTATTTGTATTAAAGTTTTCAATCAAACAATTTTAATGGCAAACAAGCTGGCGACTCTGCTGGGGACCTCTTTCTCCTCTTCCGAGAAAGTTGTGTCGCAGGCCGACGACGTGAAGGTGGGCTCCTCCCACAAGACGCTGGTCGTGCGCCTCAATCAACAGGCGTACGAGGTTTTCATTTCTGAAGGAAGTGCGAGTCCTTCGAAGCGGCTACCAAAGCCGAAGAAGATCCGCACGGCCTGGGTGCGCAAGGTCGACGCCTCGGGCACCACCACTGAAGGGGATGCAGCAATCCAACCTTCCCTTCCTGCTGACGTTCTCAGCAACCAAGGTACGCCCGCCGATACAGTGCATCTCTTGGGGAAGCGTGCGGCCGACCACGTTCCCCAGCTATCTCCCTCTCAGGCGAGGAAGATACGTCGACGGAGCAGGGACGCAGCCAATGCCCCACGCATCACCTCTGATGCGTCACAAAAAGCCTCTGTCTTTGACAGACTCACTCGCTGTAATGGCGAGGAGAATTTGGATGCTGAGTACTATGTGCCCCAGCAGGCTGGTACGAAGAAATCCAAGGCGGCACGGGCCATGCGCCACAGACGTGCTATGCCAGCAGCCGGCCAGAGGCACGCGCTCGTCATCACGCGCGCTGCCGATGGCAAGCTGTACAGGGTTGACTCAAGTACTTCTGCACCAACAACGAGTCGATCTTCGAAGCCCTCATCTCGCTTGGGCGCATCTACTGCATGCACAACCAAGTCGAGAGAGACAAACTCAGTGGTCTTGAACTCCCGCGCCTCCTCTGGTTGTGCGTTTGAGGTCCGTTCAAATTACTTCAAATGTTGTGGTTCCCCCACTACTGATCGTGATGCCTGCTTGGTATTAGATCAGGGGGCGCAGCACTCACCTGACCACCCCGACGTTTGGCCTTGCCATACGTCTAAAGGGGGTGTGAAGGCACCACTCCCCTCCAACGACCTACGCAACGTAATCACTCACAAGCGCCGGTCAGAAGAGTCGACCAACAAGCACGATGCGCCTCTTACGGGGCATACTTGTACGGTGGTCACCATCAACTGCTGTTGCGAGGCGGCAGCTCCACCAAGACAGTCGGTCTTCCAACGACTACAATCATCGACACCTCTCCGACGTCGCCTTGGGGCGAAGGTGTCAGCTGAAGAGGAGCCAAAGGTCGCTTCATGCAACGTGGTCTCCAACTCCTCATCAATCCGGAAGACGACTGCCAATTCCTCGTCTTCATCCAAAAGCCAGCCGAGGAAAACCAAGGCAGCTGTCTCGACCTCTGGAGTGTTTGAAGGCACTCGGTTGAGGAAGAAGTCCTCGAAGAAAGCTGGGGGTAGCCAGACCCTTGTTGAGCCTCCTCCCGAAGAGGAAGATGTCCAAAGCACAGCAGCGGCGGATCTCCATCATCAATGCGAGATTACTCTCCCTGAAGCCCCTCAAAATGAGGATGTCCTCCAGGACACTGCTGGGGGTAGTTCTGGAAACGAAGAGGTCCTTCAAGACGGAGCCGAGGGCAAGCAGACCCTTGCAGATGCGCCTGTTGAAGATGAACTCCAGAATGTGGCTGGGGGTGGCCTAACACCAGAAGAAGTGACTCCCCCGCATGAGAGTGAGGCCGAAAGCGAAGCCTCAACCAATCCATCCACTCCTGGCCGTGTCAGGACAGTATACATGGCTGGGGATGATGTCGAGTCTGATGCGCCGTCACAGGACATAGTCCAGCGTATAGACTCATTGGAGGGAGGACTCAAAACCCTCTCTGCCTCAATGCAAGCACTGACTCAAGCAGTATTTAAGATGCGATCGGCCTTGATCAGGACACCTTCAACTGGTCCTAACCCAGGAGCTAATGGAGAGTCGAGTGTGCCCCTCCAACGGGCGCCCTCGGATACAGAAGCACCTCGGACCTCAGAGCGCTCAAACGCTCCAATCCAGATGGTACCTTCTTCCCCGACTCCTAGCTCTACGAAGGATGTGGTCGAAATGATCAAAGACCTGCGGGAGCGCTTCGAGTCCAAGAACAGGCAAGAGGAACGCCAGAAGATGGGCATTCCCCAGCCTTATCCCTTCGAGTGGAACAAGGTGGTTTATCCCCCAAAGTATAAGCCACAAACACTCACCCCATACGACGGGAAGGACTCTCCGCGACGGTACATGACGTACTTCCAGTCACAGACAGGGCATCTTCCGAAGGAGGACGTGCTCCTCACCAGTATCTTTGTCGAGGCCCTGAAAGGAGTAGCATATGACTGGTACTGCAGCCTCCCCGACAATTCCATATCGTCCTTCGACGACCTGACGCGCCTCTTCCTCGACCGCTTCTACGACGGCGGGAAGGACATGACGATGGCGTCTCTCATAGAGATACGTCAGAAGGAGAAGGAAACGGTTCGGGCGTTCATCGAACGCTTTCGACAGGCTTGCTTCAGGCTACCTCCAGGCATGCCAGAACATGCGCTCCTCTCCGCTTGCAGCATGAACATGCTGCCTGCAGTAAAGCTCTGGGTCAACTCTACTCCCCCTCCTGACTGGAGCTCCCTGATCGTCGAAGCTGAAGCTGTAGAAAAGAAGGCGGCCAATACACGTCTTCTGGGTGTCAGCTTCCCCGCCTTTGACGATAAGGGGAAAAAGTCCGCAGCTAACAGCTCTGGACGAGAAGCAAAGGGAAAACAGGCATTGACTGTTAATGCCTCAAAAGGCGCATCTGCGCCTACTCAGAAACCTCCACTGGCACCAAGACCCAAGGAGGTTTATTCATTCAATGATGACGATACCCTGCAACTTTTTGAGATACTGAAGCAGGGTGACAAGATCAAGCTACCAGACCCAAAGCGGCCCGATGAAGTTGGGAAAGTGGACAACCCAAGGTACTGTCACTACCATCGGTTTGTCGGACACCCGACCAAGGACTGCTACGTCCTCAAGAATTACATCCAGCGCATGATCAATGCGGATGTAATCTCCGTCGACTATGAAGAGAAGACGGTGTCGGCCAATCTGGTTTCGCTTCTGTTCGGCACCTTGCCGCCAACTACCACACAAGATGGCGTCGTCCCCATCTCTAAGGCGACAATGGAGGTGGTAAACTTACCATCTACTCGTGACAATGTGAGTGGACTCACCCCGCTCACCACATCTCGAGGAGAGGTCCTCTGGGTTCACCCCGACCTCATCTCCGAGGTGACTCAATCGGAGGTACGCCCTACCTCCAAATCAAAAGGCAGGAAGATCAAGTCTTGCCGCACAGTCTCTTCTTCAACAGAAGAGGCACTTCCAGTGCAAACATGTGCACAACAGAGCTCCCAATCCGGCGAAGCCGCCGCCGAGGTGGTGTCTCCTAACACCATCCCTGAAGAGGGTCCATCTAAGCCCTCAGCAGCCAATAAGCAGAAGCAGGTGGAGGCCCGTTTTGACAGTCCTCTACGGAAGGAGAATGCTTCGGGGCTGTCCAAGCCTCACAACTTCGACATTCTGGCATAATTAGCCAGTACACCTGCGCGCCTGTCTTTGTTCGAGCTCCTGCGTCTTTCTAAAGATTCCCGAGAAGCTCTCTGCGAAGCTCTGAAGGACGCTGAATCCTTTCTCAGTCAGGTCAAGCAGCCTGAAGACCTCCCAACTACTTGTGTGCACTGTCGTTGTGCGGATGAAGTTATCCCAAACATAACTTTCACCCAACAAGACATGCTGCTCAAGCATCACCGACATAACCGACCGCTGTATTATACAGGGTACATTGGCTCGGTTAAGGTGAGCCGGATTCAGATCGATCCTGGGTCTTCCCTAAGCATCATTCCAAAGGCGCTGCTATCAAAGCTGGGGATCCCGATGTACCGGCTGGTGCCCTCCAATACAACCATCAGTGGCTTCAATGCTAGCAAGAGCGAGCCATTGGGCAAGATCCGACTGAAGTATCATATTGGCAGCCTCAAAACTGAGGTGACTTGTTATGTAGTAGATGCCGAAGTCAACTAGAACATCCTGTTCGGTCGACCATGGCTGCATGAGTACATGGTGGTGCCCTCCACGCTCCACCAGTGCATGAAGTATGTATCCACCAATGGCGTCATCCGGACGGAGTTTGCAGACATCGATCCTTTCAAAGGGATTGAAGCCTACTTCACCGATTCCGACTTGTACAAGCCCATTGACGAGGAGGAAGCCAACGACGTTGATGATGAGGCAGAGACGGCAACAGAGCCGGACATGGAGCCTGAGGCGACTCCCGACGCCCCCTTGAAAATCCGACTGAAGGGGAAACCACCACAGAAGGCGCCTCCAATGAGCATCAAGCTATCAGGGAAAGCGCCGGCTCGTGAAGCACCCCTGAAGATACGCCTCAAGGGAAAGCCACCTCAAACATCGGCTCCCCTGGTGGCAAAATTACAAGGGAAGGCACCACTCACCGGAGGCGCAACCGAGGCGCCTCTCAAGGTGCGTCTCAAGGACAAGCCGTCGCAGTCATCCAAGGTGCAGAGAAGGCTCATATAACCCTCTCAGACTCCAAAGCTGTGTTCGACTCTCCTAGTCCGCCCCCAGTTCTTACAGACGAGGAGCTTGAAGATTATATCTCGGCTGACGTAGAGGCACCCTCCTTTGACAATGTAATCCCACGGGATAAGATCTCGTACTTTATCAATAATAGAGTGTCTTTTAATTATTCTTGTCTTCCACACTGGAATGCCATGTATACATTAGACAACGCTCTATGGTCGTTGCAAACACAAATAACGACCGTCTACCATAATCAAATAGTACCGTCTCAAGGAGTCTTCATAGTCCCTCCACGGAGCCGAGACCAAGGCACCATCATCTCGGGCAAAGTCGAGCGTCGTCGGGACCTCCCGTCAATCGAGCCCGAACCTGATACCGGCAGAGTACAAGTCTATCGGTACACGGATGCGGCTAAGCACATCATCCAAAAGATGGGCTACGACCTGAAAAGCAACAAAGGCTTAAACTATGGCAAGGGTCGACATCTCCATGTCCGGCTTTCGATGCCCAATGGAAAGCCACAGGATTATTATAATCGGACTGGACGAGGGTTAGGCTATGTCATGCCGCCATCAACCCCAGAGAGTTCAGATGCAGAAGACATAGAACATTCCCATTCGTCCGAAGCATCGACTTGGGATTCCGATACCAGTATCGGATCAGTCTTCAGGAAAGTGCTGTCAGCTAACATGACGTCAGCACAACCTTAAAAAGGTAAAGGCGAAGACCAAGAACCAGAACCCTTCGAAGAAGAACCCTGGGCCCAACGCCTAGGGGAACAATGGGAATCTCGTTTTGAGCTTCGTAAACCTCCCACCGAAGACGAAGTCGAGCAGATCGACCTCGGGGAGGAGTCTTCTTCCAAACCCATCTTCATCAGTAAAAGCCTGGAAGGAGAAGATTGAGAATCTTTAATCCAACTGGCTAAAGAGTATATCGACGTCTTCGCCTGGAGCTATGAAGACATGCCGGGACTCGATCCACAGATCGCAATGCATAGGTTGAACATCTTACCTGATGCCAAACCTATCAAACAACAGCAGCGACGCTTCCGTCCGGATATCATGAATGCCATCGATCAGGAGGTTGACAAACTCTTGACTAGCGGCTTCATCCGTGAAGAACAACACCCGGATTGGGTAGCCAACATCGTTCCTGTCACCAAGAAGAACGGGAAGATACGAGTTTGTATC
Source organism: Iris pallida (assembly GCA_029216955.1). Taxonomy (NCBI): domain Eukaryota; kingdom Viridiplantae; phylum Streptophyta; class Magnoliopsida; order Asparagales; family Iridaceae; genus Iris; species Iris pallida. The sequence goes on along the minus strand of JANAVB010024997.1, from coordinate 13,034,409 downwards.
GACATCAGGGATCTCAACTCTGCTTGCCCGAAGGACGAATTCCCGCTTCCAATCACTGATGTGATGATCGACAACACATGTGGCTTTGAGCGCATGTCCTTCATGGACGGGTATTCAGGCTACAATCAAATCAAGATGTTCCCCGATGACGCAAAACACACGTCATTCAGGACTCCAAAGGGTGTTTTCTGCTACACAGTAATGCCCTTCGGCTTGAAGAATGCCGGTGCGACATACCAGCGAGCTATGAGCACCATCTTTCGTCAACATCTTCGCAAGACAGTCGAATGCTATGTTGACGACATCGCAGTCAAGAGCCGCCTCAAAAGAGATCACCTACAGGACCTGAAGACGGTCTTCGATCTCATGCGGGCGCATCAACTCAAAATGAACCCCGCTAAATCCTTTCTGGGGGTTTCTAGCGGCAAATTCTTGGGCTTTGTCATCACAGCGAAAGGCATTCATGTTGATCCTGAGAAGACCAAAGCCATCCTCAACATGGACCCTCCGAAGAACCTTCGAGAACTTCGAGGCCTACAGGGACGTCTAGCATATATCCGGAGGTTCATAGCAAACCTTTCCGGTAAATGTCAACCCTTCACTCAGCTCATGAAGAAGGGAGTCTCTTATGTCTGGACAGAGGAGTGCCAGAAGACTTTCGACGACATCAAAGCCTACTTGACGAGCCCACCAGTCCTGGTAGCGCCAGTCACCGGCAAACCATTTCTCCTCTACGTCCGTGCCATGGATCATTCTCTTGGCGCTCTGCTGGCTCAAAACAGCGATACAGGCTACGAGCAAGCAATCTACTACCTCAGTCGAACACTCATCGGAGCCGAACACCGGTACAACCCCGTCGAAAAGGAGTGCTTGGCTTTGGTGTTTGCCATCCAGAAGACTCGTCATTATGTCTCGGGTCAGACAATTCATGTCATTTCCCGAGTCAATCCGCTCAGAGTCCTCATGACGAAGCCAGGATCATTGAACTCCCGGCTGGCTACATGGGCGATCTTACTAACACCGTACAACATGGTGTTTGTGCCCCAAAAAGCTGTTAAGGGTCAAGCTCTGGCTGACTTTTTAGCTGCACACCCCATCCCAGAATCCTCAAAACTCTATGAAGATATCCCGGATGAGGTCCAAGAATCCAACGTCACCGAGGGAAGCCCCGTTTGGCGGATGTTCTTCGACGGCGCTTCGAGAACAGGCCCCAAAGGCCAAATCATCGCAGGAGTGGGGGTAGTCTTAATCTCCCCTGATCAGCTGGTCATCCAGCGTGCATACTCTCTTTCGAAGCCGTGCTCCAACAACGTTGTCGAGTACAACGCACTCGTCATGTGACTCCAACTCGCACAACAGCTGGGGGTCGACCATCTGGAAGCTTACGGCGACTCAAAACTCATCGTAAACCAGGTTCGGGGACAATACGAAGTTCGCCATGAAGATTTAATCCCTTATCATGAAGTCGCGTTGAACATCATTTCAACCTTTACCGGGTTCTTCATTGAACATGTCCCCCGTTTACAAAACTTGGAGGCCGATGCTCTGGCTGGCCTCGCAGCCTCATTAGCAGCGCCCTTTGGGACTCAACACTATATCACGGTAACAGGACGAGATCTGATTTGTCCCAGAAACAACCTATGCTTGCAGGTGGCTCACGCCATGCCGACAAACACTGGTGTTAATGTCCGAGACTGGAGGTTCCCGTTCATCGATTTTGCTGTCTACGAAATCCTTCCAGAGGACCCGAAGGAAGCCGTCTCAGTCAGGAGACGCTCTCTTCGATTCTACTACGATATGGCTACCAAAACGCTGTACCGACGCTCCTTCGATAGGCTCCTCCTTCGATGCCTGTCCAACGAAGAAGCAGCCGAAGCTCTTCAAGAAGCTCATGACGGAACTTGTGGAGCTCATCAACCCGGTCCTAAGTTGCAAGATCGACTGCGACGTATGGGCTACTACTGGCCAACCATGGTTGCCGATGCTGTCGAATATGCCAAGAAGTGCCACGCATGCCAACTTCATGCAGACTTCATACATACACCATCGGAGCCGCTACATCCTACAGCCGCCTCCTGGCCCTTCGAAGCCTGGGGCATGGACATTGTAGGGCCAATCACCCCTCCTTCATCGAGAGGACACCGTTTCATCCTGGCCATCACCGACTACTTCTCCAAATGGGCGGAAGCAGTTCCACTAGCAGAAGTAAAAAGCTCCAGGGTGGTCAGCTTTATCAAACACCATGTCATTTACCGTTTCGGAGTGCCCCGGCGGATCATCCATGACAATGGTCCTCAGTTTATCAGCCACAATTTCAGCAGGTTCTGTGACAAGAATCGCATTCAGAACGTGGCATCAACCGCCTACAATCCGGCAGCAAACGGATTGGCTGAGGCATTCAACAAAACTATCGTTAGGCTGCTCAAAAAGGTCGTGTCATCCAACAAACGCGACTGGAACGAAAAGCTTGGCGAATGCCTTTGGGCCTACCGCACAACGGTACGGACCCCAACAGGCAACACTCCATTCTCCCTAGTCTATGGGAGCGAAGCAGTACTGCCTCTCGAGATACAGATACCTTCGCTCCGCATAGCAATCACAAACGAACTCACAGAAGAGGACAATCAACGTCGTCGTCTGCGGGAACTGGAGGTACTTGACGAAAAGCGTCTCCTAGCTCAACAACGTATCGAGCTCTACCAAGCCCGTATATCACAGGCTTTCAACAAGAAGGTCAAACAGAGGACTTTCCAAGTTGGCGACCTGGTTTTAGCAGTCAGAAGACCAATGGTGTTGACCCACAAGACACCAGGAAAGTTCGAGCCCAAGTGGAAAGGACCTTTCATCATAGAGACGGTATACTCAAACGGTGCTTACCGCCTCGCCAAACCCAATGGGGACTTGTTCAAGATGCCCATCAACGGCAAGTTCCTAAAGAAGTACTATTCTTGACATCCTCCAGACATGTACTTCCCCAAACAACCTCTTTCCACAAACTCATACGCCTCCGGAACCCAGCTATTCCGTGGCATCTTCCAGTAGAAAGATAACCACGTCCATATTACCTCTGAGTTGTCTCTCTACACCCTACAAAGCAGAATCTTATACTTCGTAAGCCTATGCTACCCTTCATGTTTACCACGTCCACATTACCTCTGAGTAAACATCTTGTACAAACAACCCCTGTGTTATTGTACATTTATCGCAGAACTTCCACGTCCATATAACCTCTGAGTTGTTCAGCGTATCCCCCAGGATCATTCCTACCACGTCCATAATACCTCTGAGTAGGGAGATTCTATCATTTCGAACCCAATGATTGCCATGTCCACATTACCTCTGAGCAAACATAATGGTTCCTTCAAACTTATTATCTGTACCTGAAAACCAAGGTGCGCAAAAGATAATAGGTCCACACAAATCATCAAGTTCATGACAACAAAAGATGAACACATCACAAAAAAGTTGTAGACTTCTTTATTCTTCTGAAAAAGGAGTACAAGAAACTACATCATTCCCCCCAGTAAGGGTTGCAAAAGAACACAAAAGAAAAAGGGAAAAGCTATTATCCCTGAATCTCCCTAGGATGGGCTGAGAGCTCCCTGACTCGAAGCTTTAAGTCGACTGTGCGGGCCTCCACCGTCGCCAGGACTCGTCGTTCTGCTTCCTGGCGCATCAATTCAACAGACCCAGCGGAAGTATCACTTGCATGCTTCTCATCAAGCTGATGTCGTTGCTGCGCCAAGGCAAGAGTCCGCTGAGTGAAAGTCGCTTCATCCTTCTTGAATGCTGCATGTTCAGCCCGGACACGCTCGACCTCTAACTGGAGTCGGGCCCGTTGGTCTTCAAGGCGGCGCATCTGGGTGTCGATATCCGCGATATTAGCCTCCAATGCAGCTCGAGTTTCTACCGTCGTCTTCATGGACTGAGACAACTGCTCTACCGCAGCCTCGGTCTCAGCCACCTCGCGCTCCCAAACGCCCACTGTGGCCTGGTATGAAGACTCGATCTCGGCAATTAGCTTCCCCTTCTCCGCATCTATCAGGACAGAGAGGTCATTTCGCTGGATGCGTTGAAGTTCCGTGAGCCGCTCATCCAGCTCAATCACCGAAGCCTCCAGAATTTTGGCCATATGGTCGTGGCCTTCGTGAATACGAATCAGCTCGATGCAGGGCATTGCCAGAGCTTTTGCCGTCGCAAAACTCCCAGTGACATCCATCACAGCAGATACACCTTTCTGCAACATTTTGTATACCCCCTCGACGAGGAATTTCACATACTCGTCTGCATCCGCCAGGACCTGCGGCGTCATCGCGGGAGTTGGAGGAGTTACTACAGTTTGCAGACCGGAAGAAGATCCGCCAACTTCAACCAGCGAGGCTTGAACCTCGGCATCAATGGGCTCTTCATCAACAGGGGCTGGACTTCCAGCCCGAGGAGCCGAAGCAACAGAAGGAGTCGGCACAGGCGTCGAGATGGTCCCCCAAGTAGAAGGAGCTACAGAGGGTTCTACACCCTTACCCTTCTCAAGCCCGGAGGAACCTCCGACGTCAACAGCCATCTCTTCTACCCCCAACATCCTATCAACGGTTGGCACCTCCCTTAGCAGAATAGGAAGATTATCACTTGTCTCTTGACCCGTCGCAGCGGTCTTCACTGCCAGACGGGTCTCATCATCGAGTCCCTCAACAGGGACAGAATCTGTCGCTACCTCCTGAATGGTAGCTGCCTCAACTTCCACGGTTGAAGCCGGGGTAGGACTCGGCAATAATGCAGCCGACCTCCCCTCATCATGATAAAGAGGGGATTCAACCCTCTCTTCTGTCTCAACTACTGCTGTTGCCTCTGCAACAGGCTCTTACAGCTCTGGAGCAACGTCATCGGAAGACGACAAACTCTATTCTTCTTCACCACCAGAAAACGGCATGCTTGGAAAACCTTCGGCACTTGAAGCTTCCGTTCTGGCCTTTGCCGACTCGGAAGCTGTCGCATCCTCAGTTTTCCTCCTGACGTAATCTGGGGATACCGGAATCTCCACGTCAACAGCCATCATCTCCGGATCCTTATCCTCCAGAACTTGGATCTCTTTATTTGATGGAAAATATTCCTCGTACGGTTCCGAGTCCCAAGAAAGCTTGGACACTTCGTACATCTCATGAAGGGCTAATCCCAACTCCCCTACCGGAGTAAAAAAGCTACCAGTCTGGGCATTGAAAAGCTCCAAGAGCGCAAGGAACATAGGCTTATTGAGGTCCACGCCTGCCTGCGTGGCCCGAATGGCGGCTGTCAGCCCGATCTCTTTAAGCTCAACCTCGAACCTTGAAAGCACCCAAGTGGTCAACTCGTCCCACTTCGGGATGTAGTGATACCAGCCTTCGACTCTGAAGCTACCTGTCGGATACATCACCTTTGATGTCAGCATCCGATTTGCAAAGATCGGGGCACTGAAGGGAAACGTGTCGTTTGGGACCTCACTGTAGATGCTCCCAGGACGCAAGGCTCGGTAACTGAAAGAAGAACCGGCCCGTGAAGCGGTCAAAGTATCTCGGTGGTTCGAGGAGACGTCAATTGAGAGGGTACCTCCCAAGGCCCCTCCTTAAGAGGGAGTAAGTTCCCAACCCATCCTTCTCTTCGAAGCTAGACGATAAAAAGCCGTCAGCGGCAACTGGCGGTCAACCTGCTGCATGTACAAAACCATGCCTTTGGCAGAAAAGAACCAGTCTTCTCGAATCCTCAGTATCTTTGCTTCGGAAGAGACTAGTCGATCGCCAAACAGAAAGGCAGGTTTTAAGAAAGTTACACTTTCGGATTTAGCAGACTTCAGTTTACCACTCTCCATCATACTCTGGAGGAAAAGAGGCAACTGGGTCTGAATTTGTAACATTCTCTCACGAGGTTGGTCCTGTAAGATAGCATCCTTAGCAGGATTGATCACCGCCTCGTCAAAATCAACTCCCATCTGACAAAGAGAAGCGTCCAGAAGGACCTCATTCAACAAAGGGATCGTCATCGACACTGATACAACAAAGATGGAAGTCGGGCAAAAAGGAAAAAAAAAAGTCAAATAGCTTCGGTGCATCATCAGGGCGTAATCCCATGCGCGCCAGCATCAGAGCTTCGGCGCATCATCAGGGCGTAAGCCCGTGCGCGTCAACTTGCTTCGGCACATCATCAGGGCGTAAGCCCATGCGCGTCAGCATTGGAGCTTCGGCGCATCATCAGAGCGTGAGCTCATGCGCGTCAGCGAAGGCTTCGGCGCATCACCAGGGTACGAAACCCATGCGCGTCAGCCATTAAACCTCGGTGCATGATAAAGGTGTAAACCTATACACGTCGGCGGGGTAGAACTTCGGCGTATCATCAGGACAAAAGTCCATACGCGTCAGCAAATCTGAGTTAGGGCACAGTCTGGCCCAAAAGCTTATGTGAAGAAGATGAACCCACCCGTCACCTCAGGACGAACGTCGGCCGGAGTTGCAGGGGTGATAGGTGCATCCGCATCAACAAACTCCTTCGCTTTCTCCTTCCCCTTGCCGGCACCACCGCGAGGAGTCTTGGGAGCCATTCTCTCAGAGAAGAAAAAGTTAGGGTTTTGAAGAAAAAACTCTAAAGAAAGCAAAGGCACAGAGCAGATGAATTCTCTCTCCAACCCTTACCTATTTATAGGGCTTGGTCGCACGAGTGAACCGATGACGTATAATCTCAGCCGTCGCTTCGGGTTCCGTGAGGAGATAACAACAAATACAACCAAAAGATCATCATCAATCTTTTGGGTTACCAAGGCGTCATCATCATCAACTGAAAGGAGCATGCGCCCGAACAAGCATGCGCCCAAAAATTATGCGCCCTGACCTCCATGCTTCTTATTCAAAGTATTCCAAAACTTATTCAAAAGTTTTGAAAACTTTGAAGGGGGTCTTATAGAAGCATGGAATTTCACAACCGGAAAGCCCATGCGCCAGGCATTATATGCGCCAGAACTCAGACAGCTAATCGAATAAGCCATAGACATTCGAAGAAAGACTTTTTATTATATGTAAAAGTCTATTACATGTCTAGAAGAATTTCTACAAAGGAAGGATCCTAGATCTACAGCCAACAGCCACCATGCGCCTTCCAGATAGGCGCAGCAACCACCATGTGCCTTCCGATAGGTGCAACAGTCACCATGCGCTGCCAGTTAAGCGGAGCAGATACCATGCGTCTCCAACCAGGCGCATCCCACCATCTCCTCAGTAGCTCAGTGATGTGCAACTCTTCCAACCAGGCTCACCTGGCCGAGCAGAGCCCAGTTATGTGTCGCTCTTCCAGCCAGGCTCGCCTGATAAGTGCTTCGCCAAGCAAAGCATTTAACCCTCTGGCTGGAACCAAGGAAGAGAAGAGCACCGCAAATGTTGTGGCCAGGGGAGGCTTCGAAAGAGCCTCCAAAGACCAAGGAAGACCGTGATCGAAATCATGGCACAAGGAGCTTTCAATACAAATCAAAGTGGACGGCGCCCACTTTGAAGGAAGAGAGAGCCTAGCACCGCCATTCCGATCTACGGCTCTTCCGGAACAACAGAAACGAGGCCCGAACATCCTTATCTTTGGATGCAACAGGCACCTTCCGCCTGCCTCGGAAGCCCTTGACTCCGTCTTTTGGATGTAACAGTCACCTTCAAGCGCATCGAAGACAACACGACGTCTCATCTTCACCCTCGGGAGCACTTCGTCAACAGAATGCACCCGCATATCCAAGTTCATGTTGGAATTACGTGAGGGAATGAGGAGCAAACCTTCTCTCCATGCCACTATTTATAGGTCGGGCAAATCAAACCCACGCGCCAAGTGGATGACTCTTCGAATTCTGTGCAATGAATTTGCATTAAATTGATGAACCGGACGCCTCGAATTTAGCCAAACGGCTATTTATAGCACTCGAGGAGCGAGACAGCCGCGTCATTAAAAGACATGTCGGATGCGCCAGCCAAACAGCGCATGGACGCGCCTTCCAGCATCAGGCGCATCACACAGACGCGCCCTACAGTACCCGGCGCATCACAGAGGATGCGTCCTCCCTCACATCTCCATGCCGAGTGGGACAACAACCAATGTGCCCACTCAGCTGTCCATCGAACATCACAAACATTAAATGCTGAACTGACACCAGAGTTGGCAACACGCTTCCCAAAGTCTGAACAGTGACAGCTTTTTCAGAGAACGAAGCGTCGGCAACGTCAGCATCATCATGACTCTATTCCGACGGCTACTGCCACGTGGCCATCCGCATGCGCCTCTACGGCCATGCGTCCAAATCACCATGCGCCTCTACGGCCATGCGTCCAAACCAGCATGCGCCTCAAAAGTCATGCGCCTCAGACCCTTCACTGATCCCTAAAGACAGAAGAAGAGTCTCCAGTTGAAGCTTTGCATGCGCCTCAAAAGCCATGCGCCCCAGACTGATCTCTGATCTCGAAAGACAGAAGGAAGGTCACTTGCATGCGCCTCAAAAGCCATGCGCCCTAAATGGTCTATAACTCCTAAAGGTTATGAGCCGCAGTCTCCTCCTGTGCCCAGATCTAAGGCGCAGCTCACCAGATCACTGCCCCCCCAAATCCGAGATCTTCGAGCCATGGGTCGATGACACGTGTCCTTTGACTCAACTCGTCCAAGATTTCAGCAACAGAAAGATCTTCTCCTCTGCTACGTGCCGGCTCACAACAGCAGTATGAAGAGTTCAACCTCCCAATCAGGGCGCATCATCCATGCGCCCCCATCAGCAACTTCCACGTGGTGTCCCCACGTACTGGTGCATCCTACATATGCGCGCATGAGCAGCCAACCTGCCCAGCTATAAATAGAGGGATCATTTCCTTCTCACAGATAGGGGCAACACACAGAATCCACAACGAACATACAAGGAATCATCAGAGAGACAGATACAGACACTCAACGTTTTCCTCCTCTCAGCAAGCTCCAGCACCCAGAGCAATCCACGCCTTCAGAGAACCGATAACCGTCGTCAGCCGGTCAACGGAGTCAACGCATTACCACTCGCTCCATTGGCACTAAGGACCCAGCTTAAACAAAAGTGTACTCCTATGACTACATCTAAGTCCTACATTGTAACACTGTTCTGTTCTTACGTCTGCACAGTTCTTTACAATCTCATGTATTTCTTCCTTGGATCACATATGAATATCAATCTCAAATTGCACTTTACCTCATCAAATATGGATCTAAAAATGATCTGTGTACATTTCATGCTAAATAATCTGTCAAAATGGTTTGGCACTTTACCTCATCAAGTATGAGGCTGTTCAGTATCTATGCACATATTGACATTTATTTTTTAGTCAAGGACCTTGTTATCTTTATTATTTAAGAAAACCTTCTGATTATATAGGCAATATTATTTATGGCACCAAGGATTAAGTTTAGAGCTTTGCTTATTACTTTGCACATTCCCCATATATTTAAATGCAGGAGTTGATGGAGAGATTAAATGTGCCATCAGATTAAGTTTAGAGCTTTGCTTATTAGTTTGCACATTCCATTTAGGCTTCTAGCGCTGTACAGATACTGGAAACATTTTGACTAAATCATCATTAATAAGATAAGTTAAAGTGGATAATCTTCACGCCAACTTGTTTATTTTGGAAGGACATCATGCAGTGACTTTTAATTCTGTGTTCCATTGGGGTGCCTTAGTATTATCTTATGTTCTCTCTTATATCTGCACCTGTATTGACATTGACTTCCTCATTGCTGAACTGGTTTATCAAAAGTTACATGCTCTTGAGACTGACTGATGGGAGTGGTAAGTTTGGATATTGTTTCTGAAAAGATTTGGAGCAAGGTTCAAAGTATCGGTATCGGACCATTCCTATGAGTATTACGATCGACGGTATCAGCAGTATAGGAGGTTTCGGATCGGAGTATCAAATTTTCTGGGTATCGGAAAACAAACAATTGTTGATAAATTATTAACATTTTAGAAAATATATTTTTTACATTTAGGCATAATTTTAATATTTTCAATGTTGTTTCTTAGTAGACCCCCAATGTCGGTATCGGTCTGTATCGGGTATCGGTTTGTATCGGGTATCGATCGGTATCGGAACAGGACATGCCAAACCGTATCGGATTGGTATCGGCCGATACTACAAACAATGATTTGGAGGGCCTGAAACTGACTGATTCACCCCCCCCAGCGGCACACACATGCTCGCACGCACACCGAAAATGATTTGGAATGAAACATGTTGTAGGACAAGACAAGGACATGCCAGAATTATGCAATGTCCATGTCACTATGTACATATGTTTTGTCATTCTCAGTTCTGTCCATGCAAACATGTTCCGGATTAACAATATATATTATCTTACTCAGTGTATAATCTACATAAGTGTTTTTGTTTACAAGTTAATTCTTTAATAATGCAAATAAAGGTAACAGCAAAGAACCTTCCTTTTTGCCAGTTTGGCAGTGATGTATTGCTTATTTGTTGTTCAAATCTCCGGTTACTTTTTGCTGGTTGATTGATATTTGTGAGGCCTTTGATCAATCTGCTGCAGTAGTGGTCAATTGGTTGCTAAAATCCTTAGTTATATTTTCCATTTGCACACTTGGTGAAGTTGATCATTTGCTGCATCCCTTTGAGATGCTAAAGTTTTTGTTTTCTCATGGGACACCTGCAGGCAGATGTTGTGGACAACACAGCGGTTGTAATTTTCCTTTTCTAACTTGCAACTCCATGCACAGTAGTAGTTAATTTTGTTTGTTCTATTTACAATATGAAAAGAAGATGAAGCTAATACTATTCCTCCAGTCACTTCAATTCTTAGTCCTAATACCAGTTTGAGTAACTAAGTTGAAATTGTTGATTCGAATAATTTCAACCATTCCTCCTTCATGTCTAATTTGATATTTTAGTGGGACCGACAAATTTTTTGTTTTAGTCCAATGAAGTTCTAGAAAAACATGTTCTGCTTCATTAAACTAGCTGTTGTTTTTTGTATGGCCATTATCTTCTGAATTAGAATTTGGATGAAATTTTCTGTATTGAAAAATCTTGAAGCTTTCTTAAGAAGTTGGCATAATTTTTTTGATGAAACTCAGTTTTTTTGACATATGAGTTTATAAATGATCAAACCATGATATCTTTATTTATTTTTTAAGAGAAGTCTATGTGCACGATAGGTATTCAGTTTAGTTAAGGTTTAACAGAGAATGATTTACATTGGGATTCAACTCAACACTGGAGAAGAAAGTTTCCAACAAAAACATGCTTATTAAGAGCATTTTGGATGCTGCTAATCTTTAATAACACCCAGCTACAATATTCTTGACAACAATAAAATCATAGCTTTTCTTATTATTATTGACGACATTTTCCAAATTTTCGGAATTTGAGTTGCTCATTGAGATTGATCATATAGATCATAGTTAAACCCCAAGATATTTTACAACATAAATCAACCAATCTAGAATATAAATGCAATAAGATATTTTACATCATAAAAAATAAATAAGTCTAAAACATAAATCCAAGAAGCAATTTATTGAACAAGCCAATTGAACCCTTCAACCTACCCTTCCCCTGTGTAGGCACTACAACCCTTCCGCCCAAACCCTCCAGGTTTAGTAAATACATAATAAAAGAAAAGAATTATTTTGTAAAAGATAAGAAAATAAAAGGTTTAAGTTAAACTGTAATTTATAGTTTTAGCAAAACTTAACAAAGGGCATAGTTGTAGTGAAGTGCTGCGGCTGTTGGTGTATCGAGGGGGTGTTCAAGGTGCTGTAGCTGCTGCTGTTGCTGTACCACATAATTTGACTCTAAAAACCTAACTTTAACCTTGAAACCTCTATTAGAGCTAATTAAGCTTATTGTTGATTCTGAAATACTGTTTTGGCATAGTTTTGGATCCAAATTGGGAAGGTATACAAAGGTAAACATATAAGTTTTCGGAGTATATAGCAACTGAGAATATGTTCAATAAGATACGCAAATGAAATAGTAATCATGAGTAAGGACGCCGCCTGGAAAAGTTCACAGCATATGGAAAAAAAGTAAAGAAGTAAACCTGGAAATTACTGCTGCTGTGAACCTAAAAAGTTATTGCTGCTATGAACCACCTGAAAAGAAGTAAAGAAGTGACAAAATTATCATATAGATGCATAGATGCAAAATTATCATATGTGATCATTCGACAATTGGTCGCTTACTGGGGATGTAGATGCAAAATTATCTTAATCCGAATGACATAATGAGAGAATAATCTCGGTTATAAGTTAAAACAAAAACCTTAAGCGTTTGACTTAAGCATGTAGGTAAAAATTAGGAGAAATTAAAAATTGGGACAAGAGTCTTAACTTTGTGTCCTCGGAGAAATTAAAAAGTTACCATTTTTTGTTTAAAGTTTAAACATAGTACAATATCAACAATAAGTCAAGTGAAAGACCTTACAGGACCATCTAATCTATTTACCAAAGGAACAAGGTTTATTGAGAGCATTTAAAAAGAAAGAATCGCAATCTTTGATTAGGAACTCTAGAATCTCTAGAATAGTGGGCATGTGAGGACCCATTAGAAGTTAGCATAACAAAACTTCCTAACTGCAGCTCAGTTCTGAAATCTTCAATTCAACATTCACTTCCACCAATCATTGTGTAATGATTTCCCGTCAAAAGATACATAATAGAGAACTATCAACAATCTAGTAGATTATGATATAGAACTATAGATTGACCGCCATTGTATATACGTACACATCAACAAACTGGACAAAGTTACATGTACAGTCAGTCATATTCTATATGCACACATACTCCAAATTCAAAAAAAAAATGCCAAAAACAAATTACTCAAGTTTCTACAATAGGTCATAAACTTAACGCCAACAATTTAAAACAAGATACCAAGTTCCTAGCAACGATAGCTACAAACAAGAATTCATCAAGTTTTAAATGTTGCATGTAATGCTCCCAGCCAGTGGCGGATGGGGACTTTCTTTCCTGGTGGAGCAAAAATACATTGTCCTCATTTTTTTTCAGAATATAACAGAAATAAAAACGATCAATTAATAACAAAAATTAAAATGGTACAACAATTAAGAATGGATTAAGATGGGCATTTCCAATAATTAGGATGAAATTTCTTCGTGTAAAAAAATGCAAGTAAAATTAAGAAGACAATATTGTTTAACTTAGAACTGAAACGAGTAAGAAATATTGAGAAGAAAAAAAAAGCAACAATTAAGAATGGATTAAGATGGGCTTCCAATAATTATGATAAAATTTATTCTTCTAAACCCAAATGGAAACAAGACCTCTTTACAACAGAGGAAGGATGAGAGATGCAGACCTAGTTAGGAATTTTTAACTTAAATTAAGCAATCCAGACCTCTTTACAACAGAGCATAGATTAAGAAATTTTTAACTTCACTGCTTCGTCTAAACCCTAGTTAGGAAGAAAAACTCATAAAAAAGGGTAGAGATGAAGGATGAGAGATGCAGACCTCTTTACAACAGAGGAACAGAGGAGAACGATGGTGGTGATGGCGGTGAACACGATGATGACAGCCCTCTTTCTGCCGACCTCCGAGAGAGCAATAGAGAAGAATATTATGGAGAGAAAAATAGAAAGGAAGAAGAGAGAGAGAGAGGGAGAGAGAGAGAGACCAAGAAAAAAGAATTGGGGCTTCTTATCCAGCCGTGAGCTCCAGCGCCAATTTTTTGGGAGGGCGCCAAAGTGAAATTTTTAGGGTTGGAGACGCGGGGCCGTACGGTGAAATACAAATAAATTGGCAAAAGGAGAACACTTTTTGAGTGTTGTAATTAACATATAGTATTATACAACACTTTAAAAGTGTTGTATTTAGTATATATTATTATACGATACTTTCAAGTGCCATTAAACGTGCCGTTAAATTTATCTTTATGACATTTTTAAAAATGTGCCGTAGTTTATGAAAATACTTAATTACAATGACACATTTTAGTAGAGTGTCATCACTAAAAAAAAATCAACAACACTTATTTAGAAAGTGTCGTAATAAAAATGTCGTTATTAACATATTTTGTTGTAGTGTCTTCATAGGGCGCTTCACCCATCGGCAGCTTCGAGATGAATTGCATCTCGTGCAGGGCAAGACCCATCTTACAGCTCCATCAAAGCCAAGAATAGGTTACTGTTCATCGGTATACCCTGGCTCGTAGAGGCCACCGCTTCATAAAGGCCGATGGCTTCCAGGTCCGTCTTGAAGTTCTTCATGACCCAGGTACTAAGCTGAATCTAGTTCTGGTTATAAGGAGTCAGCCACCCTGGTAACCTAGAGTTGGCCTAAGTTTATAATACTACAGCCCTTACGAACTTGTTAATGAATATTGGGGTCTGCACCGGGCTCGGTGTGAATCCAGGCAATAGACCGAAAAAAGGGTCAACACCACCACTAGGAGCACTGATGTGGTAGCCTATTTCGTTGGCTCTATCCCATTTGAAAATGATTCTTCTCGGCCTACCATGACTGCTGGGAGTCAGGTTCCATAGCATCTGTCGAGGATCAGTGGCATTGACAAATGCAGATAGGGGATAATCTCTGGCCATGTCGGGGAGATACATTGCCCTCTCTCCAAACTTGAACACCCAAGCCTCATTCTTGGGGTGTGTTTGTGACTGGAAATCTATCGCTTCCCCGAACAAGAAGGCTGGCTTCGAAAATTATTGATCATCTAGCGATACCAATAATTCTCAATTTATCATGGACAACAGCATTCTGTCCCCATGAGCAGCTATTAGTTGTTGTCTTCCTTCAGGGTATTCTAGATTTGACTGAGGGAACTCCACATACAACAAATTCTCTAAGTAATTCGAGCCCACCATGCCAGCTGTCGAGCCAAATATTTCTGCAAGCGGATGAATTTGCAAGTCCACTGCCAAAAGAAACAAGAAAAATCAAGTTAGTAAAAATCTAATTTGAATTTTTACGCAGATAACTTAGTCTAAATTTTACGCATAAAGATTGAAGACTCTATACTAGAGAGCTTGACTATCCAAAACTTTACGCTTATGCACAAAAATTAAGTTTCTAAAGTCTAAAACTTCTTTGTTTTACGCAAAGTCTTTCACTTGTGAATTTTACGCTGGCACGTATTGACGTGAGCGTATTTTGAATTTTACGCAGGCACATATTGATGTGAGCATATTGTGAACTTTACGCTGGCTCGTATTGACGTGAGCGTATTTTGAATTTTACACTGGCACATATTGATGTGAGCGTATTGTGAACTTTACGCTGGCACGTATTGACGTGAGCGTATTTTTAATTTTACGCTGGCACATATTGATGTGAGCGTATTGTGAACTTTACGCTGGCACATATTGATGTGAGCATATTTTTTTATGCTGGCACGTATAGATGTGGGTGTATGTTTTTTAATTTTACGCTGACACGTATAAACGTGGGCGTATTTTGTTATTTCAATTTCTACGCTGACACATATAAACGTGGGCGTGAAGTTTAAAGTTCGAGTTTTCTTCTTCTTCTCCGGCAAACTCATGGCCGAAGTTAGGTAGTGTCCTATCTTTCATGGCCGGAGCCACAGCAGGGTTGCTCTGTCGTGGTGCCACAGATGAGGGGATGTTGGTTTTCGCGCGATCAGTCGTCGACGAAACAGCGGCGGGCTTCTTGCCCTTGCTGTCGGCGGCGGTTTTGCTCTTAGGGGCCATCGATTCAAAGTGAGAGTATGTAGAGAAAGAGAAGAAAGAGAGTAAAGAAATTTGGGATTGTAAAGGACGAGTAAAATTCTCTCTGTACTCGTAAAGCTCTATTTATAGAGAATTTTGAAATCGATTCAAATTCCCAAAATTTACGCTGACTGTTGGATATCTCTAATTTTATGCTTACTGTTGAGTATCCCAAACTCTACGCAGATGACTGTTGGGTATCCCAGATTTTACGCAGACTGTTGAATATCCCGAATTTTACGCTTCTGTTCAAAGTATTTCAAATTTTGAAAAAATTTGAAAACTTTGAAGGGGGTCTTGTATGAGCGTAAAAAGTGCTTCATAGACTAAGTCAAAGAAGTTGAGAACTTTACGCAAGTCAAACAGAGTCAAACTCAGACTTTACGCAAGACAAACAGAGTAAAACTCTACGCGAGCTACTTTACGCGAGATCCATCCTCAAAGCTTTTATGCGAGGGACAGGCTGTCAAATCAATGCATTTAATGTGCATGATACTGTTCTGACATAATAATTTTCTGACAGCAGACAGCACAGAAGTCGAGAATATTTGATTTACACTAAACCCAACACTTGTCGTTTAATGTGCAGATGGGCTACTTTACGCTCAAGAGATTGCTTCTTTTACGCACGAAAGCTATTCGAGCTTTTTACGCTCAAGGCTGTTGTGCGCGTAAAGTTTATTTGAGCTAATTTTACGCTCAAGGCTACTTTTCAGCCACTTTACGCGGGAAGTCTATTTTGGGTTATTTTACGCCCAGTATGCTACTTTACGCAGGAAGTCTATTTTGGGTCATTTTTACGCCCGATCTTTTCTGGCTACATGAGAACGTGGTCTGCTTACGTGGATTTCATACCACACTTATCGAAGAACGTGTGTACGTGATCTCCCCATTTTGTTGAAGTAGTGGGATACGTGTCATCATGCATAGAGACCAAAACTCTATATGAGACACGTGTCATTATGCGTAGAGAATAATTTTTATTATGGGTGACAGTTACTTGCATAAAGATCCAACTTTGTTGCTTTTTACGCACAGAGGGTCTAGTCTATAAATAGACTTATTTTTAAACACAAGAGATCATCATCAAAAGAGATACAGGAGAGGAGATTCTGAGAAAACTCATACTTTCAGAGTGATATTCCCAGAAGCATTTCTTCAACTTTTTTTCAAGAACAGGGTGAAGCAAAGCAGGAAAGCTTTCGACTGTGCCATTAGTGCCATTGCTCGATACCTTTCTGGTGACTTAGTTCTTTCGATTGTTCGTCTTCTTCAAGCAGTTTTCTTCATCATCATCGTATGGTCCAAGGAACAAAATAATCGCTCTCAGATCAGACTTCCATAGCAATACTTCCCAGAAACAATTTGTACTTTTTCTAGTTTTCTTTCAAAAGCCAATTTTAGGCATTTTGTTAAGTGAAACACTTGCTCGTGATTAGCATGGAAATTATATTCTGGTTCTTATTTTTTCTAATGCAAGCTATTGTTTTATTTTAACCCTGCCATCTTATCGTTGAAGTATCTTTCTGGGGTCTGACCCAGCTAGTTTTGTATGGCCAAATTTTGGAGTGATACCCGAGGATCTTCCTGCTTATCAGCCAGATGGTGAACACCAGACGTAATACTGGCAACAAGTAGGTTTTTTATTTTGCTCTCCCACTCTATTATAAATTATTCTTTTGAGGCATTTAGCCGTCGAGCAAGTGTTAGCTCGTATTGAAACTTAATTTCTGTTTGCCTAAGGGCTGTAACATGATTGACAAATTCTAGGGTTGATCATGTATGACTTAACTCTTGCTAGTCTCGTATTTTGTATGACTAGCTTCATGATCATCTGAATATATAATGTTTGGGACACCTTACTTTGTATGTCGGAAGATCTAACATCTTGTACATTTATTTGCTTGTATGAGATTGAGACACTAGGCTTGTTCCTGACCATAGAGACTGATGGATTGTAGTTTAACCCTCATACATCTAGACAGCCGTGATCGTATTGCGAGGTGGGTTGCACTTCAATATGCGAGGTGGGTTGCATCTCCAGTATCCTAGTTCTGGGGTGTGACATACCTGGTATTCACCATCTGGTTGGAAGGCAAGTAGATCCTCGGGTGCTACTCCAAAATCTGGCCATACAAAACCAGCTGGATAAGACCCCAGAAAAAGCAAGTGCCACAAGGGAGGCTCCACTTAGGAACTAAAACTAGCATAAATGAATAGAAGAACTGATGAATGAACATAATTAAATAACATAAAAAAGATGCTTTAAAGAATCATATTAGCTTGCATTAAGAAAATAAGAGGTGGAATATAATTCATATGTTAATCATGAGATAATCATTCAGGCACAGCCAATCAAGTCCTATGGCTTGCTATCATTAGCGAACCAGGGTTATCACAGGCCTAGTTACTAACAAGATGCAGTGAAATATTCCCGCAGTTATAACCCCTGCAGACTATCCAGGTTATCCAGGCGGGATTATAAGAGTTACAAAAGTTACAAGATTACTAATTTACTTTAGTACTTATGACTCAAGAAGTGCAACACATGACAGTGTGCTGGAAATGTGTCCTACTCGTCGGCAGGCTACAAGTCCACAGGTGTGGCCGGGATAACGGGATCGCCTGTAACTGGAAAATTTCTCTATATGAACTACTTGATCAATCTAGTCATTCGTCTAGTCAGATTTATTATGAATCCCTAACCGTGGTAACCAGGAATCCATGTCCTAGACATGATGCAAGACGAGACAGGTAGCTTGTACAGGCACAATCATTCATGGAGTCAAGGCAGCAGTTACACTAGCAAGACAGGAATAGCTGTCGCAACAGCAATCAAGATTATACATGTCATGTCAGGTTTACTTGTCATGTCAAGAGTACTTGTCAGGAGTGCGCCTCGAGGGACCACAATGATCAAGACTATCAAGACGGGATCATATTATCATGTTCAAGTAAGTTACTTGCTCCGATTACCAAGTTGTCAAGTCGAGTCGTCGCAATTTAGGTCAAGTATAGACAACATGCAAAGAAGATCGAGGACATTCTTGGATGATTTGAAACTATCAGTTACATACGAACTCAAATTAAAGTGATACAGGAAGATTCTTGAAACCAAGACAAAGATCTACAACTTTTAGGTTTTAAGTTTTACGAGATTCTAGCTACAAAATAACTCAAAAGGGCAAAAATAGCCATTCGTACACGGGCACGCTACGCGCGCAAACAAAACTGCCCACGGCGCACGAATCATGCAAGCACCGTACCTAGCGCACAGCCAACGAATCGTGCAGCGCACGACAAGCGGAATGCGCAGCACGCAGGTGCACGGCGTGCATGGCACAGAGGCACGGCGCACAGGAGCGCGACAGAAAATTACGCACAGCGTGCGGGTGCACGACGCATATGCCGCGGAGGCATGGCACACGGGCGCGTAGGTGCACGGCACGCATGGCACGGAGGCATGGCGCACAGGCATGTGGCAGAAAATTATGCAGGCATACGACGTACGAAACGCGCATGGCACGGAGGCATGGCGCGCAGGCGCATGCACGGCCCTGTTCATCGTCCCGATAGCACTGAAGATGTGCCGGAACCCATGAACACAAAAATGCCATAACTTTTTCATACGAAGTCGAAATCAAGCAGTTCAAAAGCCAAAATTGGGTAAAATTGAATTCCCCACAACATGTAACCACTAGATCTAGGAAATAACAAACTTAAAGAGATCAAAACCAAGAAAAGAAAAATTATAAACTTAGATCTACAATAATGTAACCATCAAAACTAAAAACTCCAAGTTCTAAAGAGGCTTAGAATCAAGCAAGCAAGACAATTGAACAATAAAATTTGAGATCCATCATGAAGCAAGTTGTACTTGCCTAGGGTTGGGTTGGTGGGAGGAGTAATGGAGAAGGAGGAGAATAGTTAATGAAAAATAATGAGAGGAGAGAGAAGAGATTGGTTTATATACCAACATATCCATCTCAACCCAAACCAAAATAAAACCAAGCCAAGCCAAGCAGAACCGAACCAATGGCAAATTAAACCAAGACTAGGCTAAAATGACAAGTCAAACACCTGACAAACGTTAGAAATTTGTATACGTATAATAAAAATTCGTATAACGGGAAATGGGTGTGATAATGTATCAAAAGGTGTAAGTATATGTTCTTCTAATAAAGACACTGATAGAGTAGCTAATTTAGCTTTTATATCGCAAGTATAAACTAAGACAATAGCAGATGCTTTTAATGATAAATTTTGGATTAATGCCATACAAGAAGAACTTAATCAATTTGAGAAAAAACCAGTTTGGGAACTTATTCCTAAACCTATTGGTCAATCGATAATTGGTACCAAATTGGTATTCTAAAATAAATTATGTGAGGATGGGCATGTTCTACGCAACAAAGCACGTCTAGTAGCACAAGATTACAATCAAGAAGAAGGTATTGATTACGACGAGACATATACTCCCGTTGCTAGACTAGAAGCTATCCGTATATTTTGTGCATTTGCATGTTTTCACAATTTTAAATTATTTCAAATGGACGTGAAAAGGGCTTTTTAAATGGATTTTTAAAAGAAAAAGTTTTTTTGTGAAACAACCCCTGTCTTTGAAGATTTTCAAAAATTTGATCACGTCTTCAAACTTTGAAAAGTACTCTATGGACTCAAACAAGCACCTCGTGCTTGGTATGAACGCCTAAGTGCCTTTCTATTTGAAAATATATTTTCAAAAGGAAGAGTTGATACTACTTTATTTATCAAATCTTCAGATAATGATATTCTTCTTGTGCAAATTTATGTAGATGACATAATATTTGGTTCTACTAATAAAAAACTTTGTCAAGAATTTTCTAAGTGTATGCAGAGTGAGTTTGAGATAAGTATAATGAAAGAATTAAACTACTTCCTAGGACTTCAGATCAAACAACACTCACAGGGAACATTCATCAACCAAGCTAAGTATACGAAGGATTTGATGAAGAAGTATGACTTCGACAATGTAAAGCCTAACGGAACTCCAATGGCTACATCTATTCGGCTTGACATTGATGAAAGTGGCAAACCAGTCGACCAACATAAGTATCGAGGTATAATTGGTAGTTTATTATATTTAACTATTTTCGTCCTGATATCAGGTTTAGCGTTTGCATCTGTGCAAGATAGCAAGCTAACCCTAAGAAATCACACATATTCGCCATTAAGTGTATCTTTCGATACCTTAAAGGAACTTCTACAGTCGGCTTGTGGCATCCCAAAATCGTATCTTTTGACCTAATCGATTATTCATATGTTGATTTTATATAATGCAAAGTAGACCGTAAAAGTACCAGCGGTACGTGTCATTTTCTAGGAAAAGCTTTAGTCTCCTGGTTTAGCAAAAAGTAAAATTTTGTAGCACTATCAACAACTGAGGCTGAGTATATCGCTGCAGGATGCTGTTGTGCTCAAATTTTATGGATGGAGCAAATCCTAGAAGACTACAATCTACACTACCCGAAGATTCCCATATATTGTGACAACACTAGCACGATTAACCTGACTAAGAACTATGTTTGTTACTCATGCACAAAGCACATAGAGATTCGTCATCACTTTTTATGTGATCATCAACAACACGGAGATATTTGCTTAGAATTTATTAACACAAATCATCAACTAGCAGATATTTTTACAAAACCACTGGCTGAAGACCGTTTTAACTATCTGCGTCGTAAACTAGGCATACTTGAATTTTCGGATTCATGATGCATTATGATTAATAAAAACTCTTGTGACTTAAAACTTTGACATTTATTAATTGAAGTTATTTTGGGTACAAGCTGAAAGGGTCCTTCTGTCATACAGGTATAAATTGCCAGAAGCGACACGGTGTACTAGTCTTCATACTACCGCTAGCTGGGATCTGGTCCCTACAGCTAACCCAAAGTAATAAACATTATTAAATGAATAAGATTAAAAGTTATTAAGTTTATTTATCATTCATTATGTATAAATGAACTGAAAATACAAGTGGCCAAACTCTGGCAGAACTCGGACCGAGTTCGGGCCGAGTTCTGTCGACGATGGTTCAATTTTCTAGAACAGCTGCTGTCGGCCCTAATCCTATTTATGCCCCTTTTACTTCTCCTTTTTTCTTTATCTACCCACCGAAAACTCTCCATAACCAAATTTTTCATATTTTGAAGCTCTCCGCCTCCTCCCTAGTTCTTGGATCTAAGAAGCTCAGAGATGACTCCCTCCTTCTAGACTCCCTCCTTCTAGTTCTCTACTCTGTTGAGGTATCTCTCCTCTCTTCCTCTTTTCATAATGGCTCATAAGCTAATCCATAAGAGAAAGAAAATCTCTTCTACGGCGGGTTTATCTTCAACCTCGGAGTATGAACCTGTGAACGCATTTAGTCCTGCTCATCCCTCTGACGAAGAGGACTTTGATGCTTTACTCTTTCCAACTGTGGAATTCTCAAAATCTTGGTTTGACTCTTTTTCTCTTCGAAAAATATGTCCCGAGAGAGCTGTCAACTTCACTATTTTCTCTGAGTATGCAAACACTTTCGATCGACTTAGTCTTCGAGATTTCTTTGCAACTGCTGATAATATCTATGATAACACCTTTAGAATGCTTTATTACAACATGCAAGTAAAACCTGATGGTAGAATCTACTCTTATGTCGGTGGACATGAAATTGAGTTTAACCCAACTGACGTTAGTGAGTATTTTTACATGCCTGATGTCGGCGAGGCGTTAGTTGATATTCATAAAGTCCAGTTTCCCGAAGACATGACCCTCTACTCTCTCAAAGTATATATGTGTCATACTAACCATATTTCTCGCAGTGGTAGGATATTTGTAAAACATCTAAACCAAAACTTCTATGAGTTACATCACTTTGTTTTCTCTGCCTTGCTTCCCAAGACGTGATCTTCTGACGAGTTCATGTTCTTTGAGATGTCTGCGATGTATCATTTGCATTTTGGTGTTTTATTTCTGTCTCCAAGATCGTTATGGTTTGGATGATCGGTTGTAGAAGGGTGGGGCATAACCTTTTATACCCCATACATCTGACAGCTATTTTTAAGGGATTTCATATCAACCTTTCTATCTGTCCTATTTATTCGTCATCTTCTGAGATGATTAGATCTAGGAAGTATCATCTGCCTCCACTTCCTTCCGGCGCAAATTTTGAGGCTCAGACCAATCCAGATGTTCCTTCTCCTGTCCATGATGCTCATGCTCCTAGCTTTGACCCGTAGTTCTATCAGCGCTTTGATGATTTTGTCACCCTCACCGGGCAACGTCATCAGAGTGATGTTGATGCTGAATTCTATCATACCTCACAGGCACAGGTATTGAGGAACAATATTGCTGATCTATACTGGAGTCTTCTGCATCACCCTACTGCTCCCGTTCCAATAATCCATCATCCAGCATTCGATGGACGGAGGTTCGACGAACCGACTACTTTTGAACACTTTGATCCGACAACAGCCAATTTCGACCCTCAGCCACCTGCTCCAGCTGATGATGATGATGATGCTCATATGTGAGACGAGCACTCAGTTAATGTTTTGAGTTTTTATTTGCTAGTGATGATGATCTATATAGCTGCATTTTGTATCAGTCCAAACTTTCTTAGTTGGACATTTTTATTAGTAGTTTCTTTTTAGCAGTCATAAACTAGAAAAGTGAGGTATATATATTATGTTCGAGTTCTTAGCATCCGAACTATGCCTGAACTCTGTCCGAGTTTAGTCAGAAAAAACACCTATAAATAGAGAAGCTTTTCACATTTCTACTATCTTGTGACTTGTATCTTTTAGATATTATGAATATTACTCCTTTTTTCTTGTCTGTGTTACATTATTGGCCTCACACATTACGGAGGAGCTATTCATTTTGTACATGACAAAGGGAAGATGAGCAATACCAAAATCAAATTTTAAATAATTAATCAAAGAAAAGTCAGGTATATTATTTTAAAGTTATATTTTAGCTATATTTTGGTATAGACTCAAGTTTGTCAATTATCAAAATAGAGGAGATTGTTGGCTCATTGCCTAATGGTCAAACCTGATTTTGATAATCAATGACGACTTAAGTCGATAGGCAAAATATACGAACTGCTACTAATGTTTCAGGTCAGTGAAATCAATATCAAAGAACGGACTGCATCTAAAACAAACTTTCAAGTCATCATCCAAAAGCGATTTGTACCGGAATCAATATCGACCCAAGTTTTATATTTCTTCTGTATTTTATTCTTTATTAAGTTTAGGACAAATATATGTAAAATCGATTGGATATTACTGGCTTAGGTTAACTCCAGTCCACCTTTCCAAATAGCCTACCTAAATCTCAAAACTCCACAGATCCAAAGAGCCCAAAATATATATACAATTTGACCATTTAAATTGAGTTCTGAAGTGACAAAACTCTGGCTGAGTTCGGTCAACCTAAGTTTGAATTTCAGTTGCCTCCAAATCTGTATCCAACGTTCGTTTACGAGATCTTAGCATCCAAACTCTGCCTGAAGTCTATCCGAGTTCGATCAGAAAAACACCTATAAATAGAGAAGATTTTCACATTTTTAATCACTCATTCACTCTTCTCTACATCTATTTCTAAAGTATTTTTCCAGTGATCTAAAGCTTTCACATTCTACCTATACATCTCTTTGCCAAAGCTAGTAACGTCTTATTCGATTTAGAGTCTTTAGTTACAGAGTTGTAAAAATGTTGCAATTCAAAAAATATCTCAGTTTTCAGAGCCGGTCGTAACTTCATCACCAAGCTCGATGTTGTGAAGTCGATAGTGCACTTGTCACCAAGCACGGTGTTGTAAAAAGATGGCAAGCTCTCATTTAGCTTGTGAATAGTGTATTAACAGCGGACAAGAGTACTCGTGACAGGACTAGTCCTCTCAGAGGAAAACCAGTATATATCGAGGTGTTCACTGAGTTTGATCTTCTATCTCTTACTACCATTCATATTATTGTCTCTTTATTCCTGCCATAGTTTATAACTGTCAAATTTTTTAATTGGTGATTATTTTTGCTGCACTCACACACACTCTATTTACCCCTTTAGAGATACTCAACGGTCCTATATTTACACTTGTTGCTGGTCGAGGAGCGGTACAATCTCTAGTCTGATGATCAGTCCCTCCACAAAGTAAACACTGTCCCAATCGTCGACGGCAAACCTCCCAGCTATGCCCCTTTTGAAAATAGTCGTAGGTAGGAATGTGCACAGTCTATCTCTGCTGAACCGAGGCTCTCGGTGGTAACTGTGGTATAAAGGTCCTCATATGGGTATTGGAACGCTTGAGCGGTCCCGGGTGACTAAATCCTCCAATGGTATCACGGTCTCTCTTCGAGCAAAGATTTAGGTCAACCTCCACCTTCTAGACAATAGAGACCATCCCTGTATAAGTACTCGCCCCATTGACTGTGACCAGGATGCGAATCTCATGGTTTAGTACCTGAGGGAACCTCTTGGCTCTAATCTCAGGGACTCTAGCCCTACCCTCAATAAATCGGCTAAGCCGGCCAAACTCTGCTGCATACTCATCTACTGAATGGGTCCCCTGATCGAGGGTTTAGAGTCTCTCTAGGGCCTCTCTAGCTACTGCGGGGAAAAACTTATACTTGAAGATCTCCACAAACTTGTCCCAGGTGAGCCCGAGTTCCGCGAGCTAAGGCTCACTCCAAAACCAAGTACGGGCTAGGTCGTGCATCTGCAATCACGTTGCCTCTATCTTGAGGTCCTCCGGGAGCCTGGATAGACGAAGTATCCTCTTTATATTTTCTAACCACTCATCGACATAGAGGATGCCCTTGTTGCCCAAAAACTCGCGAGGAGCCATCCTATTAAAGTCAAGGGTAGAACCCTCTGTAGTTTGGGTAGGTGGGGACTGAATCAGAGTTCATGGCTGAGCTGGGATCTGTGACGGGGTCGGGGGTATGATATGAGGTGGTAGTGGTAGTGGAAGAGGGCTCACTAGCTTCTCCACGGTAGCTAAGAAGGATAGTCGGGCATTCTCTATACCCTCTCGGAGAATGGTAGTCTGCTCTCTCTGGACATCTAATAAACTCTGAGTCTGCACCCTCTGTGCCTCAAGTAGTCTGTGAATCAACTCATGCATCTGAGTTCTGCCCATGGAACTAATAGATCATCGGGTGAAGACTTCTATGGTAGGAGGTGGGGCATGAGTGTCAGTCCGCTCTTGACCCGCAGGTGGGACAGAAGATCCACTCTCAGAGTTGACCACACTAGGAATACGGCCACGCAGTGGACGGTCTTTCTTTCCCTTTGCCATTTTCTGAAATGGTAAAAAATGCACCATAAGTGATTATTGGTGTACCGTGTATTAGCAAAATAAAATAGAGACAAAAAAGCATATTATAACGTTCATATGCTGTGACGAGTTTCCCTAAGGACCGGCATGGGCCACCATAAAAACATGTCACGACCCGCTCCCAAATAATCGGGTACGAATCGAGTCATGACCTGCCTACGCTATCGTTGATCGCGGTAGTCATCCGTCTAGACTCTAGTAACCATCAAATAGCATTTCATATCCATTACTCATCACAGCATCTATCACGATATAACTAATACTAATGCCATCACTATCTGTAGTTATTACATTATTTGACATGAATCTCTGGGCACAAAATCGGTAACGAATATAAAGGCTAATTAAACTCCTACAACAATCCTCAAATCTTAATACATCCAAAAATTATCCACAAACATGAATCTAAAGTCCAGGTATATAATCCTGATCTTGTTGGGCATCCAGAGTGAGCTCCGTTGCTGGGTCTCCCTGCTGGCTATAGCACTCTGGGTAAACTAAGTGATCAGTCTCACATGTAATCAACGATCATGTTAGGAAACAGAGCAAAGTACATAGTAAATAAGAAAAAAATATCTTAACTATGAACATGAACTAACGATAAATAAGAAACATCTTTGAGCATGAACTAACGATAAATAATAAAAAATATCTGACATATGCACTAGCTACATGAATCATGCAAAAGAACATCTTTGAGCATGTAGGGCTATCAAGTCTAGTGTATAGAGCAATGGTATACTAAAAGTCAGGTATAGGTATAAGGCATATCATATACACTATACTAACAGGAATAAGATATAGAGTAATGATATGCTAGCAGTCATGTATAGTGTAAGGCATATCATGTACTATATACTAGCAATCAAGTAATCGGACAATGTATAGTGCAATAATATACTAGCAGTCATGTTTAGGTATAAGGTATATCATGTACTCTATACTAAAAATTGAGTATATGTCCAAGCTTAGGTGACTACATGCTTTATAATGTTCTTCCCTCCCCGACACGACACGATTACCATGCGAGCAAGTGAAACAATAACAAAAAACATGTGAATTATGATGTATGTATGTAATATGTAACTTAATTGAGTTACAAGTACTTGCCTCTCTCTGGGAAATGGCGATGTCTTCTAAATCACCAAAAAATAGGGAAAAGGAATTTAGGAAAACTCTAAAGATATCTAAATTTCTCTTACGTGCTTCCTAAAAATCCAACCTGTTCTACTATCAATACCTTATCTTTGTATTTAACAAGCTATTAATCTAACACTTTAAAGCCATACTGATATGGTCCACCAATATTGGCTCAATCATATTACTCAGCCCATAAACTGAATTTATTCAAAAATCTCCTCATAATCGCCCATAGGCCCAAAGGTACTTAAAAGCCCATGATGTTCAGTACAACCCACTAAACTAGACCCTAGGTAACAATGTAACAAAATTAAACATATACTCAACAACACTCTTATCCACGGCTGGCCCAAGACTGCAAGCCCAACTAATGGACTTGGTCTCACGCATTAGGTTTTAACCTAATTCTAACGGTCATTACACAGTGACTTTTATATTCAAATTGTATAAATCGATAAGGACAGAGACAAAGAAATCGAACATAAATATTGGTGCAGTATGATCACTGATACGAGCCTCTTCCCTACTCGTGTCAAAACATGTCTCAAGAATACAACCTCATCCTGTGTCAAAGACTCGATTGTGTCTAATCGAATCAAGAATCTACTAATCGTAGTTCAACTATGAGGTACTACACACGTTACAATTCTGAGTGGTATCAGTGTCTGATACTCCCATTCTTGTGTCGGGCCAGATAGAAAAGTGGTTAAAGCATTTCATCGAACAATTGATATGCACCAAACAGGAACGAGGTCCTATGAGTTTTCTTAAATGTTTGAACCGAAAACTCGGAGAACTAAAGGAAGAAATGTCAAAGAACATATTAAGAAGACTCACCAAGTCATTTCAGTGTAATCTTCTATATGTCCTACTAAACTGATTTTGTTAATAGAGAGACCCGATCTCTAATGCGATCATTCCTGATCGATCATCTGTGGTTCCAAGGATTCGATCTGATCCGCCTGTGCAAGCCGATGCTAGTTATTTGTCAAAGTGCAGAAGAGCTAAAAGAAATCGAGAGCGAAATCCGACACTTACTAGATCGATCGATTGACCGACACAAGAACATAGTCGAAATAACGAGTCGTAGAGATTTCTCAGTGGAGAAGACGATCATACAGAGCTTGTCGGAGACTTCGTCGTCATTGATCAGTCGACCTAGAAGAAATGGCAGAGATGCACACTATTTCAAAAAAGTATGGTGCTATGAACTCAAACCGATCGAAAATAAACAATTAGAGAATCGATCAGAGGTAGAAGAAGGAGGTAAACTCACTAATGTTCATTGACGAAGAGTAGACCGAGACCGCCTAGCTCAACGTCGAGCCTACTCTCTGCAACCCCGTCGTGGTCATGGCCAGAAGTTTGCTACCGAGATGGAGAAGAAAAAGGAAGAATTTGGTAGGGCTTCGCCAATTGAGAGTGGGATGGAGAAATTAGAAGTCGAGGGGTCTATTTATAGGCTAAGCGAAGGGGATCGGGAACCTTCGACCGTTAGCTTTGGACGACGACGATCGTCGGTGGAAGGTCGGTGGGACACGAACGGCGAGGATGATCGATTTTAGGTCGGTTAAGTAGATTCTTCTAGAATCCCACCAGGAGTTGCACCGCTGAGACGCGCAGATAAGACGCTGCTGTCGAGATGCGCAAACGAGAGCTTGATGCTCGCTGTGAACCAATATGTCAAATTAAAGAAGAAGAAGAAGAAGAAGAAGAAGAAGAAGAAGAAGAAGAAGAAGAAGAAGAAGAAGAAGACTTTAATGGTCAGGTGTGGTACTAAATGATTTTGGGCCTATATGCCAAATGGGCTTGGGTTTAATTCGTGGGCTGGATAATTGAATGAGTTATGGCTGGATCTAATAAGTGAGTTGGGCTTAAAAAGTGAATTTGGCTGGCTCTAAGGATTTTGTTCTAACCTAAAGGACTCGACCTATGACTAACTACATAATTTTTAAATTAATTGAAGACATAAAATATTCTAAAATAATAGATGGAAATATAATATATTTATCTAATAGATAATCATAATAGGGAGAAATAGCTAATTCTTTATTTAGAGAATATGGAGTTACAGCAGGAGCGACACAGTTGCGGGGGCAGGCGCGGGCACACGGGGGCAACGGGGTGCAGGGGACGCGGGGGCTGGCTGGCGCTAGGGTTACGGGGTGGCGGGGGGTGGCGAGTTATCATGCGGCACGGGGGACAAGGGGCGGGTGGTGTTGGGGGTCGGTGGGGAGGGGGCAGGGTGGATGGCCGCACCGAACAGGGTGGAGAAGGGATTGGAATGGGTAGAAGGAAGGAGGGGGGTATTTTAGGTTTCTTTTTAACTAACAATGTTAAGTTTGACTGACGAAGGGTATCAAAATAAATTTTTACAATAGTTGAGGGTATTAAGTTAGTGTCTATCAAAGTTGAGGGTATCAAGTTATAATTTATCCTTCAAAAAATTGCCTCCAACATTAATTTTCTACTGATAATAGACGAAAGGGACTATTTTGATTGAGTTATCTATTGCACCATAATTTAATTGCTACAAACATCTACTGTGTCTTATTCTGCGAAGTATGTAGAACTAGGAGGTTTTTTTTTACTTTATTCTATATTGTTAGTTGGTCTTTTTTGCGTCTTGTCTTCTCGAAAACGATTTTTTCTTGTGCTCGAAAGCTACTTTGAAGCACATCTAATTAGGACTTCCCAAATTGACAGACGTTGAACCATATACTTGTATGTTGTGTTTGAGTACTTTTATACGCCTAATTATTCAAGCTGAAGAAAATTGTCCAAAAATAGGCCCATGACCCTTTTTGACCATATATATGGTAATCCTATACAAGATTAGATTTGACCATATATGCGGTAATCCTACATAGGATTAGGATTATATTTTTTAGCCTACATAGGATTGGATTTCTATGCTATATAAAGGGGTCTATAGGTTCTCCTTGAGAG
Organism: Iris pallida; assembly: GCA_029216955.1. Taxonomy (NCBI): domain Eukaryota; kingdom Viridiplantae; phylum Streptophyta; class Magnoliopsida; order Asparagales; family Iridaceae; genus Iris; species Iris pallida. The sequence goes on along the minus strand of JANAVB010024997.1, from coordinate 13,004,224 downwards.
ATCTTATTGTGCTCAAGTTGTTGAATAAGTTCAACACAAGAGAGCTAAAGTTGTTGAATAAGTTCAACACACAAAAAATTGAGAGATTTTTTTATCTTTGTGATAGAGAGTTCTTGAGTGCAAAGAGAGAAGTGTTGAGAGCTATTGTAATTCCTTTTCTTCTTCATAGTAGAATTAAATCACCCTCGTCTGTGGAAGTAGGCATCTTGGCCGAACCACGAAAATCATTGTCTTTGTGGTTGTGAATTTTTTCTGAGTTTCTTGGATTTATTTCCGCTGTGCCACAACAAATTGGTATCAGAGCCTTGGAGTCAAACAAGGTGTCCGACAAAGTTCTTAGAGAAGATTAATTGGGTAGATTCTTGATATGGCTCCGTCAAGCAGGATCGGAAAGTATGAAATTGAGAATTTTAATGGAAAGAATGATTTTGGCTTTAGAAAAGCCAGATGAATGATGTTCTCATATCTCAAAAGCTTCACAAAACTTTACGAGAAAAGTCCAAGAAGCCTACTGACATGATCGATAATGATTGGGATGACATGGATCTCGAAGCATGTTTCGCTATTCGTCTGTGTTTGGAAAGGGATGTCGTGTACTCTGTTAAGGACGAAACCACCGCCGCTGGGCTCTGGTTGAAGTTGGAATCACTCTACATGACGAAGACTCTCACCAACCGACTTTATATGTTAAAGTCACTCTACAGACTAGTGATTGAGGAAGCTACGTCAATTCGGGATTATATTTCAAAATTTAATCAAATTATTTTTGACTTGAAGGATGTTGACATACATGAAGAAGATGACCGTTTGGCGCTAATCCTATTATTTTCTTTGCCTGATTCTTATAAGAATCTTATCCAAACGTTATTGTACGGAAAGGACTCAATTTTCGTAGAAGAAGCTATGAGTGCCTTATTGTCTAATGAGGTGCGGAGGTTGGCATCTAATGGCGAAAACGGTGGAGGCCAATTCCAAGGTTTGACGGTAAGAGGAAGGACAAACGATAAAGCATCTTTAGCAGAAGGTCAAGGTCCAAGTCCAAAACACCTATTGAGAAAGTGAAGTGCTTCAACTGCAATGAGAAAGGACATTATGCAAATAAGTGTTCTCATCCAAAGAAGAAGAACAAGAAAAAGGAGAATAAGACAGAGAGAGAAGGTGATGAAGCAAACTGTGCTTCAGAAGCTGATAGTGACGGAGTCTATTTTTTTGTGGCACATGACAACATGAGTGACCGTTGGATTCTCGATTCCGGATGCTCGTACCATATGTGTCCAAAGAGGGAGTGCTTTTCTTCCTACAAGACGACATATGGTGGTTATGTGTTGATGGGCAACAATAATGCATGTCGAGCTGTTGGAATTGGATCTATCAAGGTAAAAATATATGATAGAATTGTGCAAACTTTGACCGATATCAGACATGTTCCCGACCTCAAAAAAAATCTTATTTCTTTTGGTGCGCTTGACTCGAATGGTAACAAGTTCGTCGTCGAGGGTGGAGTCTTGCGGGTCATTCATGGTTCTTTGGTGGTGATGAAAGGTCACCGACAGGGTAACCTTTATATCTTATTGGGAAGTACTGTGACTGGGACTTTAGCAGTCGGTACATCTGATTTGTCTGATAGCACGATCTTTGGCATATGCGGCTTGGACATATGGGCGAGAAAGGCCTGTCCTTACTGAGCAAGCAAGGATTACTGAAGAACTTGAAGAAGCCAAGTATGGATTTCTGTGAGCATTACGTTTATGGCAAGCAGCACAGTGTGACCTTCAGTACAAGCAAGCAGAAGACAAGAGGTATTCTCGACTATGTGCATACAGATGTGTGGGGACCTAGCAGGATTCCTTCCAAGAATGGAGCAAGGTAATATGTCACTTTTATTGATGATTATACACGTTATGTTTGGTTGTGTTTCATCAAAACCATGGATGAAGTGTTCGAAAAGTTCAAGCAGTGAAAAGCAACTATGGAGACCAGAACAGGCAGAAAGGTAAAGACGATGAGGTCTGATAATGGTACTGAATATACCTATGGACCTTTCAAAGATTTTAGTGCTCAAGAAGGTACGTTCGACATTGGACTATTAGGAACATACCGTAGCAGAATGGGTTAGCAGAGAGGATGAATCGAACCTTGCTTGAGAAAGCAAGATGTATGCTCTCCAATGTCAGTTTAGGCAAGGAATGGTGGGCGAATGCTATACACATGGCGCGATACTTGGTTAATAGATCTCCAACTCTAGCTATAAATTATAAGACTCCATATGAGGTGATAACCGGCAAACCAGCAGATTACAGCACATTGCACGTGTTTGGATGCAAAGCTTACTATCATGTCAATGAGGGTAAGTTGGACCCGAGATCCAAGAAAGCAATATTCTTAGGATATACACAAGGAGTGAAGGGCTACCGTCTGTACTGCTTAGAGGATAAGAAGTTCTTAATCAGCAGGGATGTCACATTCGACGAGTCTTCAGTGTTGGCTTCGAGCAAGAAGAGTGAGTCCGATCATGAGGGTGGTGTATCTAGCAAATCTTAAATAATTGAGATTGAGTCGTCTGAGGATGCATTAGATGAGGTGGAGGTTTCTAAAGATGTTCATCAAGCCCCACAAGAGCGACAACCAAAGGATGAGCAGCACCAGCAGCAAGATTCCTTGGCCACCACTAGGCCAAGGAGATCAGTCAAGCCAGTGCATATGTATGGATTTGAGGAAACGGTAAAGCATTATGGACAGCTAAATGTGGTGCCATATGCACTACCAGTGGAGGATGATGAGCCTATCACATTCAGACAGGCGGTCAAAGATACTAGCAGCGAGAACTGGATGGTGGCTATGCAGGAAGAGATTGAGTCTCTTCATAAAAATTGTACATGGGATTTGGTTTCATTGCCCAAAGGCAAGAAGGCTATAGGCTGCAAGTGGGTGTACAAAAAGAAGGAAGCTTCTCCAGAGTCAGGTAGCACTCGGTTCAAAGCAAGATTAGTGGCAAAGGGCTTCGCGCAGAAGGAGGAAGTGGACTACAATGAGATCTTTTCTCCGGTGGTCAAGCATACTTCTATTCGTGTATTGTTGAGCTTGGTAGCTCATCATGATCTCGAGTTAGAGCAACTCGATGTGAAGACAGCATTCTTGCATGGCGATCTTGACGAAAAAATTTATATGCATCAACCGGAGGGCTTCAAGGTGGTTGGCAAGGAAAATCATGCGTGTTTGTTAAAAAAATTGTTGTACGGATTGAAGCAGTCACCTCGACAGTGGTACAAGCGGTTCGACACCTTCCTGACACGGCATGATTTTACCCGAAGTAAGTATGATTGTTGTGTTTACTTTCATGGACTTCGTGGTGGAGACTTATTTTAATAATAATAATAATAATTAGACTTATTTCATACTTAGATATCCTTAATTATTTAAGTTTTTCAACTTGATATTCTAAATTTTAATATTATACAAATCATTACCCTAAACTTGAATATTTTGAAGTCGATACCTTCAGTCAACCACGGATTATTATTTTTGTCGTAAAAAACAAAAGTAGATTTTTTTAGAACTAAAATTTTCCTAATTCTCTTCCCCCACTAGCAGCCACGAGATGGATTTTCCATCTTTTCTTTCTCCTCCCTTCATTTCTCAAATCCAAGCAAATCATAATCCTAATTTTTTTTTCATTCCATCGAAAACTCTTCTTCAACATCTCCATTATTTTCTCTTTCCCACATAAAATCCTACACTAATAATTATTCTTCCCCAAACAAAAGACAAAAAAGAGGAGGAGAGAAAGAGGAGGGAAGCTCGGTGGAGATAGGGATGCGACGACGATTGACGTGGTTGGGCTCGAGCATAGCGGAGAAAAAGTGAAGAAGTTGATAGTGACAGAGCTGGAGGCTAGTAGGGACGATGGTTTTCTAGGAAGAAGAAAAATAAGAAGCAGTTAGGAGGAGATGGAGAGATGCAATGATGATGATGATAGCGATGATGGTGGTGGTGCTCGAGGTTGTGGGGAGGAGAAAAGATGTGGCTGTGGTTTCCATTGGACGGAGGAGGAAAGAGAAGAGCTATTGCTCCTTTTCTAAATGATTAGAGATGAGAGAGAAATATTATTATTATTATTATTGTTATTATTATTATTATTATTATTATTATTAGAATAATAATAATAATTGTTCGTGTTTTTGCCTTTGGACTAGGAAAGATAGTCCCACATCGGCTATACCAAATGGTGAGTATCTCAATATAATGCATTGCTTGTGTTGACGTGTGCACATGAGGTGTGGTGGGGCACAAGTGTGTGTCATATGGGAGTATTTTCCTAGAAGAAAAAAGGATTAATTCCAACAAAGATGTAAGTTGATTTTTATTGTGCAGACTCGAACTCGGATACGGACTCCAGGATGCCTCGTGCATGCACGGGAGTGTTCGGGGGGTAGACGCGGACTGGCACACTTCTATGATGATTGTGGGATGATCTAAAATATCAAACTATTTTTGAGTATTGGATTTTAGTCCCACATCGGATAGGAGAAGAGGTGAAGTCTCACTCCACTCTATAAATAGAGCCCCTTAGCCTCCTTTGAAAGATGCACCAACAAGAGAGTTAAGGGAGTCCGTAAAGTCCAGGTAGCCCGTTCAAGTCTCAAATATTGACTTACGAGCGTTCCAGAAGTTCTTCGTGAACTTGCTGGTTTCTAAAAGCAGATCGTGGTAGGGCGAATCTTGCTTTCAACAACGGTGATCTTAATCACCCCAGCAAGAACCTTTCCTCTTCTTCTTTCTTCTTTATTCTCTTTTATCTGAGTTGTAACTCAGTTCTGTCCGTCAGCAACTACGATTGCGAGGAAGAACATGAGATTTATTTTCTGATTATTGTTACTTTTGTAATCAGATTTATATTATAGTGTTCCTCGTGGATCTCGAGAATAATCAGAAAGGGAACGTTTGGCTGAACCTCTGATCTCGACATCTAGTTTTACCATCTTTGATCAAGCCCCGGGACTAACAATCTTAAAATAAGATCCTTGTAGATGGAAAACTCTCGTACTTCTTCCATCGTTACCAGCTTTAACAAGTTGGAGAAATTCGAAGAAGAACATTTTCAAATCTGGAAGAGGAATGTCACCCTTAATCTTCAACTCGTGGACGTAGACCATGTGTTGATTGAGGATGAACTAACGATTCCAGAAGGAGGAACTGCAGATGATATAGCTGCTACACTCGTCAAGCAGAGCAAATGGAAGAGAGAAAACAGTATCTGTAAACTGCTGATTCTTAATTCTATGGAAGACTCTCTGGCATAGTCATATTCCAAGAAGATAATGAGAACAGGTCCAAGATCTAGGATTCTTTGGGCAAGCTATATGAAGAAGATGAGAACAGGTCTAAAATCTTCATCGCGGAAAGTACCACAAGTGGCTCTTCGAAGACAAGATAACGATGCTACCTCAAGTGAAGGAATTCCTGAAGTTGTGCCAGAAGTTAGATGACGAGAAGATGCCCCTCGTCGACAAGTTTGTTATTGAAGGGATAGTCTCGAAACTTTTTGCTGGTTGGAGCAACTTCTATGCTAGAATATATCGGAAGAAGCTGGACATTAGCTTGGAAGATCTTCTACAAGAGATCCACGTTGAGGACGAAATACAATCTTAACAGAAGATTGACTCTCTGTCCAACCAACTGGCTAAGGCCAACTTGGTACAGACAAGAGAGTTCAAGGGGAAGCAGGTGGCTTCTCATCATAAGAAGAAGGACTCCACTATCTGAAAGTGAAGGGTCCTTCGTTCAAGCAACAGAAGTCCAAGTCCCACGTGACTTGCTTCAACTGTGGCAAGAAGGGCCACTACAAGAGTGAATGTAAATCCAAGCCCAAATAAGCTGAGCAAGGTGAGCCTAGCAAGGTTTCCATGGTTTCTAACATTGTTGCTATAATTGCTCAGGTCATAGCTATGGGGGCTGACTCTGACTGGTGGATAGATACTGGTACGACCTACCATGTCTGCTCTGGCAAGGAATGGTTCGTCACATACCAACCAACTTCTGAGAAAGTTATCATGGCGAACAAAGCCTAAGCTGAAGTTCTGGAGGTCGAAACTGTGGAGCTGAAACTCACATCCGGGAACACTCTGACGCTTCAAGGTGTGAAGCCCGTTCCGGTGATTGCAAAGAACCTGATCTCTCGAAGCCTGCTTAGCAATGCAGGCTTGAGGATAGACATCAATACTGGCTAGATTGTGATATCCAAGAAGGAAACATACTTCAGAAAAGCTTTTCAAACTGAAAGAATGTTCAAAATTTAGCTTGTAAACCAGTTTGATAATATTAATGCAATCGCTCATTCTGATTATTCTCTTGAGTTATGGCATAATAGGCTAGGACATGTTCACTGTAAAAGAATTAACAAAATATCCAGTCTAGGACTTATCTCCAAATATGGGGGTAAGGTAGAGAAGTGTGAAGTATGTGCTCAGACAAAGATCACAAGAAAATCCTTTCATCGAGTCAATCGAAGCACAGATCTTCTGGAGTTGGTGCACTCTAATATCTGTGACTTCAAGCAATTCTCTACAAAAGTCAGGATAAAGTATTTCATAAACTTCATCGATGACTTCTAAAAGTACGCATTCGTCTACATGCTCAAGTCTAAAGACGAAGAATTCGAGAAGTTCAAGGAGTTCAGGGCCGAGGCTAAACGGCAAACTGGACAACAACTCAAGAGTCTAAGGAGTGATAGAGGCAGAGAGTATCGATGTCATGAATTCACATCATTCTACAAAGAACATGGGATCATAAACGAGACTACTGCTCCATATTCTCCTCAATCTAACAGAGTAGCGGAGATGAAGAATAAAACGTTGACAGAAATTATGAACTCAATACTGCTAACTGCGAATCTTTCTAAATGCTACTGGAGAGAAGCTGCATTGACGGCCATTTTTATTCTAAATAGAGTGTCGTATATAACTTCGGACGTAACACCTCATGAACTATGGTTCAAAGTCAAACCTAACTAGAATGACATTCGAGTGTGGGGGTGTTTGGCTTATGTGAAGCTCCCAGATCTGAAAATTCAGAAGCTGGGGACAAGGCCTACGAAGATGATCTTCTTGGGGTATACCGAGAAGAGTGATGCTCGAAGATTTCTTGATATTGAGTCAAATCATATCATCGAATCTTGCGATGCTAAATATTTTGAAGACAAGTTTGCAAGACACACGAACATTGTTCTAACGGACATTTCACAGAATGATGAAGGTGCAAAGGAGACTGAGATCTTCAATGAGCCAGTTGTCCAAGATGAAGTTGTTGCTGAGGAGACAACGATTGAACCAGAACTCGCTGAGCCATTGTCAAAGCGAGCGAAGAGGCCAAAGAACTTCGGATATGACTTCATCACCTATCATTGGAAGCAGATCCGCTTACCTATGATGAGACAATAAAAACCAGAGATGTTGTTTTCTGGAAGGAGGCGATAGACAATGAAATTGAATCAATCACCTCGAATAACACTTAGGTGTTAGTTGATCTACTTGAAGGAGCAAAACCTATCGGATGTAAGTGGATCTTCAAGAAGAAGATAAAAGCTGATGGAACCATTGACAAGTTCAAGGCCAGGCTAGTGGCAAAGGGGTTTTCTCAGAAGCAGGGGATCGACTACTTTGACACGTATGCTCCAGTAGCCCGGATGACCACCATCAGAATATTGATTGCTTTCGCAGCGATACATAAGATGGTGATACATCAGATGGATGTGAAAATGGTATTCCTGAATGGCGAGCTGACCGAAGAGATCTACATGCAACAGCCAGAAGGGTTTGTCATCAAAGGTCTTGAAAACAAAGTCTGCAAGTTGGTGAAATCTCTGTACGGTTTAAAACATGCTCCCAAAATATGGCATGAGAAGTTTGACAGAGTCATAAGGTCAAATGGCTATAGGGTCAGTGAAACAGACAAGTGTGTCTTACGAAGTTTGCTGACGGAAGAGGAGTCATCGTTTGTCTATACGTGGACGACATGCTAATCCTAGGTACGGATATAAGTTGTGTCACAGAGACAAAGAAGTTCCTCTCGACGAAGTTCAGTATGAAGGACTTGGAAAATGCTGATGTTATCTTAGGACTCAAGATCATCCGGACAGACACTGGATTAGCGTTGTCACAATCTCATTACATTGAGAAGATGCTCACTCGATATGGGTATCATGGTCTTCCGTTAATTGATACGCCGTACCAGGGTGATCAGAAGCATGAGCCAAACTCGAAGGAAAGCGTCAGGCAGTTGGAGTACGCTAGCGTCATCGGGAGTTTGATGTATGCTACTACTGCCACAAGGCCTGACATAGCCTTCGCCGTAGAAATGCTGAGTCGTTTCACGAGCAACCCAGGCATTAAGCACTGGAAAGCTGTGAAACGGGTTATGAGATATCTCAAGAAGACTCAGACATATGCACTGCACTACAGCGGAGATCCGTCGGTAGTGGAAGGCTTCAGTGATGTCAGTTGGTGCTCAGAAGTGGAGAACGAGAGGTCCACAGGTGGATACATTTTCATAATGGATGGATCTGCTATATCATAGAAATTGAAGAAGCAGACTATGCTCTCGCGGTCGTCCATAGAATCTGAGTTCTTTGCACTTGATACCGCAGCGGAGGAAGCAGAATGGCTTCGGGTGCTCATGTATGAACTTCCAGTGGTTGGGGCACAAATACCGGGGATACCGATATACTGCGACAACCAGGCGACTGCAGCGGTGGCATCAAATGACCACCTCAACGGGAAGAAGAAGACTGTGCGGTGGAAGCACAGGACAGTACACGATCTCATCAAGAGGGGTGTTATTGCAGTGATTGATGTTCGGAGTCAGGAGAACCTGGTGGATCCGTTCACCAAGGGCCTCAAGCGCCAGCTGGTCGATGACACAGCTTTAAAATGGGCTTGAAGGTATTCTGATATTGTGTTATTACATTCCTACCATAAAGTTTTATGTTATTAGTTCAAAGAGAAATCTACTAGGCATCTAGCTTTTGGTTCAAGAGAGAACTATTAACCGAAGGAATATCAGAAATGGTGGGCACTTGTCCTCTATGGCATGGAGAGGTTACGGACCTACAACCACTGCTATCTACTATTGTTTTCTGCAAAAAATGGATCACGTGGAAAGGTTGGCTTAAATGCCTTAATGAGTTCTCAAGCAGAGTGAATGCCTGGAGTGCTTTACAGGAAGCACAGTAGCGCAGCACTACAAAGAGTATAACTCTATGCTATAGTGGGGTGACTCCACCATGAGGTTCCCGGTTAGGGATAATGCCTCGGCTTTGTGAGCCAAGTCACAGCGGAGTAGCACCACAAATAGGCAGGTAGCCTAATGTTGTATGATAATCGTAATAAAGAGAGGTAGATATCACTACAAAGAGGATGATGTCATCATGTTACAGTGGTATGACACCACGAAGAGGTACCAGGTAGGGTAAAGCCTCGACTTTGTAAGCCATGTCATAACGGCGTAACACTGCACGGAAGCGCAAGGCTTCATGCTGGGTAGTTTGGCACTACAAAGAGGCTTGTGACCTCATGCTACGGTAGTATGACACTACGATGAGATACCCGAGTGGGGTAAAGCCTCGACTTTAAGCCATGTCATTGCGGCGTAGCACCGCAAAGAAGCGCAATGCTTCATGCCATGACTCTTTATAAAGAACTCACCTATAGTGTATGGACAGATATATTACGCCGTCTCTTGACGGTAAACTTGTCGATGCCCAAAAATTATATACTGAAACCAGGCTGGCGCAAGGCCTTTAATGTGCAGCCAGAAGCACAGTTGATGTCATTATGTGAGTAGGAAGAATTACAGTTATGGTACAGAATTTAAGGCTTAGTCCATTCTTGTATCATGCTGTTATTTAACCTATGCGAGAAGATTCAAGTCGTAGCGACATCTCTCCTAATGTATGATGGGCAGTCACTATAGGGAATGCTCAACCTATATATTGAGATATGTGGAGGATTGTTGGTATTTTTGCCTTTGGACTAGGAAAGATAGTCCCACATCGGCTACACCAAATGGTGAGTATCGCAATACAATGCGTTGCTTGTGTTGAGGTGTGCACATGAGGTGTGGTGGGGCACAAGTGTGTGTCATGTGGGAGTATTTTTCTAGAAAGAAAAATAATTAATTCCAACAAAGATGTAAGTTGATTTTTGTTGTGCAGACTCAGACTCGGACACGGACTCCAGGATGCCTCGTGCATACACGGGAGTGTTCGGGGGGTAGGGGCGGACTGGCACACTTCTATACTGATTGTGGGATGATCTAAAATATCAAACTCTATTTTTGAGTATTGGTATTTTAGTCCCACATCTGATAGGAGAAGAGGTGAAGTCTCACTCCACTCTATAATAGAGCCCCTTGGCCTCCTTTGAAAGATGCACCAAAATAAGAGTTAAGGGAGTCCGTAAAGTCCATGAAGTCCTGTAACGCCCCAGTCCCAAAATACGTAGGACTAGGCATACGAAATATGCCAGCTGCATGCATACGAAGAATACTCCAATATGTGGAATCTTCTGACATATACATAAGCTGTAAATCACAGGCCAATCACGAATAACTATATCTCATCCACAAAAACACAAGAGAAAATGATAGTCCAGATAGTACCAAATAAAAGTGTCAAAAGATAGATAGCCGGGTGGAAACAAATCCACTACCAAACAGCTATAAATATAATCTAAGATACTAGAGTTCAACTTCTCAAAATAAATAAAAGATACAAGTAAGGGAAGAATCAGACATCGTCAGAGGGTGAGATATCCTCGATAGAAAAAGAAGGAGCTAAATCGAGTCCGTGCTCCTGGGGCAATCCTGACCACCTACACCTGGAGAGATCACCAGGTCCTCAGCGCGACATAACAAGATACAGAAAAATATGCCATATAAACTGAATATAAACTGCTCACAATAATCCGGATCATAACGTGGTTCAGCACTTTATCATCGAAGCAGTAAACCATGCCTACAACCAAATAAGGACAAGGTGTGCCACACTAGTTCGTGACAAAATACTGTTCCAAGCCATGAACGGTATGGTACACAACCATATGGAAAAGTACATACACCTACGGATAAAGGTCATCTAACCATTCTAAGTAGAATGTATTTTAAGAACAGTTCATGGTCGCATGACTACCGGGTCAAGTCAGGAAAATACTAATGCAGTCCAGTACCTCAGTAGAGAGTCACAACACCATATACTATTCCTCAGTATCGAGCGAGTCTATAGCATATAGTCTACCTATCGTTCCTCAGTAGCGAGCGAGTCTACGATACATAGGGTGGTAATCAACTTCCAATCATGTTCTCCCCGCCCAATGCCGACTCATAACGGCAAAGTCTTCTAGCATGCAACTCTATTAGCAGTTATTTTCTAACGCACGTCCTCACGTATCGGTGGCCAACCAACTACACAAGTACTAGACCTATATGAGACTCGTGATTCGTGCAACACATGTGGTAAGGCCAATGAATACATCACAACATAGGGTAGTCTTCTTAACTTTAAGTCGATGCATAATAATAAAGTAATAGAAATAAAACTAAACAGTTAATTGCATAAAATATATCAAGACAAAATAACAACAAGTAAGAAAATAAAACTAAATCAGCATGCTAACTGGAAGTAAATAAACAGAATATAATGGCAAGATATCTTACCTGAGGGTGGTGCGAGATGTAGAAAAATCCGACAGTCAGAATCGTCCACACGAAAGTCAAAATCCATAATGAGCTCCGGATGCTGAAACAAACATCACGAACGAGTTTGGAATAAAAGATATGCCTAGGAAATGCCTGTCCAAAAGTCTAATTCTGGAACAGGGGCAAAATCATAATTTTTGGTCAAAACGATATCCGCCATTGGACCCGTTTTGCACCGAAACGCGTGCCAATATCTACGGTCTCTAAAGTCATCAAACTACATGTCTACGGGTCCGATTTAAGGAGACGAACTCAACGGTATGTCCAGTTTTGGATTCCGATGAGCCGTGCACAAATTCACCCGTTAGAGCGGGTCGCGGGCCCGCCAAATAGGCGTTCCACTCGACCTTCTCAGAATCGGACCAAACTTGGCATACAGGACCAGAAAAATGATACGGTCCTGTTGGCGCAAGTTTTGTCTCGATACGACGAATGTACACGAAGTTATGACCAAGTTTGCAAAAGGTCGATACGGGGTTATCTCGACGGATACGTACTGATTTCGTCGCGCACACGCAACGAAATCGAGTTCCGTCAGTTCCCACACGTCAGCAACATCCATATGCGCCTTTCGATGCGTATAGTACGCGACCACATCTTTGTCGGGGCGCACGGCGTATCGGTGAGAATTGTCAAAATTCACTATTAAAAACCAATTTTTTTCCTAAACTTTGAGGCTGTTTCAAATATAGCATAATCAATGAAAATTAAAACTAAAAGTTGGCTTTCTGTCACGTATGTGTTGTTAATGAATCTGTTTAGACAAGTTTTTGAAACTGTGCGTGAATCGGCAAATTTTTGCCTTTCAAAGAGGGCGTTTGGGCTGCATGGTTCTGTTTTATTTAAACAGTTTTCTTCCTAGTTTCAATCGACTTTCCTGGATGGATTCCTTCTTACTACTCGAATTTATTTACGGGGACTTCAAGAGGGTTGTATAGGCTTCGCATAAGGTTTTACAGAATCTAAAACGATTGAGCGGTTAGAGAAATAAAGGGTCGTGAATGGGCGTACCTGGATGTGCTTCGAAACAGAGAAAGCTCTGTTAGCTGTCGGTTTGGGGCAGCTCGACGACGATGCCGTGGCCGACGGCAGCTTTCAGTCGGTCGGGGTGAGGCGTAGGGAGGTCGGGGTTGGTAAGGCGTCGCGAGCGTAGTAGGTATCTAGAGAATTTCTAAAAAATTCCCTCTTCCTCCCGCTTGTATCCGCCTGTTATAGGCTGTGTTATTAATCGTTTAGCTTATCAAATTCAAATTTGTTTCACTCTAGATTTGATGGGTTCATTAGAGAATTTTAATTGGGATAGATTAGACTAAATATTGGAAGATTTGGTGAAGATTTTGATTTAATCAAAACTTTCTGTCGTGGGACAGTGGTTCGCGGGAGGAAATAAGGAAAGATTTCAGTTACAACTGTTCCTATAAAGGAACAGTTCACATGTCCTTTTTTAAGGGCTTTTACGCAAAGGAGTCCCTCCCTGTATGGGAATAGCCGGCCGGGTTGCTGAACGAAACTGTTCATGGAACAGTGCTGACGTCATGCTGACATCAGCATATCTTTTCTTTTCTTTTTTCTTTATTATAAAACATATATATATATATATATATATATATATATATATATACCTCAAAATCTATTTAAATCTAAGTCACAATTTAAAAATATTATCATACCAAATATCTAATATAATTAAACACATGTACTTATATATAAATTTACTTGATATTACAATCAATGCTAATAAATAACTAAAAGTATATATTGAATTTATTCTTAAGAATACACTAATAATAAAAATATATAAAAATAATAATAATAGCATAATTCTATAATAATTTTGGCGGACATATACTGCACCCCTTATCTGGGTCCAGAAAAATTATACAATTATTAAACATTATTTAATAATAATAATAAACCCCATAAATTGCGTAAATTCATTTTGAAGACTTTTTAAATAAATCTAAAATAAAAAAATAAATTAGGGGTTTTACATCCTACCCAACTTACAAGAATTTCGTTCTCGAAATTTTAGGAATAATAGGGTAGATGGGGGTTGAGGGGTAGAAGGAGTAGTTTAAGGCGAGGATATCGCCACATGACTAAAGTGATACCTTGGATCCATTTCTCTAGTACAGTGCATTGTCTCTCTAAGACAAGAACAATAAAGGGGTTCAAGATGATGCTATTGAGTACGAATGAGTAGTTCATAGGCGACGAAGAAAAAAAATAATTCAAAAGAGAATTGCCAAGGCTGTCGCGGATGAGACTCTAGGGGCAAGTTTTACTATGTCTCCATCTACGTAGGGTAATATAAATACAGTGAACCAAAGTGCAATAGGTTGATCAGACCATCATGCACCGGTTCTGAATAGACAATATGTTAGTGAGTGCACCCAATAACACATATGTCATGAACAAGCTTGATAAAAGAATAAGCTTGCAAGACTAAGACTAAATTATCAGCATAAGGTAGTCAAAATATACCGGAGGTAATGATGAAGGAAAATTAAATAGTCCAAGATCTTTTAAAATCAAGTCTTGTCCGAAGTGTGGGCCTATGCAGTTGACTTTGTTGGCTAGCTAAGTTAGTGTCCTCTGAATTTATAGTCTGAGTAAACTCATCAACAAGATTCATAAGGACAAAGGATTTGTTAGGTTGTGAGATATTCTACCCAACTTACAAGAGTTCAACTAATAGTGTGATGGGACAACGGGTCAAGCAATCAAGATAAAATACAAAGTAAAGCATTTAAGGAATTAAGTAGAACACAATCACATATAGCGTCAAAAGACTTAGTCAAGGTTGGATCTCTAATTGAAGTCAAAATGTATTTTGGTATCATGGTAGAGGTTATAGTTTATTCATTTTGACCAGAAAGTCATATCAAAAATAGAGCACAAGGAGACGTGTTTTAGTGGAACATGATATACCTAGATGATGGTGAGCTCGTCTAGATCTTGTATATGGAATTTGTTTGAAGGTAACAGCTGGTCTCGTGCTCCGAATAACAAGGTCACGATCGAGGACACCAAATGATCTAAATAGAACGTGGGTGTTCATGAGGCACTAATTTATCATCTAGTCCTAATCAATTGGTAAAAGAAGTCTAGTGGCATTCAATCTATAATCTCCAGAAATTCCTCTCTCAAAACTAAAACCAGGGCACGAATTTATGATTGATAAAGTTAGAAATATTCTAAGTCATGGTAACATACCTTGACTTGATATCAAAGGGTAACAGATAACATGATGCGGTGGATATGAATCAAGGACGAAGGGATTACGAATAGATGGAAGAATATTGTGTCTGTCATCCTTGTGTTCCCATGGGAAATCCTTCTGGCATGAAACACTATAATGACATACAAACCGAGGACATGGGCCATTTCACATATACAAGGTCTACAAAAAGGTATCTAACTCTAAGGCTTGTCTTGGAAATCCTTTTTAACCAATCCTTAATCGCTATTCTAAGCAAGTATGTCTATGCTACGGTTGCTGAGATTACTAAAGGTGTTTGTAGGTAGTACCTTGCAGTGCAGTTGGTAACTCTTAATCCCAATGTGTTTAAGAAGAACGATATAACTACTCTATGCATGAATATGACACTAATGATGGTGCACCAATAATGTATTAACTAGAATAATACCTGTGGTATCTGTCAACTCGGGAAAGGTGTCTAGCACTGTCATGGTGAATGCTTGCCCTTGTCTTAGATTATTCACCTCTTCTCCAGCAGGCCTATACTCTAGTGTCTGGCCCTCTAAGGCTGGTCCCTCCTGATATTCTTCTAAGAAAAGTGGTTATGGTGCACCTAGTCTGAGAGTTTTTGGCTCTCGTAACTGCTGCTGTGATGGTGCTGGAGCTAAACTGTGTGTGGCATGTCGGTTGGGACAATCTCGAAGTTTATGCTCATTGGAACCGCAATTGAAGCAACACTTTAGTCAACGACGACAGTCCTTCTGCTGGTGCCCTCTCCTTCCACAAAACTGGCAGGTTATTGTACTTGGAACTTGGTAGGGCACGGCTTGTTGTTGATATTGTACAGTAAGTCGTCGTTCGGGGCCTCCTGAACCAAGTTAAACTGGAAGGTCTATCGGGGCATAGTATCTTTGAGTTTGTTGTGCCTCCATGTGAAGGATCTCCTGACTTCTAGCTTCTTCTAACACTGCGACGTGTAAAATTCTGGATTGCACAGTAGTGTGTGTTTTAAGCTCGGGTCTTAACCCATTATGAAACCTTTTCGCCTTCTCTTTTTCTGTCAGTATCAATCCCTCGGCAAATCTGCTTAGTCGGCTAAATTCTGCATCATACTCATCAACTGACTTGTCGCCTTGTTTGAGGTGGAGGAACTGATCATACAGTATATTTCGAGCAGCGGTTGGAAAGTACCTCTTGTTGAAGAGTTTGTAGAACTCTTCCCATGACTGATTGGTACCCAAGTGCCTCTCCTCCGCCTTCCACCAATGATGGGCATTGTCCTCGAGTAATAAATCAACTGCGGTCATCCAATCTTCTTTAGGCAACTGTGATGCCCTTAACTTCTTCTCGGTGCTGATAAGCCATGAAGAAACTTCTAGTGGGCCTTCGGTACCTTTGAAGGTCCTCGGCTTTATTAGGGTGAAATCTGAAATACTGCCTACGTATGAAAGGGGCCTTGGTAGAGGTGCTGGTACTTGGGCTGGTGGTGGAGATTGGGGTCTATGTTTTACTTAACAAAAAGCCTTTATAACTTCAAGAAAAGAAAACAAGAAAAAGTACAAAAGTACAAATTTGATTCTGGGAATGTATTGTTATGGAAGTCTGATTCGCAAATGATCACTTTGTTCCTTGGACCACACAACGATGTTGAAGAAGCTTGCTGTCTTGAGGAAGAAGAACAACTGAAGAACGGAGGCTGTAGAAAGATATCGACGAAGTTGGCACTGATGGCACAAGTCGAATGCTTTCCTGCTCTACTTCACTTTGTTCTTGAGAAGAAGAAGTAAAAAAAAAGAACACTCGGGAATTATAACAATTCTTTTGATTCTCTCTATCCACTCCCCTCTGTCAAAATTAATGCTGCCATTTATAGGCTGTAAAAAGCAACCAAAACGGGCCTCTACGCTAGCTGAAAGAGCAACTGCTATCCACGTAACGGAATTAATCCTTACGCAAGCTGACAAGTGTCCCATTATCCGGCGAAATATGAGGTATCACGTCTATGCGTCCTCGAAATTTGTGGCATGAGATCCACGTATGCCATCCACGTAAAGTGGCTGAAAACAGCCTTGGGTGTAAAACCCAAATAAACTTTACAAAATCAATTTGTAGAAATTCCCATGCGTAGAGGACACGTGTAACGTGCGTAAAGCTTGCCGCCTTCAACAAAAGCTTAAGCCTCTTCGATTCTCGTGTATTACATTGTCAGAGAATATAATCAATGTAAAACTGTAATCAACATTAATTGCGACATAACAGCTCCTCGAAAGATGTGCGTAATAGCGTAGAGACACTTGCGTAATGCCTCCTCTGCTTCTTGCGTAAAGTTTGGATCTGACCCAAAAATATCTGCGTAAAGCCTGAACCATCAACTGATTGCGTAAAGCTTTTTATTTGATTTTATCTTTATGCTTCTACAAAACCCCCTTCAAAGTTTTCAAATATATTTCCAATATGTGAAATACTTTGAACAGAAGCATAAAGAATGGGGTAACCAACCGTCTGCGTTCGAATTCAATGTGCACAGAAATTCTATTGTCATAATGAATTCTCATCCTTCGAGACTGAAGTAGAATATGGACCGTCAGTGGATTCCTCTATAAAAAATGAAACGATTTTAAATTTTTCTTCATCCATCAACCATGACACCGAAGGAGAAAGCCGAAGAAGAGGGGCGCAAATTGGGTTTCTATTCCCATGGTGATCCCATTCTCATGGGTAAGGAGCCAGATTCCTTTGTTTTCAATTTTGAAGACGATCATCCTCAACTAGCCAAGAACTTTCTCAGCTTCTTTGGTCTGCATGAACGCACTTTGGAAGATCAAAAGGAGATGCTTAAGGATTTGCTGTGCCGTATGGGGATCAACGATGTGGAGGAACTAGGCGCTAAGCTTAGTGAATCCATGAAGAAAAAAATATAGGATGTGTCCCTTTCTTTCTCTTTCCCGCTGTTTCTGATCTTCATTAATAAAAGTTTATTTTTGGAATGTCAGAGAACTTTATTCTTAATCTTTTTTTGATTAAATCCTTTTTAGAACTTTACGCAAGTGTTTTGGAAGCTTTACGCAACTGCCACGTATCAATCTTGTATATTATAATCCAGAATTGACCATCATGATTTCATTCGGAGCTTTTACGCATATGCCACGTAGCCCACGTATATACAACTGCTCAGCACGATCTTTTTAGTACGACCTCATTCAGAGCATTACACAAATGTCACGTATCTCACATACTGCCAAAAAGTAATCTCGTACACATGATTTCTGAGAAAGTGGTACCACGTATCTCTATAATCATGGTAAACTGCGTAGAGAGGAGAAAATAATAAACTCAAAATAATCCCTGCGTATAGTGGCTAATTAGCCTTGGGTATTAAAACAACCCAAATAAACTACACGCGTATACTTAAGAGTGGCTAATATAGCCTTAAGCATTTAATTAGCTTAAATAAACTCTTTGCGTATAGGGAATAATCAGAATCGAGCGTAACATCTCTCTTCTTTTAACACAGTAACCAATAAATATTAAGTTTATACGAGGAATGTCTTTTCGTAAACAGTAAAAACCATCATTATAACCATCTGCGTATCTTAGGAAATCTCAGCGGCGTAAAGCTTTAATATATAAAATATGTCTCTCTGACTTCTGTGTCAGATAATGATGACGGCCAAATCTCTGCATTAAATGCAGAAGAGACAGCCTGTCCTACCGCGTAAAGCTAATGGGACAGGTGTCAAGCGCGTAGAGCTCTCATTCTGCTGAGACATGCGTAAAGCTTTAACGGGACAGGTGTCAAGCGCGTAGAGCTCTGAACAAGTTGAAGCCTGTGTAGAGGTTGGCAAGACTTTGTTGCGTAAAGCTCTGACCTGTCTTCTGCGTAAACTCAGGGATTTGAACAACCTTATCATTTTTTGCACAGTATTCGGGATACTCAACCGCCATTGGCCAGAGTTTTTTTTCGAAATATATTTCTATAAATAGGCCTCCATTCCATCAAAGAAGAACTTTTATCTCTTCTCAAATTTTCAAGAACTCTTTCATCTTCTCCTTCTCAAAAAAGTTCTTCTCAATGGCTCCAAAAAGCAGAACCGCTGCTGGCAAAGGAAAGAAGACGACTGCACCGTCGGTCGATCGTGTTGAGACACCTGCTTCTCAATCAGAAGAAACCCTAGAAATTCCTCCAGTGGTGGCTGAACCAATTAAAGGTAGAGATTTATCAAGTTTCGATCATTGTTGGAGACGAACTTTGATAAAAAAATTTATCGATGAAGATGAGAATGAGGACGAGTAGATTAAGGATTTTGACCAGAACCTTAACCAAGGTCATAAACCCTAAAAACTTTCCTACATTGTGCGTATTAGCGTAGAGATTTGGGAAAATAATGATGCCCACGTGTATACGTGTCAGCATACAAAAGGATCAATACAATACGCCCACGTGTATACGTGTCAGCGTATGTAAAGATCAACACAATATGCCCACGTGTATACGTGTCAGCGTAAAGTAAGCTATTTGCGTAAACTTTCGCGTAGACTCACTCGCGTAAGGTTGTCTGCGTAAATTCGTCTGTGTAGACACTGTGTAGAGTCATCTGCGTAAAACTATTTGCGTAAAGTAGTCCATTTATAACCATCTGCATAAGAGATTTTGGCTATTTGACTAACTTTATCATCTCTTTTTCTTTGCAGTCAATTTACAAATTCATCCATTGGTAGAGATATTTGGTTCTCCTTGTGGAATTATGGGCTCCAATTATCTGGAAGATTTGTCACATGTTAACTTCCCACAGACCAATCCAATTTATCCTGAAGAAAGGAGTAATTTGATCACATCACAAAGGGAGAGGATGTTGTTATCTTTGATGAATGGAGAAATATTGATGTCTCTAACTTTAGAGCAATATTTAAAGCCCTCATTTTTATTTGGAGATGCAATTGATAATAAATCCCAAACAAACCCAAAGAAGGAGTCCTGGGTATTCAAATTTGAAAATACGGCAATGTACCTCCCCGAAATGAATAGGGATTATCCAATTGTTGCCTTTTTTCATGCTACTCATCCCAGAAGGATGGCATGGAATCTGACTCCTTATACAAATGGCAAGCCTGGCAAAATAGTATTCAGAAGAGAACAGGCTAACTGTATGGGATACTTCACCAGTACTAGTTATGGAGGTGTGGTCCCGTTCCAAGGGTTAATGCCTGGAGAAAATCCCAGTGAAGACTCTTCCTTGATCCAACCAGTCCAGATAAAAATGAACATAAACCGGTTTATGAACAAAGGGGTATTATATCCTTCAGGGAATCCTAGACTCCAAGGATGGATGAATCCTCAGAATAAAAATTGGATCATGTTGACAGCCTGGGTATTGAAGTATTTTAAATCAGAACTGCAGACCATTGGACTATATAATGCAGTTACTGCTACTAGTCAAGGAATCCATATAAATCACAATTTATTCCTGGCTCTGGTAGAACTGTACATCAATTCCACTGGTACCATCTCAACTCCAATTGGTGAGATGGGGTTTGCACTCCATGAAATGGAGCATATTTCAAGATTACCAATGGGAGAACTCCCTTATGAAGAGTATACCCCTACCAACCAAGAATTGGCAGAGATTCAGAAGCAGAATCCTCAGTTGGTTGAAGTATATCAAGAATTAATGTGTCACTATCTGACTTGTACTACCATGTATGAAAGTCCTTCAAATTTGGCTTATGTCAATAAATGGACAACATATTTATTCTATCACAAGAATAGACTTCTCAAGGAAGACGGAGAGAGGTTCCAAGAGAACAAGTCTCAAATTGTCAATCTCATGACCACAATGCCTGGGGATGTAATAGCTGCTTTGATGAATCAACACAAGATCCCTGACAGATATCTGTCATCAAAAACTGGTGACTTTCCAGCAGGAATAGAAACCCTCAGTTATCTTCGTCATAGCAGAAAGCACATCTCGAAGGAGGCCCTACTAGCTGGCTACTTATCCTTGTGGCTACGCAAATGGATTGTTCCTGGATCTACTTCTATAGATAGAATCCATCGAGACACATTATGGCCGGCAGTACGTCTAGTTTTCAGGGCTAAATTGAGTCTGCTTCCAGCCATGGTATGTCGGCTTCAATCTGGTTTAAGGAGTTTCAGTAATGAATTAGTTCTAGGAGCTAAAGCTCGTAGCGAATTCCCCAGAGTGGAGCTACCCTTCCTGTTTTTGATGGGTTGGTTATTATTTCATAATAATCGCTTGATGTCTCCTGGTCCGGAAGATCCATCAGGGATATTTCTTCTGAAATATAACAAAGCTTCATGGAAGGTGACCTCTGTTGCTGATACTCGAGCATCATTAAATTACTCTCATGGTTGGAGTTTTTTCTGCATCCAGCCCTCAGTTCCATCAAACCTTCTGGGTGTACGTCTTGAAGATGGAGGTCAAGATAGAACATCACTCCCTCGACCAGCATTTAAATGGCTTTTATGCATCAGACCATCTCATTTGATGTACAGGTATGGTGAACGCTATATATTCGAACCTTATCTACCAAGTAGATTTGCAAGGCAGTTTGGATATGACCAGCTTCATGTTGGGAATGCTTCAACAGTCTTCAATAGCTACGGGAAATTAGTTGATGGAGCCAGGGTTTGGCGATATTTTAGTACTGGATGCACAGGAGCCCAGTTCTATATACCAACTACTTCCATTACTACTGAATTAAAAATACTACGATCATACACAATCTTCTATTCTTCTATCCGTTTTTTTTTCCCCAGGATATGATTTAAGAAGAAGTCTCCGAGTTAGAAAAGAAGGAGATCCAGAAGAAGTTGTTCGAGTACCAGAAGATGCCCCAATAAATGATGCTGTTCCAGATGAATTTCTGGAAGTTATTGTCACAGATAAGGAAGAAGCTCCCGTACTTACTGCTAAAGGTGGGAAGAAACGGGGATCATCTTTGACAATCAGTTCCCCAAAGAAAAAGAGGAGAGCAATAAAAAGACCGCTTCTCCTGGATGAGCCAGAATTTGAAGAGGAAGTTTCTAATGTCAATTTTCCATCAACCATAGATCCTGGAGTAGGATCTTCATCTGCAGTTGTACCACAGGTTCAATATTTGGGATCTACAACTGCTACTCATGCACCAATTGCAAGTGAACCAACTATTCCTCCACAGGTAGCTGTTTCTCAGCCGATAACTGTTACTACCACAGTTTCAGAGGTTACTCCAAATATAGAGTCTTCTACAGCTCCTCTTGAAGAAGGTTCTTCTGTAGCTCCAAGGACTATTGCTGAAGACATTGAGTGGGATACTCCCATTGAGGATGAACCCATTCCCTCTGATGAACCAGCTTTAGATTTGGGTGAGGATGATTGGGAGGATATGGACTCTGATGATGATTTTTTATCAGGTCCAAATCTTTCCTTTATATAAATAGATTTTATTCACATGATCAAATATTATAACTATTTCATTTATTATTTTATTTACAGGAACATGTTCCATACTCAAGAAAATCATTTCTCCTGTTAAGAAAGCTCCTCTTCAGAAGGTTACTCTTCCTGTTGAACCATATGTAGAAGAAATTGATGATTCAGATGAGGAAGTTTCCGAAACTGAAAAATCAATTGAAAAATCTTCTGAAGAAGTTCCCGCTGAACCATCTTCCGTTGTTCTTGAGAAAGACTCGGCTGTTGTTATGAACCTAACAGAATTTGAACAATCAACTACAGATGTTGCAGCTCTGAATGCCACCAGCGTAATAGAGGAGACTCCAGTTAATATTGAAAAATCAGCAACCGAAGATGCTGTGGTTACAGCTGCTGAAATTGAAGTCATGACAGGAACAGTGTCTGAGTCCGCTCCTATCATTGAAGTGAGCCTCCCTCTTGCTTTGATTCGAACATCAGCTCCAGAGATAGCCGTAGAAGTTACAAGCATAGCTGCTACAAATATGATGATTGAAACTTCTATCCCAGCAACTACTCCAATATCGGCTCCAATAGTACAAGTTCTTACTGCAGAAGCTACTACAGTAGCAACTTCGAGCTTTTCTTTGCCAATAAGACTGACAACAAGTGTAGCTACTCCAAGCTCGATCAATGATATGAATTTTCTAGCCCAAGTTCATACTGATACCTTCTACACCACCTTGATAACTTTGACCAAAATGATTTTGAGGGGGAGCTATCAGTATAAAGATTTGAAGGCCACAATCACCCCAGTTATTGGAAATGTTGCCATATTCCATAGCACCGAGAAAGCCACAATGTTGCAGGCCATAGTTGAAGGTCTTGAGCAACCTTTACGAGAATATGAAGAAATTTATCATGGCACTATAGAGAGTTTTATTCAAGCCGAATATGACACTCTAACTGCTGAATACACAGCTCGAGAATTATTATTTCAAGAAGCTCTCCAGGAGTATAATGCCAAAGTTGCACAAGAAACAACTTTTCTTTATGGAAGCAAACCTCTGTTAGAACAGCACCGAATCACTTATGAAAAATCACATGTACGGCTTTTGGAGCAGGAAGACAAAATTCGTGAGACTGAAGCTGTATTGGCTCGTTTGAAAGAGGAACGAGAACAAATAATTGCTGAACGAAATAAATCTTTGGCTCAAAGTTCTGTCTTGGAAGAACAGATTTGTGGTTCGGAAAGTACTCTCAAAATTCTGAATGATGCAAAAGAAGGATTAGTTATGAGTTTTACGGAGCTTTCTCGTAAATATTCTGAAGAATCAAAGCGCAAAATTGCTTCTCAAAATGCACTCATCATTCGAGAAAGAAGAATAGCAGAACTGAGAAAGATGATCGAGGACATGATCACTCCTCCTTTGTAAAATTTGTAAAAGAATTTCTTTCTTTCTAAACTTTTCTTCCATGTTGATGTAATATGTCAATCAGATGAATAACACATTTTGGATTTTTTTGTGACTCTATCAAAAATAATAGAGGTAGGACAATTATCAGAGGTATTATGGACGTGATAAGCCTTCACAAATAAATTGTATCTATCCAAAGATAGCTAATCTTACTCTTTGTAGGGTATACAATACTGTCAGAGGTAAATATGGACGTAACAAATTGGACTAACCCGAAAAAGGTAGATAAGTATCTATGGACATGATGGATAATAATTAACATCAGCCAGGAAGAGAAAAAAATAAAGAAAAAACTCTCTTAAACAATTCTTTTGAGATTTTCAAATCAACTCGCCATAAATAGTTTACAAAGAACGTGCATTTATTTCGGCAACTTCTTTTCTAATCCATAGAAATAAATGGATGAATTTGTAATAAATGGATGAACCCGATGAATTTGTAATTAATGGATGAACCCGTCAGTTTCGAGAAGACAGATTGTTTCAAATTCCAAAACTATTCATTAACATTCGTCCATAAATAACTCTTTACTATAAATAGTTTAGAGTTTTCTTATAAAGTATCATTCCCTTTTTTTTTATCCAAAGAAGCAAAAATGTCTTCCAAGGACGTGCCACAGAAGACAGAAGCCTCTGAGAAAGCGATTGAGAAGACGATTGAGACAACCCCCATGGAGTCGTCTCCGCACAAAAAGGAAAAGACTGGCGAAAGTTCTTCTACGCCAAAACCACTCAAGGACATCCTTTCTTTCTTAGTGGAGCCAAGAGAAACAGCCGAGGAGGAAGTACTGAGGATGGTTGCTCGCAAAATTTTTGTGAGTTCAGGCAATGATGTCTTTTACGCATTGGCTGATTATGTATTCAACCAGGAAGGCAGCGACCCTGGTTCTCATCCTTAATCTTTTGTATCTGAATTATAATATGATAAATAAAAGAGTTTTTATTTTATTATGTCTCTTTTTCTTTATACATAATATTTCTTCAGAAATTTGCCATTGATGGGCATCATAAGTAAATCTCCATTAGGCTTAGATAATCTATACGCCCCATTGGAAAACACGGTCTCGACAACATAAGGACCTTCCCATTTAGCTTGGAATTTTCCTTTACTTTTATGAGTCATAACCATAGGTCTTCGGACAGCTAGAACCAACTCTCCAACTTTAAATATTCTCTCTTTGACTTTACGATTAAAAGCTCGAGAGATGCGTGCTTGATATAATTCAATATGTTGTTGCGCTTGAAGACGTTTTTCATCCAAACCTTCAAGTTCTTGAAGCCGCAATCGATCATTGTTCTCTGAGGTTAGCTCATTGGCAATAGCTATTCTAAGAGATGGGATTTGAATTTCTAAGGGAAGAACGGCTTCACATCCATAAACCAACGAGAATGGCGTAAAACCAGTTGAATTTCGGACCGTTGTACGATATGCCCACAAACATTCTCCAAGTTTCTCATTCCAATCACGTTTATTGGAAGAAACAAACTTTTTGAGAAGTTTGATAATCGTTTTATTAAAAGCTTCAGCTAAACCATTAGCAGCTGGGTTATAAGCTGTAGAAGCCAGATTCTGAATTCGATTCTTTTCACATAATTTATAAAATGAATGGCTAGCAAATTGTGGCCCATTGTCATGGATTATCCTTCGGGGAATCCCAAAACGATAAATCACATGATGTTTAATAAAGCTAATAACATTGGAAGTCTTCACCTCAATCAAAGGAATTGCTTCCGCCCATTTAGAAAAGTAATCGGTTATAGCAAGAATGAACCGATGTCCTTTAACAGAAGGGGGGTTGATAGGGCCAATTATATCCATGCCCCAAGCTTCAAATGGCCATGAGGCTGCCGTGGGATGAAGAAATTCAGAAGGTTGATGTATAAAGTCTGCATGAATTTGACAGGCTTTACACCTCTTTGCATAATCTATAGCATCTGCTATCATTGTAGGCCAGTAATAACCCATTCTACAAATGCGGTCCTGTAATTTTGGACCAGGTTGATGTGCACCACATACTCCATCATGAGCTTCACGGAGTATTTGTTTAGCTTCATTTTCGGAAAGACATCGTAACAAAAGTCTGTCATAAGAACGACGATATAGCATATTCATAGAAGTGTCATAATAGAATCGGAATGATCGTCGCTTGACTGATGCCGCTTCTTTAGGATCTTCAGGTAGAATTCCATAGACAGCATAGTCTATAAATGGACTTCTCCAATCCCTTTGTTGAGGAGTTAATTCTGAAGTATAACTGTGTTCAATATGTAAGTTATTTTTAATACAGAATAAATCCCGATCTAACAAAATTATTGAATTTTGTCTTCTGATTGGAACTGCTAGATCTGCTGCTAAACTAGCAAGGGCATCAGCTTCTAAATTTTGAGAGCGTGGCACAAATTCTATGAAGAATCTTTTGAACAATAGAGCTAGTTCAATCGTTGCCTGGTGGTATGGAATTAAGTCAGGATTCCTGACTTCATAAGTTCCTCTGACCTGATTGATGATTAGTTGAGAATCTCCATAAACTTCTAAGAACTCAATGTCTAGTTCTTTCGCTACTTGAAGACCAATTAACAAAGCATTGTACTCAGCTACATTGTTTGAACAAGGCTTGTTGAGTGAATAGGCACGGTATATAACTAATTTATCAGGAGACACCAAGACTACTCCCACTCCAGAGACAATATTGCCCTTGGGTCCGACTCGTGAGGCTCCATCAAAATACAGTTGCCAAATATCATCTCCCATAGCCATATTGCAATCTGCAACTTCGTCAGGAATGTCCTCATATAGCTTGGAGGTTTCAGGAATAGGGTGAGCAGCCAAGAAATCCGTTAATGCTTGACCCTTCACTGACTTCTGTGGTACATAAACCATATCATATGGTGTAAGCAACATCGCCCAAGTAGCCAATCGAGAATTAAGGATACTTGGTTTCTTCATTAACACTCGAATAGGATTTATCCTAGATATAACATGAATAGTCTGTCCTGTTACATAATGTCGTGTCTTTTGAATGGAAAAGACTAATGCCAGACATTCCTTTTCTACTGGAGTATACCTATGTTCAGCTCCGACCATCATTCGACTAAGATAATAAATTGCCTGTTCATGACCCATATCACTTTTCTGTGCAAGAAGAGCACCAAGAGAGTGATCCATTGCCCGAACATAAAGCAAGAATGGCCTTCCCATTATTGGAGGGACCAGAACAGGTGGATTTGTGAGATACTGCTTAATGTCATTGAATGCTTTCTGACAAGCTTCATCCCAAACAAATGATACACCTTTTTTCATTAAACGGGAAAAAGGCTGACATCTTCCAGAAAGATTTGAAATAAATCTTCTGATGTAAGCAATACGACCCTGAAAGCCACGGAGTTCTTTCAGATTTCGTGGAGGACGCATTTCAAGAACTGCCTTAATTTTATCTGGATCCACGTGGATGCCATCAGAGGTGATCACAAATCCCAGAAACTTGCCACTAGAAACCCCTAAGAAAGACTTAGTAGGGTTCATTTTCAACTGATGTTGACGCATCAAGTCATTGACGCATCAAGTCAAACACTGTCTTTAAGTCTTGAATATGATCATCTTTTGACCGACTTTTAACGGCAATGTCGTCTACGTAATATTCTACTGTCTTTCGTAGATGCTTTTGAAAAATGTTGTTCATTGCTCGTTGATATGTAGCTCCGGCATTCTTCAAACCAAAGGGCATAACTGTATAACAATATACCCCTAAAGGTGTACGAAAAGCAGTATGTCTTTCATCTTCAGGATGCATCTTGATTTGATTATATCCTGAAAATCCATCCATGAAAGACATGCGTTCAAAACCACAAGTATTGTCCACCATAACATCTGTAATTGGAAGAAGAAATTCGTCTTTTGGACAGGCTGTATTAAGATCTCGAAAATCTATACAAATTCTAACCTTACCGTTCTTTTTCATGACTGGTACTATGTTAGCTACCCAATCAGGATGTTGTTCTTCACGAACAAAGCCACAAGTAATCAGCTTTTTGACTTCTGCTTTGATTGCATCCATCATGTCTGGTCGAAAACGCCTTTGCTGTTGCTTCACTGGCTTAGCGTTAGGAAATATATTGAGTTTATGAGTAGCTATTTTGGGATCCAGACCCGGCATATCCTCATAGCTCCAGGCAAATATATCAATATATTCTTTTATCAATGTTATTAATGCCTCTCTTTCATCTTTAGAAAGATTCTTACTAATGAATATTGGCTTAGAAGTATTTTCATCACCTACATCTATCTGAATAACTTCGTCTTCCGTAGGAGGTTGTCGTTGTTCAAACCGCAATTCCCATTGATTATCCATCTGCTGAGCCCAAGGATCATTTTCGAATGACTCAGACTCATTATCAGTTTGAACCATATTAACAGAGAAGATTTGTTCAGCTTCATCATACTGATTCTCTTCTGAATCAGAGGATTGTGACGTACTGGAGGAATATTCCTCTTCATCTTCATTATTCACTTTATGTACATCATATCCTAAACCGCATCGGGTTTTCTGATAAAATGGATCTCCACGTAATGGCATCCGTCTACCTTTTCCCATATTGAGACCCGGCATAGTTTTCAAATCATACCCCATTTTCTGAATAATCTTTTGAGATTGTTGGCTATATCTATTAATTCTGATATTTCCTTCATGGTTTGCTCGACTACAATTAGTCTTTGTTCTGTATTACCGGAAGATTCCGGTTCCTCACCAGCAACATAAATTTCTGCCTCTTTTGAACTTACGGATGGACTAGTGTAGAGACTAGAGTTCACACTATCAGTTTCAGAATCAAAATTCTGAGTACCCCCAGCCTCAGAATCTGAAGTGGGCATCATAGTTTGACGATTCCTTGATCGTGTATTTTGATAAACACCCTCAAAATTGTCAACGATTCTGTTAAATCTCTGTTGACTTGGAGTTTGAGACGAGTTACGTCTCGTTCCTCTTCGTCTAGGTATGTGAGAAGCCATATTAACAGAAGCATATGATAACTCAAAATCACGTTCATCATATTGTTGAGACACATCATAGTTTAATCGGTCAAAAACAGACCGCTTTGTATTAGAGCAACAACATTTTATTACAATTTGATGACTTTCGCAGTGATGATCATCATTAGGGAGAGTCATAGGAACATTTCTATCACTACGCTTTTGATTTAACATTTGGCGTAAGTCAACAGTAGGAGAAGGCAGTATCTTCTTTTTCTGATTTGGTGCAGCAAATCTTTGAGCCCCATGAGTATAAAGTAAGTTGCTGATCTCATTGGCGTAAGTGGCCGGATTTTTCTTGGCCTGAAGCTGCGTACGCAAGTTAGAAGTTGGCTTTTGTGCACAACGTTTACCATCAACATCACGCGTAATCCTGAGATTAGGAATTCTGCGTGGTGTTTTGTTTGGAACTTGTGGGTTAAAAACCGAAGTTTTGCCCACAAAACAAAAGGAATTGTCTATGCTGTTTTCAACAGGAGACTGTTTATTACGTTGTGTGCGTAGAGATGAGTCTACCTTGCCAAATGCAGGAGACTTTCCCTTACGCGCAAGACGTAAAGTATTGGTGTCTGCCACGTCAATGACGGGAGATGTACCCTTACGTGAGACAGGAGTATCTGCCACGTCGAAGATGGGAGATTTTCCTTTATGCGCAGGGTGAGTTGTCACAATGTCTACCACGCCAAAGGCGGGAGACTGACCTCTGCAAACAGAGTTAGAGCCTGCCATTGGGACTGCCACGCCACTGGCGGGAGTTTCAGTAACAGGAGTGGGAAGAATCCCATCAGACTGTGAAGAAGGCACGTCAGATTTAGGCATCCAAACCTTTCGTACCTTACGCGACTTCAACACTTTGGAGTGGCGATTGCCACCCCCAGCATGAAGCATCTCTTCATAGGCAGTCTGGTCGAAAGAAACGACCAGAGTCTTCTTCGTCGAACCGATCGACGCATCGTCGTGTTGAGCAATTACTTTCTCATCAGAGGAGAAAGTCGTCCCCAGCAGAGTCGCCATTTTGTTTTACTTAACAAAAAGCCTTTACAACTTCAAGAAAAGAAAACAAGAAAAAGTACAAAAGTACAAATTTGATTCTGGGAATGTATTGTTATGGAAGTCTGATTCGCAAATGATCACTTTGTTCCTTGGACCACACAACGATGTTGAAGAAGCTTGCTGTCTTGAGGAAGAAGAACAACTGAAGAACGGAGGCTGTAGAAAGATATCGACGAAGTTGGCACTGATGGCACAAGTCGAATGCTTTCCTGCTCTACTTCACTTTGTTCTTGAGAAGAAGAAGTAAAAAAAAAGAACACTCGGGAATTATAACAATTCTTTTGATTCTCTCTATCCACTCCCCTCTGTCAAAATTAATGCTGCCATTTATAGGCTGTAAAAAGCAACCAAAACGGGCCTCTACGCTAGCTGAAAGAGCAACTGCTATCCACGTAACGGAATTAATCCTTACGCAAGCTGACAAGTGTCCCATTATCCGGCGAAATATGAGGTATCACGTCTATGCGTCCTCGAAATTTGTGGCATGAGATCCACGTATGCCATCCACGTAAAGTGGCTGAAAACAGCCTTGGGTGTAAAACCCAAATAAACTTTACAAAATTAATTTGTAGAAATTCCCATGCGTAGAGGACACGTGTAACGTGCGTAAAGCTTGCCGCCTTCAACAAAAGCTTAAGCCTCTTCGATTCTCGTGTATTACATTGTCAGAGAATATAATCAATGTAAAACTGTAATCAACATTAATTGCGACATAACAGCTCCTCGAAAGATGTGCGTAATAGCGTAGAGACACTTGCGTAATGCCTCCTCTGCTTCTTGCGTAAAGTTTGGATCTGACCCAAAAATATCTGCGTAAAGCCTGAACCATCAACTGATTGCGTAAAGCTTTTTATTTGATTTTATCTTTATGCTTCTACAGTCTATTAGGTGGAACCATCACGTCTTGTCTCAATAGCTCATTTTGCTGCCACTGAGCCCACAATAAAGTATAAAGGAACCGATTGGTATCATCTCCATCAATCGGGGGCATAGGCATCTACTGCGGTCCAGCTTGAGGTAGATTCTGATGAAGGGTGATGAAGTATACCCTCCCTGGGGTATAGGGGTCTGCTGAACAGGCTGAACTAACTGGGGTTCAGAGCCTTGGGGATGATGGTGAGTAGGTGGGGTCGTCTGGTCTGGCTGAGAAGGCATGGTTGAGGTTGTTATAGGATGTTGTGAGAGAATTTGCTTCTCTTGGGCTGCCGAGTTTCCTGGTGTGATGGCAAGTGGGGCAGCGCTACCGCTATGAGGATTCATTTTCTGGCACGAGATATAAATTTTTTGTTAGAACAATTTCAAGCTAGATGTTTCACTTAACAAAATGCCTGGAAGTCGGATTTTGAAAATAAAACGAAGAAGAAGTACAAGAAGTACAAATTTGATTCTGGGGAAGTATTGCTATGGAAGTTTGATCTGTAAATGATCACTTTGTTCCTTGGACCATATGATGATGATGAAGATCGCTGCTTGAAGTTGAACAACCGGAAGAACTAAGTCACCAGAAAGGTATCGACACACTTGGGCACTGATGGCGAGGCCGAATGCTTTTCTGCTTTGCTTCACTATGTTCTGAAAGAAAGGTTGAAGAAGAATTCTTTCGAAATCTCTATGTTTTGATCTTTGTATTCTTTCATGTCCCTCTGTCCCTGTCTCTGAGAAAAATCAGTCCATTTATAGGCTTGGGCTCTTGTGCGTAAAAACTCAGCAAAAGTTCCATCTTTACGCTAACAACTGCCACCCACGACTGAAGTCATCTTCTATATGTGTTGACACGTGTCCCATCATTTTATTAAGAATAGGATACACGTACACACGTTCTTCGAGAAGAATGGCATGAAAGCCACGTAGGCAAACCACGTTCCAAACTGGTGGAGGAGAATAGGGCGTAAAAGTAGCCCCAATGTGTTCTGAGCGTAAAGCAGTAGATTAGGCGTAAATAGCCCTGGCATAGACTTCCCGCGTAAAGTGGTTGTTAAATAACCTTGAGCGTAAAAGTAGCTCAAATAGACTTTACGCACACGTCAACTGTTGAGCGTAAAAGCTCGTATAGTCTTCATGCGTAAAAGAAGCCATAGTGTGAGCGTAAAGTAGCTCAATCCACATACTAAACGACAACATTGGTCTCTGTGTAAAAACAAATTCCGTTGAATTCTGTGATATACGTCATCATTAATATCTCCATGTCAGAGTTTGCATTAATGCGAGACTTGACAACTTTGTCCAGCGTAAAAGTGGCTGATCTGTCCTTGGCGTAAAACCATGGGTATAGACCCGAGCGTAAAATGATCTGCCTGCTTTAGACGTAAAGCGATTAGCCTTGTCTTGGGCGTAAAAAGATTAACCGCTCTGCTTGGCGTAAAACAGATCACTTATGAATGAGATGACTCTTTCTTTGAAGCACTTTTTATGCTCCTACAAGACCCCCTTCAAAGTTTTCAAATATCTCCAAAATTTGAAATACTTTGAACAGAAGCGTAAAAGTTGAGTTTTGACCAGTCAGCGTAAAATTCGGGATACGCAACTGTCACGACCCGTACCCTAGAGTTAGGGCACGAGAACGTAACAACGCCCAGCCTACGTCGCAGTGTCGACGGTAGAACGCTGTCCTAGGTCTCAATGCATCTAACAGTATAAGACTAAATATTTATACTCCCGAATGGGGGTGACATAGCAGAATGTAAACTCAATCACATCTAAGGTAGAGCATAAAGGAAGATAGATAAAACATGAAATCGAAAAGAGATACAACAGATAGAAGTCTAAGTGTCTAAGATATAAACTCAGAATACATCTCAAAACCTAAATACAGTAATCCATAAATACAACTCAAGATGACTGAAAATAAACTATAAGCAAAAACCCTAGCTATCTATGCAACCTCTACTGTCTCCTCTAGGCTAGCAGGCAACCTCCAGGCTATCTGTAAATTTATCAATAGGTCCAGTCAGGACAGGAGCGAGCACATTATATCTCAACAGTTCATAGCAGGTTAGAAAATATAATCATGCAGTAAAGTAAGATACATGATCTGAAGAAATACAGTATGTAAACAGGGAGAGAGAACTGTAATAGAAATATCTACTATAAATAGAGAACTAACAGTGGCTAGTGATGTAGAGTACAGGATAGCATATGTGAACAGGACAGATTTGTACATGATCTACACTAAAGAGTTGCACATGATCTACACTACTATAGAATTGTTCACATGACTACTAGCACTCCCCCGTTTCCCCAATCAATACACAAGGATCTAAACAGGTTATGTTAATGTACATGATATCACATGGGGGCCCATGAAAGGGTGCACATGATAGTATACATGAGGGCTCTGTGAACATGAGAGTACAAGATTCATAAGAGTGTACATGTATGGTGAAAGCACAGGAGTACATGATGAAAGTGAAACACACATGACACAATGTACCCGATGCTTCCGAGGGAGATAACATCGCATGAAGAGATCCATATAGTACTAATCCGTGATAATGTCATGACAACATCAAGTATAGTAATCTAAAGCAGGAATATAATTCTAAGCAGGATATGAAATGATCAGAGAATGTACTCGCCTGATATATGAATGTCCAAGGTAAAGATATTATCCGAGGAGAGGTGTCTGGCTCCTAATTAGAACAGCACAAGTCACAACATGTCCAGAAGGGTAATATAAAGCACTACAATGCATTCTACATGAATCTAGGTCAAACTAGGCCAAAGTCAACCCTTGGTCAACTATGGTCAACTGCACTAGTCAACTAGGTCAAACTAGGTCATGTCCTAATCCAGCAAGTCTTACTAGGCCTAACCAAGACTATCCTAGCAAGCACACATCAATACAAGGCTATACAAGCCAACATACACCCAACTCTATATAGCATGCAATTATTCAATACTCAAATAGGCAAGAATTCACATTGGATATACACTAGGTAATCTATTACTTTAAGCTATATATGTCTACACATATATACATGCATATATTGGTATTCAACATTAGGTCTATAATCATGGCATTTCAAATGGTTATAAACTTATATATTAGAACACAATATGCTAACATATATATAATATACATACATAGCTAAGTTAACTATATCATAAATACTTATTTAAGAGGCTATGTGTGTGTATATGAACATGGCAAAAGGGCAAGTGAGAGTTAAATGGGCATATATAGTGTATATATCAAAGAGTGTCAAAGTGTAAGTGAACAATGTGTCAAGTGTGATAGTGTCAACATAGTGTAAGGGGGTACATGAGGTAATATAGGATTTGTGTTAACATAGAATATTACATCTCATTAACTTGTATATTGCATACATTACATCTATTATTACATTACATTCATGCTTGCATTCATTCATCATTCATTTATTCTCTTGCACTACTATATGCACAATACATTACATACTATGGAACCTACATATTCATTACAAGCCATACTTATACATGCTTACATTAGATAGGATACTTATACCCCATACATCATTTATTTAACCATTTACTCATGCTTGCATTCTTTATTTAGTTACATAATGTATATACATTAACATGGGATAAAATCAAATAGAACATTATATTACACACAAGGGTGCACAAAATGCATATGCCGAATAGTAACTCCTACTAATAATCAATACTGTACCATCTCAGCATGAATTAAAATTTAGGATTAAAGTATGTTATAGATCTATGTGTTAGCTTTCCGAAACTTCAAACGGATCGCATTTTCGTTTCCGAAAACTCCCGGAATCGCAAAAACACCGAGAACGCGTTTGTCTTTCGTACAGCTGACACTCAAATAACTCCAGAAAGTTACAGAAAGAATTAGGCCTATTAATACATGTTTTTGGAAAGCTAACTTCAATACGCTTCTTTTAAAAAAAACGGGAGATTAAACTGAGCTTTGAGCTAGAAGTTATGACATTTCTAAGTTAGGGCTGAAATTAAAAACGTGGATAAAAATCATGACGGATTTAGATAGTTTGAGCCAAAAGAATACACAATATATGTCCTAATTATCCACAACAATAATAGCAATAATAATGAGAAACCACACTCACAAACTTGATTATATATCATGAACCATTTATTACATATTAAATATAGATACACTCTCATTACATATATATATATATATATATATATATATATATATATATATATATATATATATATATATATATATATAATATAATAAATCTATATATGTAACATGAACACATCCACAACACAAAGGACACTCCTATGACCTCCAAATGGACACAAATGGAGATACAACCATGGGGTCATTCCTATGGGTTTAAAATAGACCTATCATTAGGAAATAAAAAGAGAAGGGATTTATACCTCCCGGTAGATCGAATCGAAGAAAAACCTTCCCGTAGCGACACCGACACGTAGAGATTCCAAAAGGACACGAACGAGCTCCAAATCCTCCCAAACTTGGGTAGCTTCCTCCTTGGCTACAATGGAGAAGGAAAGAAAAGATTTGGTGGTAAAATGGAAGGATTTGGTGGAGAAATTGCTAGGGATTGCTCTCTAGAAATTTGGGAAAGAACAAGAGAGAGAAAAATAGATGGATATGACAAATGGGAGGCTCAACCCTATCCTTATTATGGCTGGCCATAAAGGTGGTTTTGTCCTATTAGGAAAAGTCCAAAAGCCCCTACTAACCTATTCTATGAGTATTAGGAAAGGGCTAATTGGTTGGGGCTAAATTAGTCATTCTAAAGTCTCTAATCACACTAACCTTATCCATAATAATTAGTCTAACCTCTAACTAAAATATTTCTATCATGTGGACTAAAATTAATATCATGTGGGCCATGCCTAACTAGTGTGTGGGTCCCACTAGAGTCAAACTACCTCCGGGTCCCCGTTACAAGTCAGATTGAGTTGAAATTCGAACCCGACTCAAATAACCCCAAAATAATATCATAAATAATAAATAATATCAAAATAATTCAAAGAGGTTAAATGCAAAAAATATTCTTGGGCCAAAAATGACATTAAAATATCATAATCACATGGTTAGGCTCTAGGTCAAACAGTCTCTAGGGTTTCACTAGCAAAACGTCAAAACCACAAGTCATTGATTTAAATAATTTTAAAATAATTTAAAATCAGCAAAATCATATCATGAATTAAATATCATTATTAAAATAATTATAAACACGAAATTTTAAAATTACCTTCATTTGGGAAACTGGGTGCTACAACTCTACCCACCTTAAAAAAATTTCGTCCTCGAAATTTAAGATCGATAGTACTCCTTCTAGAGCCTCTAACCTACCCAATATCTAAGATAACACTTCCTAACACTGGAATAATAAACAGACATCTAAAAGTGTCAATCTAGGAATACCTCCAATACTGCTCTACTGTACGGCGGTAATGGAATTTCAATAGAATATGGACTGGAACCTATATCCAAGGGACTGGACCTATTTTAAAGTGGTCTTAAC
Organism: Iris pallida; assembly: GCA_029216955.1. Lineage (NCBI taxonomy): Eukaryota > Viridiplantae > Streptophyta > Magnoliopsida > Asparagales > Iridaceae > Iris > Iris pallida. The sequence continues at coordinate 12,967,830 of JANAVB010024997.1, read as the reverse complement.
TAAGGATGAAAAGGAACTGATCATAGGCTATAGGTATGCTCAAACTATTATCTTCCTATTAACCATCTATTAATACATTCTATTACCATAGGAACGATGCATTACTAAGACATATAGGCCCCTATCGCTCATAACACATTTATACTCACCAAAATACTAGTACATCCCATCAAGGCTGATACTATAATCTCTCATAAATCTCATAAGCTACATGTTTATAGACACACATCCCCACATCAAGGACTAACCTATATATATCTACAACTGATACTAATGGGGTGACGTCCCTATTTCCCAACAATCAAGGTCTAAAAAAATTTATCTAAATCATGCAATTTGAAGGAATAGTATACAAGGTCAGGGCATACCGTAGCAGTTGGAAGTCTCACCTAGGTACACTAATCATTCTAGGTCAAAACAGTACTATGGTATCAACACACAAACAATCTAGGGTGTCCTAATTGGGAAGGTAAGGGAACAACAATCATCAAGGTTGTAGGGCTGTCTACCATCCTATATAAAAAATTGGTCATTAACAAGCAACTAAGAGTATTATTAAAAGGTTACTATTCCATAAAATGACAAAAATTAAAAATTAGGCACAACAAATCACAAATAGATTTTTGTCATGACACGATCTAAGTTGATCAATTTTAGGATAAAACGAGATTTGGACAAGAAGGGAAATCAATGAAATCAAAGTATGAGCACGAGCATCCAATGATGGAGGTTCAGGTCATGATTAAATTAATTCGACTGAGTACGAATACGAGGTTCATAGGCGATAAAAAGATTTCAAGGAGAATTGTCAAGGCTGTCGCGAATGAGACTTTAGGGTCAAGTTTAACTATGTCTCCATTCTCGTAGATTGATACATGAAAAAAAATGAACCAAAGTGCAATAGGTTGATCAGACCATCATGTACCGGTTCTGATTAGACAATATGTTAGTGGGTGGCCACCCAATAAAATATGTCATGACCAAGCTCGAAATAGATATGCTTGCAAAACTAAGGCTAATTTAGCAGCATAAGATATAAGGGTGGTAATGATGAAAGGAATTACATAGTCCAAGTTTCTTAACCAACGGGTCAAGTAATCAGATAAGGTACAAGGTTAAGCATCTAAGGAAACAAGCAGAACACCATCACATGTCGGGTCGAAAGAATTGAGTCAAGGCTGGATTTCTACTTGAAATAAGAAGAAATTTAGTATAATGGTAGAGGTTATAGTTTAGCCAGTTGACCAGAAAATCATATCAAGAAAATAGAGTACAAGAAGACGGGTTTTAGTGGGACATGATATACCTACACGAAGGTGAGCTCGTCTAGGTCTTGCATATAAGATTTGTTGGAGGGTAACAGCTAGTATTACATTCCGAATATCAAAGTCACGATAAGGAACGTCAAGGATCTCAATTAGAAAGTGGGAGTTCAAGAGGTGGTAATTAATGCACAAAAATAATGAAGATCGAGTTAGTCATCTGCTTCTGATACTCTTAAGTTCATCTGGTCATAACTTGTCAATCATATCTTTACCTCACCAGTCTCCATATGAAAATTTAACCTTTACTTAAACCCTTACCATGACTACCGTAGGCAATTCCCAATTTTCAAACATCACTCTTGAAGCACAACCCTCACATTTAGAAATCAACATTAACCATTTATTTATATTTTCAAGTTCTTTCACCTTGTCTTAAATTTGACCCAAAACCTCTAAATCCCGTTTACGAATTCCTTGAACTTGTTCAAATTGTTCTCCTCGTATTATTTAATTTAAATCTCTAGGCCTTACAAAACTTATCTTTCATCATAGAATCAACTTCCGTATTTTCTTCGACATACACCCTTGAATATTATTCTCCTAAAAATATTTTACAACAATCTCTAAACTTCCATAACTTTGTGCTCTCTCTATCCCTAGTCATTTCCTTGTAACATCTTGTTTAATATCCTTATTATACACAATTAACTTCTCTTTTCCATTACTAACCTTCTATATAGCCTCAAAGTAAAAGTTTTCTCCAGAATCAAAAACCAAGATTTTCTAAGTTCTCAAAACTAGGTCGACCTCTGATATCCTCATTAGTTTTGAATACACCTATAAACTATCTCATAACCCCAAAATTTCTCTAAATGTAATTGTTTCCAGATTGGCAGTATACATCTATTTATTCTATTCGAGACCTTTACCATATTTCTATCTCAAGTTTCCATATGGAACACTCCACATTTGATTTCCTTTAGATCATCATAAAATAACCAGTTACGTCTTCTCTGAGCTACATAATTTATGTCACTTCCTTAGCCTTCCCCATGCAAAAGATACGAAGATTCAAGGGTTTCGAAGTACATCTGGTAGGGACGACAAGATATGGGTAATTAATGTAATGAGACAGAGTTTAAGATAAGTGGTAAATAAGATTACAAGAGAATAATGGCGAGAAAGAATAATGAAGATATGTTCCTTCTCATCGGTTCAAACGAGAGGAACCCATCAAGCTTAAATTGAATAGCAAGGAATGAGGGTGAATCCAAACAAGAGGAAAAGGAATTTCAATTGAAGTTCAAAATGAGTTTCTCAGGGATCGTCCCAGAAATCTCTCAAAGAATCCTAAGTGTGATTGAGTACCTTGGATTTGAAAATATTAATCTAAATACAAAATTAAATCAACAACTAAAAATTTTATCAAAATTATCAACTAATACCAGGATTCAAAGTTCCACAATGAATCCACAAAATCAAATTCAAATCAAGAAAAAGGTGAATCAAAACAAGGAAAAGAAGTTTAAATCAGAATTCAAAATAAGATTCTCAAGGGTCATCCCAGGAATCTCTCAAGAAATCCTAACAGTGATTGAGTATCCTCTCATTCTAACAACTTAATTTATATATCCTATAGCAGGCTCGTAGTAGTACAACTAAGTCGTTGTGCTACTACGAAATCGTACTAATGCGAATCTCGACCTGCATGGGCCACCACTAAAAATGTGTCACGACCCGCACCCTAGAGTTAGGGCACGAGAACGTAACAACGCCCAGCCTACGCCGCAGTGTCGACGGTAGAACGCTGTCCTAGGTCTCAATGCATCTAACAGTATAAGACTAAACAGTTTATACTCCCCGAATGGGGGTGACATAGCAGAATGTAAACTCAATCACATCTAAGGTAGAGCATAAAGGAAGATAGATAAAACATGAAATCGAAAAGAGATATAACAGATAGAAGTCTAAGTGTCTAAGATATAAACTCAGAATACATCTCAAAACCCAAATACAGTAATCCATAAATACAACTCAAGATGACTGAAAATAAACTATAAACAAAAACCCTAGCTATCTATGCAACCTCTAATGTCTCCTCTAGGCTAGCAGGCAACCTCCAGGCTATCTGTAAAATTTATCAACAGGTCCAGTCAGGACAGGAGCGAGCACATTATATCTCAACAGTTCATAGCAGGTTAGAAAATATAATCATGCAGTAAAGTAAGATACATGATCTGAAGAAATACAGTATGTAAACTTGGAAAAGAGAACTGTAATAGAAATATCTACTATAAATAGACAACTAACAGTGGCTAGTGATGTAGAGTACAGATAGCACATGTGAACAGGACAGATTTGTATACACTAAAGAGTTGCACATGATCTACACTACTATAGAATTGTTCACATGACTACTAGCACTCTCCCGTTTCCCCAATCAATACACAAGGATCTAAACAGGTTATGTTATTGTACATGATAACACATGGGGGCCCATGAAAGGGCGCACATGATAGTATATATGAGGGCTCTATGAACATGAGAGTACAAGATTCACAAGAGTGTACATGTATGGTGAAAGCACAGGAGTACATGATGAAAGTGAAACACACATAACACAATGTACCCGATGCTCCCGAGGGGGATAACATCTCATGAAGAGATCCATATAGTACTAATCCGTGATAATGTCATGACAACGTCAAGTATAGTAATCTAAAGCAGGAATATAATTCTAAGCATGATATAAATGATCAGAGAATGTACTCGTCTGATATCTGAATGTCCAAGGTAAAAATACTATCCGAGGTGAGGTGTCTGGCTCCTAATTAGAACAGCACAAGTCACAATATGTCCAGAAGGGTAATATAAAGTACTACAATGCATTCTACATAAATCTAGGTCAAACTAGGCCAAAGTCAACCCTTGGTCAACTATGGTCAACTGCACTAGTCAACTAGGTCAAACTAGGTCATGTCCTAACCCAGCAAGTCTTACTAGGCCTAACCAAGACTATCCTAGCAAGCACACATCAATACAAGGCTATACAAGCCAACATACACCCAACTCTATATAGCATGCAATTATTCAATACTCAAATAGGCAAGAATTTACATTGGATATACACTAGGTAATCTATTATTTTAAGCTATATATGTCTACACATATATATACATGCATATATTGGTATTCAACATTAGGTCTATAATCATGGCATTTCAAATGGTTATATAAACTTATATATTAGAACACAATATGCTAACATATATATAATATACATACATAGCTAAGTTAACTATATTCATAAATACTTATTTAAGAGGCTATGTGTGTGTATATGAACATGACAAAGGGGCAAGTGAGAGTTAAATGGGCATATATAGTGTATATATATCAAAGAGTGTCAAAGTGTAAGTGAACAATGTGTCAAGTGTGATAGTGTCAACATAGTGTAAGGGGGTACATGAGGTAATATAGGATTTGTGTTAACATAGAATATTACATCTCATTAACTTGTATATTGCATATATTACATCTATTATTACAATACATTCATGCTTGCATTCATTCATTATTCATTTATTCTCTTGCATTACTATATGCACCATACATTACATACTATGGAACCTACATATTCATTACAAGCCATACTTATACATGCTTACATTAGATAGGATACTTATACCCCATATCATTTATTTAACCATTTACTCATGCTTGTATTCTTTATTTAGTTACATAATATATATACATTAACATGGGTTAAAATCAAATAGAACATTATATTACACACAAGGGTGCACAAAATGTATATGCCGAATAGTAACTCCTACTAATAATAAATACTGTACCATCTCAGCATGAATTAAAATTTAGTATTAAAGTATGTTATAGATCTATGTGTTAGCTTTCCGAAACTTCAAACGGATCGCATTTTCGTTTCCGAAAACTCCCGGAATCGCGAAAACACCGAGAACGCGTTTGTCTTTCGTACAGCTGACACTCAAATAATTCTCCAGAAATTTATAGAAAGAATTATGCCTATTAATATATTTTTTTGGAAAGCTAACTTCAATACGCTTCTTTTAAAAAAAACAGGAGATTAAACCGAGCTTTGAGCTAGAAGTTATGACATTTCTAAGTTAGGGCTGAAATTAAAAACGTGGATAAAAATCATGACGGATTTAGATAGTTTGAGCCAAAAGAATACACAATATATATCCTAATTATCCACAACAAAAATAGCAATAATAATTTGAGGAACCACACTCACAAACTTGATTATATAATCATCATGAACCATTTATTACATATATAAATATAGATACACTCTCATTACAATATATATATATATATATAAATCTATATATGTAACATGAACACATCCACAACACAAAGGACACTCCTATGACCTCCAAATGGACACAAAATGGACACAAATGGAAATACAACTATGGGGGTCATTCCTATGGGTTCAAAGTAGACCTATATGCATGAGGAAATAAAAAAGAGAAGGGATTTATACCTCCCGGTAGATCGAATCGAAGAAAAACCTTCCCGTAGCGACACCGACACGTAGAGATTCCAAAAGGACACGAACGAGCTCCAAATCCTCCCAAACTTGGGTAGCTTCCTCCTTGGCTACAATGGAGAAGGAAAGAAGAAGATTTGGTGGTTAAAATGGAAGGATTTGGTGGAGAAATTGCTAGGAATTGCTCTCTAGAAATTTGGGGAAGAACAAGAGAGAGAAAAATTGATGGATAATGACAAATGGGAGGCTCAACCCTATCCTTATTATGGCTGGCCATAAAGGTAGTTTTGTCCTATTAGGAAAAGTCCAAAAGCCCCTAATAACCGATTCTATGAGTATTAGAAAAGGACTAATTGGTTGGGGCTAAATTAGTCATTCTAAAGTCTCTAATCACACTAACCTTATCCATAATAATTAGTCTAACCTCTAACTAAAATATTTCTATCATGTGGACTAAAATTAATATCATGTGGGCCATGCCTAACTAGTGTGTGGGTCCCACTAGAGTCAAACTACCTCCGGGTCCCCGTTACAAGTCAGATTGAGTTGAAATTCGAACCCGACTCAAATAACCCCAAAACTATATCATAAATAATAAAATAATATCAAAATAATTCAAAGAGGTCAACTGCAAAAAATATCCTTAGGCCAAAAATGATATTAAAATATCATAATCACATGGTTAGGCTCTAGGTCAAACAGTCTCTAGGGTTTCACTAGCAAAACGTCAAAACCATAAGTAATTAATTTAAATAATTTTAAAATGATTTAAAATCAGCAAAAATTATATCATGAATTAAATATCATTATTAAAATAATTATAAACACAAAATTTTAAAATTACCCTCATTTGGGAAACTGGGTGCTACAGCAATAGCCATCCGCGTAAAAGCAGGGACATCCAATAGTCGGCGTAATTTCTGGAATTTGAACCGATTTAAAATCTCCCTATAAATAGGGTTCTTCGAAGAGAGAAATAATTTTACTCATCCTTTTGCAATCTCGAATTCCTTGCTCTGTCTTTCTTCGAAACCCTCATTTTGATCTGATGGCTCCCAAGAAATCCTCCGCCGCCAGCACCAAGGGGAAGACACCTGTCGTTGATTTATCGTCGGCTCCCGTTCAGTCGTCAACACCACATCGACAACCCAACCCGGCTGTAGCTCCACCTATGATGGGTAAAACCCTATCCTTTGGCTGGAAAAACTCGTCGAGGAAGGAAAAGATAACCCAAACTCTCAGATTTTTACGCCCACGTCGTACGTGTTAGCGTAAAAATTGAAATGACAATATACGCCCACGTTGTACGTGTTAACGTAAAAATAAAAAGAGCACGCCCACGTTATACGTGTCAGCGTAAAATTTGGATTACGTCCACAATTAATGTGCTAGCGTAAAACTTAACTACGCTCATGTTCATACATGCCAGCGTAAAAAGTTATATTACGCTCACATTTAACATATGGTAGCGTAAAATTCATCAATCACTGGAAGACTTTGTAAAACAAAGACTTCATAAACTTTTATCAACTTTTAGTGAGCGTAAAAGTCATAAAACTTCCAAACTAACTTGATCTCTTTTGTCCTTTTGTCAGTGGATTTGCAAGTTCACCCTCTCGCAGAAGTTTTCGGATCGTCAGTTGGCATGGTGGGTTCAAACTATCTGGAAGATTTATCCCATGTCCAATTTCCTCAGTCGAACCCCGAATATCCAGTAGAGAGGGCACAACTGATAGCAGCTCAAGGGGATAGAATATTGTTATCCATGATGAATGGAGATTTGTTGACTTCACTAGATGCACAACAATTTTCGAAACCGGCCTTCTTGTTTGGGGACGCCATTGACTGTAAATCCCAGACACACCCCAAGAAGGAGCCTTGGTTATTCAAGTTTGGGGATAGAGCCATGTATCTCCCAGATATGGACAGAGATTATCCCTTGTCAGCATTTTCCATGCTACCCACCATCGACAAATGCTGTGGAATTTGACTCCTAATAGTTATGGAAGACCAGGTAGAATTGTTTTCAAGAGAGCATGCTAATGACATGGGGTATTTTGCTAGTGTTCCCAATGGTGGTGTCACTTCTATTTTTGGCCTCATGCCAGGAGCTAATTCCAGTGAAGACTCAGGTTTAATTTAACCAGTACAAACTCCATGTTCATCAACGAATTTATGAGGGCTGCTGTATTGTATCCTCAGACGAATCCCAGGCTGCCGGGATGGTTGACTCCGTTCAACCAGAACTGGATCCAGATAAGTATTTGGATGATAAAGAACTTCGAGGCAGAGTTGAAAGACATTGGTTTATATGAGGCGATAGCTTCCACTAGTCAGGGTATTCCTTCGAACGGAAATCTATTTCTGGCCTTGATGGAAATATATATGAGTTCGACTGAAACTTTTGCCACCCTGAAAGGCGAAATGGGCCTTGCTCTTCATGAGATGCAGTTCATCTCAAAACTGCCAATGGGGAAGCGCCATATGAGGAATACGTTCCTTCCAACAGAGAACTGGCTGAAATCAGAGAGACTAATCCTCAATTGATTGAGGTATACGAGGAATTGATGTGTCACTACATGGTTTGTACCACAATGCATGAAAGTCCATCTCATTTGGCATACATCAACAAATGGACGACTTATCTCTTCTTTCATAAGGATAAGATATCCAAGGAAGACAAAGAAAGATTTCAGGGAAACAAAGCTCCGGCAATCAACATAGACTCGACAATCCCTTCTAACAAAATTAGGGATATGACGATTGCCTACAAATTCCCTAGTAAATATCTGTCTGTAAAGACTGGAGAATTCCCTGCCGGGACTGAAGCCGTGAGCTTTCTTAGATATGGTAGCCAGAAAATCTCTCGGAGAGATTTTTTGGCAGGCTTTCTTTCTTTATCGTGAGAAGATGGGTTATACCGGGTGTTGGTACAGTTGATAGAATCCACCGTAGTGTGTTATAGCCGGCAGTACGTCTGGTTTTTAAAGTCAGGATTAACCTGCTATCAGCCATGGTGTGTCGAATAAATGCAGGTTTAAGGACCTTCGGCGAGGAGTTAATCAACAATGCTCCTCATCGAAATGTTTTCCCTAGAGTAGAAATGCCCTACACTTATCTGATGGGCTGGCTGTTGCATCACAACTGCAGATTGTTGCCACCAGGCCCAGGTGATGATGCGGAGGTCTTCCTCCAAAATTCAGCAAAGCTACATGGATCGCTATGACGTGGCGGATACCCGAGCAGTTCTGAACTATTCTTATGGTTGGAACTTATTCTGTACCCGGTCGCAAGTTCCAGCAGATTGCTTTGGCATTCAGTTTGAAGATGAAGTTGAAGAAAGAGTGGTATTGCCATCATCAGTCTTCAGATGGCTTCAATGCATTAGGCCTTCTCACTTGATATATAGAAATGAAGATAATTGTGCGTTTGAACCATATCTACCCAGTAGGTTCTTTCGCCAATTTGGATATGACCAACTTCATGTTGGTAAACCCTATTACTAACTTCCGTCATTATAGAAAGTTACTCGACGGTGCTAGGGGTTGGAGATATTTCAATGCTGCTCGTACTGGCGCCAAGTTTAGAGTCTCAACCGCCACTAGTACTACAGAGCTACGTATACTTCATACTTATGCTCACTTTTATGCTTCAATTCGTTCTTTTGTCCACGGTTACAATATGAGGGGTAGTCTGAGGTGGCCAAAAGAAGGAGATATTGAAGAGCAGGTCAGGGTACCAGTAGACATCCCTGACGATACTGGCATTCCAGATCCATTTTTAGAAGTTATCCCAACAGGAGTTGGGAAACCAGCTGCAGAACCTATCATCATTGGCAAAAGCCGAAAAAGAAAACAAAGTGCAGCCGTCGCGCTTCCAGAGAAAACACCGGAAAAGAAGAGGAAGTCTACCACAAAAGGGCCTTCCAAACTAAGGACCCACACTCCAGAAGATGACACTTTGATTGAAGAGGATCATCTTGTCGGTTCTTCCTCAGTCGACCCAGAAGAAGGATCTTCAGTCCCTCCACCAATAGTTAGATCAGGAGCTGTAACACTTTTGTCTCCTGTGCATCTTAGCACCTCACTCCATTTATCTTTACCAACCCAGGCACAGGTTACAGAAGGTGATGCTACTGTATCCACCACTGATCAAGACCATATCCCATCAGACGAAACCGGCTCTTGACTTCGAGGATGATGACTGGGATGGTGATTATGATACATATCTTGAAAAAACGCACATATTCCAAGTATTACACAAAACCTATACGGAGTTGTATACCATGATTTTGTATATTAACTTATTTTGTTCATTTTTTGCAGATGTCATAATTGCACCAAAGCCTATGGTTCCTCCTCCTCAAGAAGAAGAAGTCTATGAAGAAAATAAGGAGTCTGAGAAGGAAGCTTCTTCTTCAGAAGACGCAGACGCCGAAGAGAAGGGAGTGCAAAAACCTGAGATAGAGCCTCAAGAAGAACATCCTCCATCACTTGAGGCACAACAAGCACAATCTGAAGTGTCCTCTCCTGCTGAGGACCAGCATAAAGAGAAGACTAGAGTCGACCCCACTGTAGGTGATGATGGAGCTACTGGAGGAGAACCAGACTTGAACAAAGAATCAGCTGCAGAAAGTTTCGCCACAACTGAAGCAGTGGAAAATCCTGTGGAGCAATCAATTGAAGAAGATGCTGGAGGCATGCTTGAACTTCTAACAGAAACTGAGGAAATTATAATAACATCCTCTACAGTCGTCACTGATCCAGTACCGATTTCTGACGAGCCAATGCCAGAATCTGAATCAGTTCCTGTAATTGTCCCCACATCCATCAACATTACCGCCGCCAGAACTCCAGAAACGGCTGGAGTAACCAATATTGAAGACATTGCTTCTGAAATTCCTGGAAACCAAGCAGCAGTGACAACAATAGCTCATCCTCCGTCTATTGTTACACCAGTGGTAGCCATAGGCGTTGGAGATGCAATCCCTGAAGCTCTTAGGGATAACTTGGCCATGGCAGTAGTGACAGCGACAACGTCGTCTCATCCTACTATCGTGCCAACCACACCTGCTCCCGACCTCCGAAGAAGAGATTTATTAGATATTGCCGTCACGCCAAATTCTAGCGTAGAAATGAATCTCCTGGTTGAGATTCATACTGAAACTTTCTATAAAACTCTGGCAACTTTGATAAAGATGGTCCTGAATAAGGGTCTCAGCTATGAGATTTTGAAGACAGCAATGGCTCTGACTATCAAGAATGTTGCCATGTTCAATGATGTTGAGAGAGCTGCCACATTGGAGAAAATCGTGGAGGACCTTGAGCAGCCGATTGGAGAATATCTCAGGCTATCAAATGAGACTATTAAAGGCCTCATTCAGGAGGAGTATGATGCTTTAACAGCTGATTATCTTGCTCGAGAGACTACATATAATGCAGCTCTCCATGAACACAGTCTGAAGGTTGCCAAAGAGAAAGCCTTTTTGGCTGGCATAAAACCTGCCCTGCATGGTCACAGAGTGGCTTATGATGCTTTAAACATAGATATTCATAATAAGAATGAAAAGATCCGTGAAGTCGAGGCAGAGCTAGCTTGCTTGAAGGCTAAAAGGGAGAAGATGATCGATGCTCGAAATCTGTACCTCACCCAAAGCTCAATTTTAAAAGAACAAGCTTTTGGGGTTGAATCGACCATCAGAACCCTTGATGAAGCCAAGGACAACTTGATAGTCACCTTTGCTAAACTTTCATGTATTTGCACCCCAGAAGCTCGACGTGCAGAGGCTACCAAGAAGGTTATGAGTTCTCGTGGCAGGCGGCTAGAAGAATTAAAGAAGTTGCTCCAAGTTGTTTCCACTCCACCTTAAGAGAGTGTTTTGTCATCTTTTGTCTTATTCATTTTGTAGTGTTTCCACCAGGAATGAATAAAAGATTTGTTTTATGATCCTATCGTTTATTTGGAATTTAAACAATAGGTATGAGATAGAAAAATACTTATCAGAGGTAATATGGACGTGATAAGTCTTTTAAACTCAACGTATTAGGTAATATGAACATGATAGATAATAAAATTGCATTTTCTGTTTTAGAGTATAGTACTATCAGAGGTAATATGAACATGATGGTACGTAAGAACTCGCAGATTAATATCTATGCATAGGTCAAATGGATATGATAGATAGGAACTCCAGCAAATTTAATATTTATTCAGAGGTTATAAGAACGTGGTAAATAATAAATTCAGCTTTCTATATCAACTGATAAGATGGAAGATAAAAATTTCTCTCAACAGAGATGAGTAATCAGCTTAACTAAACTTTGATAGCTAGGAAATAAGAGGACAGTCATTATGAGCATATAGGTCCAATATCGATAAAAGAAGTGGACGACCTAACCTATTTTATGGAAGAGGAAAAGAGGTCAACTCAAGAATGAATCCTAATGGAAAGTTGAAGATACACGTTCGAATTCATCATATGAGGAACGAGATATATCCGTTCCGATGAATTAGTTTTCTTCCGAATCAGATGATTGTGAGGAATTAGAAGAGAATTCTTCTTGTATATCGTCAGCAAACATATGGGATGAATCATATCCCAATCCATGACGAGTCTTCTGATAAAACGGATCACCGTATAATAGGAGTCGTCTACCTTTACCTTGATTGAGACCTTGCATAGTCTTCAAATCATATCCCATGTTCTGGACTATACTTGTCAATTCGGATTCTTCCTTTGTCTTTATCTTTCAGCTCATCTGCCTGAGCGACAGGGATATTTTTAGCCAGCCCAAACACAATTTGGCGCTTGTTTTTCTTATTAGACGGAACCACGAAATAAGATTCTTCGTGACGTCTAAAAGTTATACAGGCTTGTGATGAAGCGGCTACAGGTAGAAGATAGGGAAAAGATGTCAGGAATCTTTGAGCATAAGGTCCAACATCTACATGAGGAGGAAAAGAATTTTCCTTATGATCGATGTATAAAGTTCCTTCTGGCTCTATGTCGCCTTTATATTGATGACTTTTCTTATCCGAAGATAAAGTCATTCTTTCAATAAACATGACAGCCATATACTCGAAAAGAAAATCTTTATTGATATTAAGAAGTACAGAATGATCAATATTTACATCATTTACAATCTGATTACTACGCTTCGGATTAATCAACAGTGGACCATTATCCATCTTCTGCGTAGATTTGCCAAGATTGACAATCAATGGTGGTTCTGGATCATTCGTACAAGAAATACGCCCTTTGACTTTGATCACAAAAGGTTGAACTTGGTTCTTAGCAGGAATATTTATTGATTCCTCGGATGAAGTCTGAGTTCTTCCTTTAACCTTGATTATCAAAGGTTGATCATTGACAGGTTAGGATTGGATTCGTCCCTTGACTATGATCTTCAAAGGTTGCTCTTCTAGTAGATCTTCATTAAGAGATTGATCCTCAATAGATAATCGATCCTCAGCTATGTCTGATATCTCTTTCATATGCTCTTTTTTATAAAGCCTTGAATCAGAAAAATAGGCTTCGACACCCTTGAAAGGATTGATATCAGCAAACTCAGTCTTCACAACTCCTTGGGAATCCACATACTTGAAGCATTGGTGGAGAGTTGAAGGCATGATATTATGCTCATGTAACCATGGTCTTCCAAGGAGGATATTGTAGGATACGTCTGAGTTGATAACATAGAAAGTTACCATAGTTCGGAGATCGCCAATCTGAATCTGCAGACGAATCTTCCCCAGTGGTTTACTCTTGCCAGAGTTAAAATTGACTATCGTAGTACTAGTGTAAGTCAAATCACTAGTAGGAATCCTCAGGGGTCTTAGCATACTCTGAAGAATTATGCTAATTGAAGACCCAGGATCAATGTAGATCCTGTTAATTTCAGTAGATCCAATATACCCAGTATAGCACAAAGGCCTGTCATATTTGTTATGCTTCAACAGCATATCTTCTTGTGTAAAGGTGATATTGGGAATTGATTCCATCACACTATGACATTGCGGACATGAAATTGGAGTATTATCAGGACTCTTGAGTTGAGCCAAGCATGAATCTGCCTGAAATAGAGCTTCACTTAAAGTCTCTCTGCTTTCTCTAGAAAGGCGAAGCAGTTCAAATATAGATAGTCTAGCCGGAGTATTGGCTAACTGAGCTAGAATATCAAATTTGTAAGGTTTCATCACCACCCCCTGACTGGAAGCAAACTTCAGTGGAACGTCGAAGTGTACTGCTTTCTGTTTCCCCTTTTCAACCATCGAGGGTTTAGCAGGAACAGGAGAAGGTTGAGCTGGTAGTGTTTCCACTACATTCTCTGTTTCTTTCGAAGATCCTTCATAATCATTATGGTACTCTTTCCCGGATCTTGTACCAGCAAAAGTTTCTTCCTCAAACTCAAGAGAAGGAAGTACCATATTACAGGATTTAGTCTTCCTTCCTTTAGCCTTTTTCTTGTAAGGTTTGTTGTAAGGAATTTCAGAACCCAACCCAACAGTGAATTTTTGATTTTGAATTTGTAAAGGAAGTCGTATTCCTTTATCATAATTCAAACCTTCTGCTTTCTGAAAGTCATAACCCATTTTATTCATGAGAAGGACAGATTGCTGACTGTATAGATGAATGGGCAGTAGACTTTTAGCAAATGGTTCCACAGAAGGAGAAGAAATCTCTGTATCCACAGGAGAATGAAGAATAGATCTCTCTGTACCCACAGGAGGAGAAAGATTCGGGATACGAGGAAAAATCCCTGTCGGAGCTTTTTCATAAGCAGCGAAGACTTGTTGCGCCCGGTATAAAGGCACACTATTCATGGCTAGCCACTGCTAGTGAGTAAGCTTGAGCTTAGTAGGAGGAGCTAGACTTGGAGGACAGATGTTCAGTCCTCTCAATCTATCTTCTAAAGGAAAGCCATCCCATAGCCGATCCAAGTCATCAGGATCTGGAATATCATGAGAAATCATATTGTAGGTTTTGACCTTCTTACCCTTCTTGGATTTTGAAGTTTTACCTTTATTTTCCAATTCAGACACTAAGTCAGGATGTACCCACATAATTTTACCATTCTTTAATGTGAGTGGCAACAATCCTGTATTTTCTTCTCTGGCAGGCGGGATATTCACGATTTTCATTGTCGCCTTCGAAATTGGGGTAATTCCATCTGGGACTTGCTATGGAGGAAAATCTCCGAACTGAAGAGAAACCATATTGGTTGTAACCGTATGGTCATCATTAGTTAAGGCGATAGCACCGCCATTTATCAGCTCCTAGATTTTCTTCTTCAGGACATAGCAAGCACTGGTAGGATGATTAATGTATCTATGATAGATACAATATTTGGGATTATCAGTTAGATTCACCTCATTAGGCCTCTTTGGCTCTGGAATCTGAAGTTTGCCACTCTTTACCAGACACTGAAATATCCCTGGGATATCACTCTCATCAAAATAGTATTCTTTCTTTGGCCTGAAAGATTCCTGACTATTCGACATCATTTTATTCTTGGAAAGATTAACCATGAGGGTATCTTTTCCTTTCATATTACGATTATCGGGGTTATTACCAGGATTACTTTTCTTTTCTCTATCATCTGAGACGAAAATTATTCCATGTTCACAAGCCAACCTACCATTGGTCTCGGCAGAAACTGCTGCTATGATAAATGAAGCCCAATCTGTGAATTGGGAACCCGTGAAAACAGCGATGGATGGTCGTAGATTCATTTTGCATGTATCAATCAACGCTGAATCTGGCATACCAGGAGGCATCTTTAGAGTAGCCTGTCGGAAACGTTCGATGAACGTCCGAGTATCTTCTTTCTCCTTTTGTTTGATTTCTATCAAGGAGGACATGTTCATGTCCATACCTCCTTCATAGAAGCGGGCGAGAAACATTGCCTTAAATTCGTCGAAAGACGAAATGCAATTGTCGGGTAAACTTCGATACCAATCATAAGCCGAACCCGTCAGGCACTCGATAAACACTCGAGTGAGAAGAGCGTCATCTTTCTATAGATGTACAGTCATAATATCAAAATAATTGATATATTGACTGGGAGATGCTTTTCCATCGAACAAAACCATAGATTGTGGCTTGAATTTCGGGAGAAAGGGTACATCATTCCAATGAGGAGGATAAGGTTGCTTAATCCCTAACCTCTGGAGCTGATCCTTGTGCCTCAAGACTTCAAACTGTGCTTTGAGTTCGCGCACTGCTTGAATGGCTTCACTGGTTTGCGGAGGCACATTTGACTGAATAGTTGTTGGATGTACCGTAAACCCAATTGGAGGTGGTACGTCTTCAGGAATGATAGAATCTGGAGATGCAGAATTTTGATTAACAGCAGGCTCCTGAATATTCAAAGGTATTTTAGCCCCTTGACTATCTTGAGTTGGTGCTGCTACTGGTGCCGGTGTCACTACTGTCGGCTGAGCAGTTTGCTGATTCAAAATTATCTGATGCATGTTTTGCACCATGTTAAGCATGTCTTTCAGTGATTGTTCAACGGCAGTGAGACGATGTTCTGTATCAACAGATGAGGTCTCTGGTTCATCTCCAACAGCGTAGGATTCAACCTCTCTTGAAGATATAGAAGGATCAGTATAGAAGCATGAATCGACACTGTCAGTCTCGGACTCAAAAGATTGAGTACTCCCAGCTTCTGAATCAGAAGTCTGTATTTGTCTTTGTCTTCTTGATCGAGTATTTTGATATACCCCCTCGAAAGAATCAAGAAGTCTGTTGAACTGTTGCTGACCTGGAGTTTGGGACATATTCCGTCTTGGTCGTCGTCCTCTGTTAGTATGAGACGCCATATTGACTGATGCATATGACAGCTCATGTTCTTAGTCTTCAGCTTTATGTTGAGGCGAATTAAAACTTAATCGATCAAAAACTGATCGTTTTGAAGCCGAACAACAACAGTTGATCACAACCTGGTGATAATCACAATGATGTTTTTCTTGGGAAAATGTCACCGGAGATTGTCTATTCTTACGCTTTTGCATTAGCAATTCACGTAAGTCAGAAGGATTGGAGGGAGTAGTCTTCTTTATTACATTAGAGGTAGAAAAACGTTTAGTACCCTGTGTATAAAGAAGATTACTGGCAGCATTCGCAGAACCAAATTGCACATTTCTACGCCTTTGGAGTTGTGTGCATAAATTCTGAAATTTTTTAGCATAAAGGACTCCACTTTCATTGCGTGTAATTTGTAGATTTGGTACTTTGCGTAGAGCAGTATAAGAAGGCTGTTGGTGTAGAACTGAAGTTTTACCAACATGATTTTTACGCTGCACACGTTTAGGTACATTCATATTTGTCACCCCCATTTCTCGTATTTCGTATTTTGTGCGTATTTTGATTTTATCATGTATTTTAATTTTCTGTACTTGCAGTATTCCTGGCTTCTCGTATTTTGCTCGATTTTATTTTGGAGGAGACTTGGCTTGGTTTGACTTGGTTTAGCATGGTTTGGTTCTATTTTGGTTTATTGTTGGACCACCCTAACCTATACTACCCCTCAAGCTCACCCCACCACCACCATTTAATACCATTCCCCTCTCTCTCTCCTTACATTTACTTTCATTTATTTCCCCCACCAAGAAACCCCCTTCTTCCTCCATCCTCCAAACCCTAGTGGAAGAGAGGCAAGTTGCATCTTGCCAAACATGAGAATCCACTTTCATGAGTTCATCACTTAGCTTAGCTCATTGGGAGTAACTTTAGTTCTTTGTATTTTCGGATTTGGGGTTTTGTGGAGCTTGAATCTTGTACTTTACATTTTCGGATTTTACATGTTTTGATGTGTTTTGGCCGATCTTGGGTGGGATTTGATGTGCTCATGTGGTAGAGAATCAAATTTCACCCAAGATGGACCCTTGGAAGTTTGGATTTGGAGCTCGGATGGCCGAGTTGTGATGTTGCTAAGTTTTCGGCCATGGTGTTCTTCCTTGGGAAAAAGATGACTCTGTGGTAGCCGATGGCGCCTATTTCCCCTGCGTAGGTCCGATGGCGCCTACTTTGGCCGCTTGCCCTTGCAAGTGCGCCTCTTGGCCGCACGCTCCTTAGCGCTGCGCGCCTCTTCCAAACAGAACGCTTCATAGCGCCTGTTCTCCTTGACTTGGTCGATGGCGCCTATTCTGTGAACTAGGCGCGGTTGGCCAATGGCGCCTACTTCTCCTTTGATTAGGCGCAGTTGGCCGGCCATCCTCGACTAGGCGCCATCTGTCCCATCAGACTAGGCGCCATCTGTCCCATCAGACTGGGCGCCAAACTATCCCATCAGTGGTAGGCGCAGTTCATTCTATGGACTAGGCGCAGTTCAATGTATGGACTAGGCGCAGTTCATTCTATGGACTAGGCGCAGTTCATTCTATGAACTAGGCGCGGTTCATTCCCCATGACCTAGGCGCACTTGGGCCGGCCTTATTCTAGGCGCACTTCAGTGAGCATGGTAGGCGCACTTTAGGGTGCTGCCTACTAGGCGCACTCTAGTGCCCTCAACCTAGGCACACTCTAGAGTGTTGTCAACCCCCCCCCCCCCCCCTTTTTTGGCACACTCTAGTGTGTTGCCACCCTGGCCTGCCCTGGTGTACCTGCATCCCTTGTGCCCCCAGTATCTGCTTATTTCTGGGTTTTATTTTAATGAATTGGAGCTTCAAGGATTTTGTTGCCCACGTCACGACTTGGCTCGACTTGGCACTTTTGACACAACTTGGAGTTTTGCCATTTTCTTGATCTTGACATGATTTGAGTTGACTTTTCATAAATTGTGACTAGAACTATATAACTGGAACCTGTTAACTTGACAACTTGCTAGTGGCCCGCGGCGGCGCACTTCCTTGTAACATGACATGATAATATGATAACTTGACAACTTGAGCTGCTGAGGCAGGCTTACTTGACTTGCTGCGTGACTTGACACCGTGGGTGTGCATCTTGTGCCTGATTAATCTACTGGTCCAGTCTTGCATCATGTCTAGGACGTGAACCTCTGGGTACCACGGCCAGAGGTTCACATGAATTCGGACTAGGTAAATGATTAGTTCACAAAACTAGAACATGGAGATTTCCCGGCTACAGGCAATCCCGTTACCTGGGCGGCCTTGGGAATTGATGCTTGCCGACGAGTAGGGCACAATTCCAGCACACTGTTAGGTGTTGCACCCCTTGATGGTACTTGAGGGTACACTTGTCTCTCGGACAATGTACCCACCTGAACCCAGCTCCTTGCTTGCGTTCTGGGTAGCCTGGATAGTCTGCAGGGCCTGTGGCTGATAGGAACATCTCATTGCATCTTGCTAGTAACTAGGTTGTGACAACCCTAGTTAGTTAATTTATCAAGCCGTAGGACTTGCTTGGTCGTTGTGAAATGGTTGGCGCCTGGTCTTGTCTAGCCTTGTCTTGCTTGCCTAGTCTTGCCTAGGCCTGATCTAGTCCCTGTACCTGGCTCTCATCCCGAGCATGCTTGTCTTTATTTTAATTTTAGATAAATGGTCTAGCGCATGCGTTATTCAGGCGAAGGGTTACAACCCCGGTCCTTGTTTGGTTTAAAGGTTGTAACCTGGGAGACCGAAATATTCTCATGTTATGACCAGTTATCGCCCTATTGCATGTATTTCTTTCTTGTACCTTTATTTTCATTCCGACTTGATATGCTGGTTTTAGTTCTTGTGCATGGCCTCCTTTGTGGCACTTGCTCTTTCTGGGGTCTGACCCAGCTGGTTTTGTATGGCCAGATTTCGGAGCAGCTACCGAGGATCTACCGCAGTTCCAGCCCGATGGTGTCAACTAGAAGAAACCGGGGCCAAGAGTGGGTTTCTATTTTTGTACCGCTCACTCATATGTAAATTAAATATTCTTTTGAGGCGTTTGCCGGCGAGCACCTGTTAGCTCGTATGTACATTTTCTTGATGCTGTAAACATGATGAACAGATCCTAGGGTTGATCATGTATGATGTACTCTTTGTTAGTCCTGACATTTTGTAAGACTAGCTGCTTGATCATCCAATATGTAATATTTGGGACGCCTTGTATTTATATATTTGATGCTCAGACATCTTGTAATCTTAACACTTGCTTGAGATTGAGACAATAGGCTTGCTAATGACCATAGGAGACTGATGGCTTGTAGTTAACCCTCATATTTCTAGACAGTCGTGACCGTATACCGAGGTGTTTTCCATTTCGATATACGTAGCTGGCTGTGTATGCCCCCGCTCTCCAGTATTCTGGTTCTGGGGCGTTACACGGTTTAAGTGGTGGCCCATGCAGGTCTTGAAAATTCAAGAAATGTGAGGGTTACCGGTAGATGTCTCAATCAGTAATCTCCCTTGATCTCTGCTCGTACTCTCTATTCCCTGGGAATCTTGATTCGGTCACTTGCATGCATCCTTGCTCTTTCACTGTCCTTCCTTATCGTTTTCCCCTGTCGTCTTCTTCAGCGGCACTGTTCCCGGACGTGCCGATCAGCCAGGAGAAGCCCAGCATGAACCCCAGCAACAAGAGGAGCAGTCTCAGGACTCTGGAGCGGCCTCTAGAGTTGTACCTTCTGGAGGTCAGGAACCTCGCGTTCATGAAGCTCAGCCCGTTCCGCCTGTGAGACAAGAGGAGGGAGCCTTGGTAGGGCTTATCAGAGATTTGCTTGCAGCCCAGGATCGTCGAGGCGACGCCCTGCACCAGGAAGTTCATGAAGTACTGAATAGAGGAGGTCACCAAGGGAACCAGGCGGCCAACAGTTTCAAGCGCTTGAACCCTCCGTTCTTCGATGGCAGCGAAGACGCAATCGCCGCGGATGCATGGCTTCAGGATACCGAGGTAGTTCTGGAAGCGGCGAGGACTCCAGAGAATGAGAAGGTGGCAGTGGTCCGCCTACAGTTGTTGGATCTTGCCCGCAATTGGTGGGCAGCTCAGGCCATGGGATTGGCAGCGCCAGTCCCTTGGGCAGTATTTAGGGAGAGGTTCCAGACGAAGTACTTCGATGCCGTGGCACGGTACGATTTGCAGACTAGATTCACCAACCTGAAGCAAGGAGGCAGGACGGTCGATGGCTATGCGACCGAGTTTTCGAGGCTGAGTAGGTTTGCCCCCACCTTGGTGGCAACCGAGTATGATCGGGCCCAGCATTTCCAGCAAGGGCTCCACTTGGAGATTTTGTTAGCAGTTGAGCAGTTCGAGCACCAGACGTTCGACGCCGTGTTGAGGGCAGCCAGGAGGCATGAATACACCTCCCAGAGGATTATGGATAGGACCGGAAGTAGGAAGCGGTCCCACAGCCAGTCGCACCAGTCGTCAGCACCAGCCCCGACAGCTAGGGGTATTACGATTGGAGCTCCGAGGTGGACGGCCTCAGTAACGTCGG
Organism: Iris pallida; assembly: GCA_029216955.1. Lineage (NCBI taxonomy): Eukaryota > Viridiplantae > Streptophyta > Magnoliopsida > Asparagales > Iridaceae > Iris > Iris pallida. The sequence goes on along the minus strand of JANAVB010024997.1, from coordinate 12,946,660 downwards.
ACCGGCATTCGACCCCGACGTTTCCTCAGCAGCAGCAGAAGCAGAAATCTTCTTCCACAGTAGGATGTTCATACTGTGGGAAGCCGGGCCATGTGGTGGCAGAGTGTCGGAGGGCACAGGGATTGTGCCTAGCTTGTGGGGCGACGGACCATAGGATAGGGTCGTGCCCCAATCGAGGGAGTTCATCCTCGTCCAACCTTACTAGTCCTTCAGTTAGGGGACCAGCACCAGTACAGCAGCAGCACCCGAGGCCGATGTTGCCTCAGAATCAAGCTTTTCAGCAGCAGAGTCCCCAGCAGTATGCTCAGGCCCAGGCTCAGATTCAGGCCAGGCAGAGAGGTAATCAGCAGAGAGGACAGGCACCCAGAGGTCAAGTGATGGCAATGACCGCAGCAGAAGAGGTAGCGCCAGGTGAGGTTGTGGCAGGTACAATTCTCGTCAACTCTACCCCAGCATCAGCATTATTTGATTCTGGTGCATCGCATTCATTTATGTCTGCACGATTCATGACACGGATAGGATTGGAGCCCGAGTCATTATCAGTGAGGCTTAATGTGCTTACTGGTAATGGTCTTGTGGGAGTAGATCGAGTGTTTTCCTCGTGTCGGATCGTAGTTAGCGGTAGGGAGTTCCCCGCTAGATTGGTAGAGTTTCCCCTGGCAGATTATGATGTAGTCCTAGGTATGGACTGGTTGAGAGATCATTATGCCAGGATAGACTGCCACATTGGCAGAGTTATCTTTAGTATCCCCGGAGAGCCAGAGTTTTCATTTTCCAGAGGCGCAGTAGAGCCTTCTTTCCCGGTATTGCGGATGGCAGTAGCAGCAGTGCAGTTGCCCAGGATTGTGGACGAGTTTCCAGATGTCTTCCCAGAGGAGCTTCCAGGTATGCCGCCAGAGAGGGAGATCGAGTTCACCATAGACTTGATTCCCGGAACCGCACCAGTGTCAGAGCGAGTCTACATGATGGCGCCTTCAGAACTAGAGATTTTGTATAAGATGATTGAAGACTTGAGAACCAAAGGATTCATCCGTGCTAGTGGATCGCCTTGGGGAGCCCCTATGCTTCTTGTGAAGAAGAAAGATGGTACGCCTAGGCTATGTGTTGATTACCGTACCTTGAACTCAGTGACGATCAAGAACAGATACCCTCTTCCGAGGATTGATGACTTGTTCGACCAGCTTAAAGGGGCTTCAGTATTCTCGAAGATAGACTTGAGGTCAGGCTACCATCAGATCAGGGTCAGAGAGCAAGACATCCCGAAGACGGCGTTCAGATCAAGGTACGGGCATTGGGAGTTCCTAGTTATGCCCTTTGGAGCAACCAATACGCCGGCAGTGTTCATGGATCTCATGAACCGTATCTTCATGCCTTACTTGGACCAGTTTGTGATCGTATTCATTGATGACATCCTGGTCTACAGCAAGAGTGAAGCAGAGCACGATCAGCATCTCAGAGTTGTCCTTCAGACACTTAGAGAACATCAGTTGTACGCCAAGTTCAGCAAATGCGAGTTCTGGCTCGATCGTATTTCGTACTTGGGTCATATCATTACCCGCGGAGGAGTGGAAGTGGATCCCCAGAAGATTGTGGCCATTGAGTCGTGGCCAGTTCCTAGATCAGTAGCAGAGGTTCGCAGCTTTCTTGGATTGGCCGGCTATTACCGGCGATTTGTTTCAGATTTTGCTAGAATTTCAGCGCCGATGACCCAGTTGACCAGGAAGGATGTGCCATTTGTTTGGACAGCAGAGTGTCAGGAATCCTTTGAGAAATTGAAGCGAGGTTTGATGACGGCTCCCATTCTCACTCTTCCGGATGGGACCGGTGGATTCACAGTGTATTGTGATGCTTCAGGAAAGGGATTAGGATGTGTTCTGATGCAGCATGGGAAGGTAATTGCTTATGTTTTGCGGCAACTTCGCGATCATGAGAAGAATTACCCAACCCATGATTTGGAGCTAGCAGCAGTTATCTTTGCATTGAAGCTTTGGAGGCACTACTTGTATGGTGATAGAGTTGAGATTTTCACGGATCATAAGAGCCTGAAGTATGTATTTACCCAGAAGGACTTGAATATGCGGCAGAGAAGATGGCTAGAATTATTGGTGGATTATGATGTCAACTTGCGGTATCATCCAGGGAAGGCTAATGTTGTAGCAGACGCCTTGAGCAGACGAGCAGGAGTCTATCTCCTGACAGCGCAACCAGAATTATTGTCAGATCTTCAGAAGATGGGTATTGAAGTAATTCTTCCTTCCAGCGTGGCTTTGATGGCTAGTATTCAAGTTCAGTCCAGCATAGTTGAGAGGATCAAGGCAGCGCAGTCGGCAGACCAGAAGATTCAGCGGCTCAGAGCAGAATGTGAGGCAGGACGCAGACCAGAGTTGAACATTCATGAGGATGGTACACTTAGATATGGCTCGCGTCTTTGTGTGTCCAGTGGAGATATCAGACAGGAAGTCATGGCAGAAGCTCACAGTTCGCAGTATTCCATTCACCCAGGTGGCACGAAGATGTACAGAGATATCCGTCAGCACTTTTGGTGGAATGGCATGAAGCGAGAGATAGCCCGATTTGTCTCGCGGTGTTTGGTTTGCCAACAGGTTAAAGCTGAACATCAGAGGCCAGCCGGACTACTTCAACCTTTGCCTATCCCAGAATGGAAATGGGAGCATATTACCATGAATTTCGTCACAGGATTGCCGAGATCTCCAGCAGGCAAGGATGCTATTTGGGTTATCGTGGACAGGCTCACCAAGGTTGCGCACTTTCTTCCTTTCAGAGTTGGGCAGTCAACGGCGCAACTGGCAGACAGGTACCTCAGGCAGATTGTCAGGCTTCATGGAGTGCCAGTCAGCATAGTGTCAGACAGAGATTCGAGATTCACTTCTCACTTTTGGCGTAGTCTTCATCAAAGTTTGGGGACTCGTCTCAAGTTCACTTCAGCATATCATCCGCAGACAGATGGTCAGTCGGAGCGCACGATTCAGACTTTGGAAGATATGCTAAGAGCTTGTATGCTAGACTTCGGTGGTTCGTGGGAGGATCACCTGCACTTGGTGGAGTTCTCGTACAACAACAGCTACCAGGCCAGTATCCGGATGGCACCCTTCGAGGCCTTGTATGGCAGGAAGTGTAGGTCCCCGCTAGCATGGGACGATGTCGGAGAAAGGCAGATGCTCGGTCCGGAGATGATTTCTCAGACTGTCGAGGTAGTCAGGAGAGTCAGAGATCACATCCGAGTTGCTCAAGATCGCCAGCGCCGTTGGGCAGACTTGCATCGGCGTCCCGTAGAGTTTTCTGTAAACGACCATGTGTTCCTTAGGATCTCGCCCAACCGTGGCGTCATTCGCTTTGGCACACGGGGAAAGCTTAGTCCTAGGTATATAGGGCCGTTTAGTATCCTGGAGCGAGTAGGAGATGTGTCCTATCGTCTCGCTCTTCCATCGTCGCTAAGCGAGGTGCATGATGTCTTCCATGTATCTCAATTACGACAGTACATCCCGGACACGAACCATATCCTGGATCATTCGAATTTGGTCGTTGGTACCGACCTTTCGTATGAGGAAAAGCCCGTGTCTATATTGGACCGGAGAGAGAAGATCCTCAAGAACAAGACTATTAATCTAGTCCGTGTTGCTTGGGGTCATCACTCTCTGGGAGAGTCAACGTGGGAGCGTGAGGACGACATCCGATCGCGTTATCCCTATTTGTTTGACTCGTAAGGTATAATGTCTTCCTTGTGCCTTACACCCGTTCCATCCTTGATTGAATGCATGATTGTATGGCTGCCTGCTTAGCGTAACTTGCCTGTGATTAGTCTAGCCTGTCGTGGCAATCTCTAGCTCCTTGATTAAATTCCGAGGACGGAATTCTTTTAAGGTGGGTAGAGTTGTCACCCCCATTTCTCGTATTTCGTATTTTGTGCGTATTTTGATTTTATCATGTATTTTAATTTTCTGTACTTGCAGTATTCCTGGCTTCTCGTATTTTGCTCGGTTTTATTTTGGAGGAGACTTGGCTTGGTTTGACTTGGTTTAGCATGGTTTGGTTCTATTTTGGTTTATTGTTGGACCACCCTAACCTATACTACCCCTCAAGCTCACCCCACCACCACCATTTAATACCATTCCCCTCTCTCTCTCCTTACATTTACTTTCATTTATTTCCCCCACCAAGAAACCCCCTTCTTCCTCCATCCTCCAAACCCTAGTGGAAGAGAGGCAAGTTGCATCTTGCCAAACATGAGAATCCACTTTCATGAGTTCATCACTTAGCTTAGCTCATTGGGAGTAACTTTAGTTCTTTGTATTTTCGGATTTGGGGTTTTGTGGAGCTTGAATCTTGTACTTTACATTTTCGGATTTTACATGTTTTGATGTGTTTTGGCCGATCTTGGGTGGGATTTGATGTGCTCATGTGGTAGAGAATCAAATTTCACCCAAGATGGACCCTTGGAAGTTTGGATTTGGAGCTCGGATGGCCGAGTTGTGATGTTGCTAAGTTTTCGGCCATGGTGTTCTTCCTTGGGAAAAAGATGACTCTGTGGTAGCCGATGGCGCCTATTTCCCCTGCGTAGGTCCGATGGCGCCTACTTTGGCCGCTTGCCCTTGCAAGTGCGCCTCTTGGCCGCACGCTCCTTAGCGCTGCGCGCCTCTTCCAAACAGAACGCTTCATAGCGCCTGTTCTCCTTGACTTGGTCGATGGCGCCTATTCTGTGAACTAGGCGCGGTTGGCCAATGGCGCCTACTTCTCCTTTGATTAGGCGCAGTTGGCCGGCCATCCTCGACTAGGCGCCATCTGTCCCATCAGACTAGGCGCCATCTGTCCCATCAGACTGGGCGCCAAACTGTCCCATCAGTGGTAGGCACAGTTCATTCTATGGACTAGGTGCAGTTCAATGTATGGACTAGGCGCAGTTCATTCTATGGACTAGGCGCAGTTCATTCTATGAACTAGGCGCGGTTCATTCCCCATGACCTAGGCGCACTTGGGCCGGCCTTATTCTAGGTGCACTTCAGTGAGCATGGTAGGCGCACTTTAGGGTGCTGCCTACTAGGCGCACTCTAGTGCCCTCAACCTAGGCACACTCTAGAGTGTTGTCAACCCCACCCTTTTTTGGCACACTCTAGTGTGTTGCCACCCTGGCCTGCCCTGGTGTACCTGCATCCCTTGTGCCCCCAGTATCTGCTTATTTCTGGGTTTTATTTTAATGAATTGGAGCTTCAAGGATTTTGTCGCCCACGTCACGACTTGGCTCGACTTGGCACTTTTGACACAACTTGGAGTTTTGCCATTTTCTTGATCTTGACATGATTTGAGTTGACTTTTCATAAATTGTGACTAGAACTATATAACTGGAACCTGTTAACTTGACAACTTGCTAGTGGCCCGCGGCGGCGCACTTCCTTGTAACATGACATGATAATATGATAACTTGACAACTTGAGCTGCTGAGGCAGGTTTACTTGACTTGCTGCGTGACTTGACACCGTGGGTGTGCATCTTGTGCTTGATTAATCTACTGGTCCAGTCTTGCATCATGTCTAGGACGTGAACCTCTGGGTACCACGGCCAGAGGTTCACATGAATTCGGACTAGGTAAATGATTAGTTCACAAAACTAGAACATGGAGATTTCCCGGCTACAGGCAATCCCGTTACCTGGGCGGCCTTGGGAATTGATGCTTGCCGACGAGTAGGGCACAATTCCAGCACACTGTTAGGTGTTGCACCCCTTGATGGTACTTGAGGGTACACTTGTCTCTCGGACAATGTACCCACCTGAACCCAGCTCCTTGCTTGCGTTCTGGGTAGCCTGGATAGTCTGCAGGGCCTGTGGCTGATAGGAACATCTCATTGCATCTTGCTAGTAACTAGGTTGTGACAACCCTAGTTAGTTAATTTATCAAGCCGTAGGACTTGCTTGGTCGTTGTGAAATGGTTGGCGCCTGGTCTTGTCTAGCCTTGTCTTGCTTGCCTAGTCTTGCCTAGGCCTGATCTAGTCCCTGTACCTGGCTCTCATCCCGAGCATGCTTGTCTTTATTTTAATTTTAGATAAATGGTCTAGCGCATGCGTTATTCAGGCGAAGGGTTACAACCCCGGTCCTTGTTTGGTTTAAAGGTTGTAACCTGGGAGACCGGAATATTCTCATGTTATGACCAGTTATCGCCCTATTGCATGTATTTCTTTCTTGTACCTTTATTTTTATTCCGACTTGATATGCTGGTTTTAGTTCTTGTGCATGGCCTCCTTTGTGGCACTTGCTCTTTCTGGGGTCTGACCCAGCTGGTTTTGTATGGCCAGATTTCGGAGCAGCTACCGAGGATCTACCGCAGTTCCAGCCCGATGGTGTCAACTAGAAGAAACCGGGGCCAAGAGTGGGTTTCTATTTTTGTACCGCTCACTCATATGTAAATTAAATATTCTTTTGAGGCGTTTGCCGGCGAGCACCTGTTAGCTCGTATGTACATTTTCTTGATGCTGTAAACATGATGAACAGATCCTAGGGTTGATCATGTATGATGTACTCTTTGCTAGTCCTGACATTTTGTAAGACTAGCTGCTTGATCATCCAATATGTAATATTTGGGACGCCTTGTATTTATATATTTGATGCTCAGACATCTTGTAATCTTAACACTTGCTTGAGATTGAGACAATAGGCTTGCTAATGACCATAGGAGACTGATGGCTTGTAGTTAACCCTCATATTTCTAGACAGCCGTGACCGTATACCGAGGTGTTTTCCATTTCGATATACGTAGCTGGCTGTGTATGCCCCCGCTCTCCAGTATTCTGGTTCTGGGGCGTTACAATATTAGATGTGTAAACATCTTTGCAAATTTTATCTACACTGTTACAGACAGGAGACTTACCTTCACGCGTAGAGCGTAAAAATTGGTTATCTACCACGTCACAGACGAGAGATTTTCTTTTACGCGAAGAGCGTAACTTGTATGTGTCTACCGCGTCACAGACGGGAGACTTATTCTTACCCTCAAAAGCATTAGAGTCTGCCACATTACAAATGGGAGACTCATTTTTATGTATTGAGCGTAAAAGTTAGTTTTTACCCACTGAGCATAAAACCTGGTTCTTACGCAGTGGGCGTGAAACCTGATTATCTTCATCGTTACAAACGGAAGATAAATCGTCACACTTTGAGTACAACTCTGAAGTAAGGACTGCCTCGTTACAAACGGGAGCCCCTACGACAGGAGTGGGAAGAATTCCCTTGCCACTAGCAGCAACAGAGAGATCAAAAGCTATTTTGGATTTAGGAATCCAAACTTTTCGTGCTTTGCGAGATTTTTGAACATTGGAGTAGCGAGAACCACCCCCAGTTCGAAGCATTTCTTCATAGGCAGTCTGGTCGAAGTGTACAACCAGAGTCTTCTTGGTCGAACCGACCGAAACATCACCATATTGAGCAATTGCCTTCTCGTCAGAGGAGAAGGTCGTCCCCAGCAGAGTCGTCATTTTTGTTTCACTTAACAAAATGCCTGGAAGTCGGATTTTGAAAATAAAACGAAGAAGAAGTACAAATTTGATTCTGGAGAAGTATTGCTATGGAAGTCTAATCTGTAAATGATCACTTTGTTCCTTAGACCATATGATGATGATGAAGATCGCTGCTTGAAGTTGAACAACCGGAAGAACTAAATTACTAGAAAGGTATCGACACACTTAGGCACTGATGGCGAGCCCGAATGCTTTCCTGCTTTGCTTCACTCTGTTCTGAAAGAAAGGTTGAAGAAGAATGCTCTCGAAATCTCTAAGTTCTGATCTCTGTATTCTCTCATGTCCCTCTGTCCCTGTCTCTGAGAAAAATCAGTCCATTTATAGGCTTGGGCTCTTGTGCGTAAAAACTCAGCAAAAGTTCCATCTTTACTCTAACAACTGCCACCCACGACTGAAGTCATCTTCTGTACATGTTGACACGTGTCCCATCATTTCATTAAGAATAGGATGCACGTACACACGTTCTTCGAGAAGAATGGCATGAAAGCCACGTAGGCAAACCACGTTCCAAACTGGTGGAGGAGAATAGGGCGTAAAAGTAGTCCCAATGTATTCTGAGCGTAAAGCAGTAGATTAGGCGTAAAATAGCCCTGGCATAGACTTCCCACGTAAAGTGGTTGTTAAATAACCTTGAGCGTAAAAGTAGCTCAAATAGACTTTACGCACACGTCAACTGTTGAGCGTAAAAGCTCGTATAGTCTTCATGCGTAAAAGAAGCCATAGTGTGAGCGTAAAGTAGCTCAATCCACATACTAAACGACAACATTGGTCTCTGTGTAAAAACAAATTCCTTTAAATTCTGTGATATACGTCATCATTAATATCTCCATGTCAGAGTTTGCATTAAATGTGAGACTTGACAGCTTTGTCCAGCGTAAAAGTGGCTGATATGTCCTTGGCGTAAAACCATGGGTATAGACCCAAGCGTAAAATGATCTGCCTGCTTTAGGCGTAAAGCGATTAGCCTTGTCTTGGACGTAAAGAGATTAACCGCTCTGCTTGGCGTAAAATAGATCACTTATGAATGAGATGACTCTTTCTTTGAAGCACTTTTTATGCTCCTACACTAGATGCAAGTCAAGCAATCAAATGAGAGTTTGATGAGGAATCAAGGAAGGGGGCAAGTATGTGAATGAGATCCTAGACTTCTAATCCTATACGCAGGCTTGCTTGGTACGGTAAAGTAACCAAACAATTTATCTTGACCTGCGTGGGCCACCACAAAAACATGTAACGTCCCAGTCCCAAAATACGTAGGACTAGGCATACGAAACATGCCAGCTGCATGCATACGAATAATACTCCAATATGTAGAATCTTCGTACATATACATAAGCTGTAAAGCACAGGCCAATCACGATTAACTATATCTCATCCACAAAATCATAAAAGAAAATGATAGTCCAGATAGTACCAAATAAAAGTGTCAAAAAATAGATAGCCAGGTGGAAACAAATCCACTACCAAACAGCTATAAATATAATCTAAGATACTAGAGTTCAACTTCTCAAAATAAATGAAAGATACAAGTAAGGGAAGAATCAGACATCGTCAGAGGGTGAGATATCCTCGATAGAAAACGAAGGAGCTAAACCGAGTCCGTGCTCCTGGGGCAATCCTGACCACCTACACTTGGAGAGATCACCAGGTCCTCAGCGGGACATAACAAGATACAGAAAAATATGCCATATAAACTGAATATAAACTGCTCACAATAATCTGGATCATAACATGGTTCAGCACTTTATCATCGAAGCAGTGAACCACGCCTACAACCAAACAAGGACAAGGTGTGGCACACTAGTTCGTGACAAAATATTGTTCCAAGCCATGAACGGTATAATACACAACCATATGGAAAAGTACATACACCTACGGATAAAGGTCATCTAACCATTCTAAGTGGAATGTATTTTAAGAACAGTTCATGGTCGCATGACTACCGGGTCAAGTCAGGAAAATACCAATGCAGTACAGTACCTCAGTAGCGAGTCACAACACCATATACTATTCCTCAGTATCGAGCGAGTCTATATCATATAGTCTACCTATCGTTCCTCAGTAGCGAGCGAGTCTACGATAGATAGGGTGGTAGTCAACTTCCAATCATGTTCTCCCCGCCCAATGTCGACTCATAACTGCTAAGTCTTCTAGCATGCAACTCTATTAGCAGTTATTTCCTAACGCACGTCCTCACGTATCGGTGGCCAACCAACTACGCAAGTACTAGACCTATATGAGACTCGTGATTCGTGTAACACATGTGGCAAGGCCAATGAATGCATCACAACATAGGGTAGTCTTCTTAACTTTAAGTCGATGCATAATAATAAAGTAATAGAAATAAAACTAAACAGTTAATTGCATAAAATATATCAAGACAAAATGACAATAAGTAAGAAAACAAAACTAAATCAGCATGCTAACTGGCAGTAAATAAGCAGAATATAATGGCAAGGTATCTTGCCTGAGGGTGGTACGAGATGTAGAAAAATTCGACAGTCAGAATCGTCCACACGAAAGTCAAAATCCACAATGAGCTTCGGATGCTGAAACAAATATCACGAACGAGTTTGGAATAAGAGATATGCCTAGGAAACGCCTGTCCAAAAGTCCAATTCTGGAACAGGGACAAAATCGTAATTTCGGGTCAAAACGATGTCCGCCGTTGGACCCGTTTTGCACCGAAATGCGTGCCAATACCTACGGTCTCTAAAGTCGTCAAACTCCGGTTTGAAGAGACGAACTCAACGGTATGTCCAGTTTTGGATTCCGATGAGCCGTGCACAAATTCACCCGTTAGAGCGGGTCGCGGGCCCGCCAAATAGGCGTTCCACTCGACCTTCTCAGAATCGGACCAAACTTGGCATACAGGACCAAAAAAATGATACGGTCCTGTTGGTGCAAGTTTCGTCTCGATACGACGAATGTACACGAAGTTATGACCAAGTTTGCAAAAGGTCGATACGGGGGTATCTCGACGGATACGCACTGATTTCATCGCGCACACGCAACGAAATCGAGTTTCGTCAGTTCTCACATGTCAGTAACATCCATACACGCCTTTCGATACATATAGTGCGCGACCACGTCGTCCGGTTTGTCGGGGCGCACGACGTATCGGTGAGAATTATTGAAATTTACTATTAAAAACCAATTTTTTTCCTAAACTTTGAGGCTGTTTCAAATACAGCATAATCAATGAAAATTAAAACTAAAAGTTGGCTTTCTGTCTCGTATGTGTTGTTAATGAATCTGTTTAGACAAGTTTTTGAAACTATGCGTGAATCGACAAATTTTTGCCTTCCAAAGAGGGCGTTTGGGCTGCATGGTTCTATTTTATTTAAATAGTTTTCTTCCTAGTTTCAATCGACTTTCCTGGATCGATTCCTTCTTACTACTCGAATCTATTTATTGGGTCTTCAAGAGGGTTGTATAGGTTTCGCATAAGGTTTTACAGAATCTAAAACGATTGAGCGGTTAGAGAGATAAAGGGTCGTGAATGGGCGTACCTGGATGTGCTTCGAAACAGAGAAAGCTCTGTTAGCTGTCGGTTTGGGGCAGCTCGACGACGATGTCGTGGCCGACGGCGGCTTTCAGTCGGTCGGGGTGAGGCGTAGGGAGGTCGGGGTTGGTAAGGCGTCGCGAGCGTAGTAGGTATCTAGAGAATTTCTGAAAAATTCCCTCTTCCTCCCGCTCGTATCCGCCTGTTATAGGTTGTGTTATTAATTGTTTAGCTAATCAAATTCAAATTTGTTTCACACTAGATTTGATGGGATCATTAGAGAATTTTAATCGGGATAGATTAGACTAAATATTGGAAGATTTGGTGAAGATTTTGATTTAATCAAAACTTTCTGTCGTGGGACAGTGGTTCACGGGAGGAAATAAGGAAAAATTTCGGTTACAACTGTTCCTGTAAAGGAACAGTTCACGTGTCCTTTTTTTTCAAGGGCTTTTACGCAAAGGAGTCCCTCCCTGTATGGGAACAGCCGGCAGGGTTGCTGAACGAAAATGTTCATGGAACAGTGCTGACGTCATGCTGACGTCAGCATATCTTTTCTTTTTTTTATTTATTATAAAACATATATATATATATATATATATATATATATATATATATATATATATATATACCTCAAAATCTATTTAAATCTAAGTCGCAATTTAAAAATATTATCATACCAAATATCTAATATAATTAAACACATGTACATATATATAAATTTACTTGATATTACAATCAATGCTAATAAATAACTAAAAGTAGATATTGAATTTATTCTTAAGAATACACTAATAATAAAAATATATAAAAATAATAATAATAGAATAATTCCATAATGATTTTGGCGGACATACACTGCACCCCTTATCTGGGTCCAGAAAAATTATACAATTATTAAACATTATTTAATAATAATAAAAACCCCATAAATTGCGTAAATTCATTTTGAAGACTTTTTAAATAAATCTAAAATAAAATAATAAATTAGGGGTTTTACAAGTCCGTTCAAGTCTCAAATATTGACTTACGAGCGTTCCAGAAGTTCTTCATGAACTTGCTGGTTCCTAGAAGCAGATCGTGATGGGACGAATCTTGCTTTGAGCAACGGTGATCTTAATCACCCCAGCAAGAACCTTTCCTCTTCTTCTATCTTCTTTCTTCTCCTTTATCTGAGTTGTAACTCAGTTCTGTCCGCCAGCAACTGCGATTGCGAGGAAGAACGTGAGATTTATTTTCTGATTATTGTTACTTTTGTAATCAGATTTATATTATAGTGTTCCTCGTGGATCTCGAGAATAATCAGAAGGGGAACGTTTGGTTGAACCTCTGATCTCGACATCTAGTTTTACCATCTTTGATCAAGCGCCGGGACTAACAATAATAATAATAATAATAATAATAATAATAATAATAATAATAAAATAAATTATTATTATTATTATTATAGTTGAGATATTAAGTAGAGGGATTTTTTGTCATTTCGTATTTGTTGTCATCTCTGTTATAGTATTAAGTTGTGTAATTATAATTAAGATATTTACTTGTATAATATTGAAGTGGAGAGTATTAGGTTGAAAATCTGGAGAGAATTACAAATGACTACCACGTATCTTGATAACAACAAACAATGAAGGAATACTACGAAATTTTTGGACATTTACCGGCGATCTGTGATCCAAAGCAAAAAGAAAAAATCGGAACCTAATCCCATGTGTCTAAGGGTCCCAATTCGGGTTCTGCCCTACGGGACTTGTTACACGGATTTAGGTATGTCCTAAATCGATGCAAGCATAAATGCGTCAACCCATATAACACATTTAATGGCTCATAATCAAATCCTTTCCTCTAAAAACCAAAATGTAATCTAAATTATGATCTTTTTTTTACGGTGTCCGACATAATGCTTAAAAAAAACTTTGTGCACATGTATTGTATATCTTCTACAAACTACTTAGATTTTCACACAATATAAGTACACGTACAAAATGGTAGAAAAAAATCCACTCCAATCACTCGAAGATTTATCTTTTTCCCCATATTTTGTCCTCCCATTTAAATCATATCAATCCAAATATGATCCGACCCGATAGCCAAGTCCCACGTGTATCCTCCGCTGGCCCTTGTTGAGGAACCAACCATCTATGGTTTTGAATATGTTGCGGTTACCACCAAGTGAGTAGAGTAGCTGTACATACAGCTAAGCCAATGAGGACAATTTTGTAATTAATGGGGATCCCAGGGGTCCTTTGTAAGATCTAAACAACGCCCACAAAAACAAAACAAAATTTGTTGTATAATTAATAATATAGCCTCCCTCGAAAAGAGAAGCAACAGCAACAGCAGCAGCGGAGTGCTTATTTTTCTTTTCTCAGCAGCAGCCATCTTCTCCGTTAGAACCACTTCAAAAAATAACTACTGCTGCTGCTGATTATTATTACTATTTTCTGATGAGTGAGGATTCGAAAGCACGCTGCGCAGCTTGTCCACCGCGCCATTCTCATCCGCAGCCTGCCGGTGCGGAAGGACTGTGTCCGTGTCGGCTCGACTCCATCTGTCCGTTGGATGACGTCATATATATGCCGCGACCACCTTCTACTTCCAACGACAGGTCAGCTCAGCTCCCTAGCCAGCTGGCTCACCAAATAATAATTAGGGTTTACTTCTTTCTTCCACCTCCAGTTTTCCCAAATCAAATAAAAAGCAGTGCTGCAGGAATGCTTTTTCTAACTGTATTTTCGACGTCTGCTGTTCTGTTGTTCCTTCTTCCTCTTAGGGTTTACATGTAAAAAAAAAAAAAAAAAAATCCTGTCTCAAATTAGGGCCTCATCCGTGTCGAAGCGGATGCTTGCTTTGATGCATGTTCAGAATTACTCCTGTAAAAGGAAGCTGGAGGAGGAGGGGCATCGTGGGAAACATAGCCGGACTTGACATAAGGTCCATGAGGTGGGTGTCTCATGCCCAAACTTTTAGAGGGCACCAAATTTTTATATATACTATTTAATTATGTAAGTTCAATTATGAACAAAGTTCAAAGACTGATTGTAATTCTTTTAGTCCACGTAAGAAGTTTGTTTTTGTTATAGAATATCTAAATGTCATGTACTAGATTACCAAAACACAGATCAACTAAGTCAGAATGGAGAAAAAAAAATTGGTGCAGTCGTTGTCAAAATTAAATTATCTCCCCTTCTCTTACTCTAACAGTCAGATGTTCCAAATCTCCTTCTACCCTTCTGAGGTTGCCAATCTCCTTTGCCCTTCCTCGATGTCAATATCCTCTCTCTCTCTCTCTGTCCTCTTGGACGTAATTGAACAATAGGACAAGTTACAATTTTTCTATTGTCTATTTTTTTTTTATCATAAGAACTCTTCAAAATATTATTAGTTATTTATTTGTTTAGAACATCAATTTTTTTGCTTGGAATATCTTCAATTTTATTAATATTTTATTATGACATATTTTTTGGATATTAATACTATTGTATTATTGTTCATAAAAAGAATCATAAGAACATTAAGTTTTGAGGGCACAACTTCTAAAGTTTGTCTCAGGCCTCAAAATTTAAAGTCCGACACTGGTGGAAAATGTAGTACTTGGACCCCGGTGTGGAGATGACGAGGATGTTTTGGGAATAGCAGAAGCTATTTATCACGACAACGAGGTTAGTTTACCATTACAAATTAATTAGGTTCATGTTGCATTTTAACCTAGCTGCTGCTTTTAGGGTTACTTGGTTCACAGTATCGATATCGGAATCGGTACCAGACTATTCCTATGAGTATCGGTATCGGTAGTCTCGACGGTTTCGTATCGCATTATCGAATTATTTGGTATAAAAAAACAAATAATTACTAAATTATTAACACTAAAAAAAATATTTTATACATTTAGCATAATTTTAAGTATTTTCATTGTTATTTGTTAGTAGTTTTGAAATTAAATAAAATAGTAGTCACACTTACTTACCAATTGATTTGCATACAGTAAATACATTTTCTTTTTTTTTTTACATTCTTTTACAACCTTATTATGCTTTAAATCCTTGTTGATTTGTCTTTTTCATTCAATTTTTTTTGCCGAATTGACCAGAAAAAAGACCTCCAATGTCAGTTTCGGTCAGTATCGGGTATCAGTCGGTATCGGATCGGAACATGACAAATCGTATAGGTATTAGCCG
Organism: Iris pallida; assembly: GCA_029216955.1. NCBI lineage: Eukaryota > Viridiplantae > Streptophyta > Magnoliopsida > Asparagales > Iridaceae > Iris > Iris pallida. The sequence goes on along the minus strand of JANAVB010024997.1, from coordinate 12,931,450 downwards.
TATCTGATCGGTATCGGATATCGGCCGATACTGCAAACTATGCTTATTACTACAATCATATGTACGTCCACAGTGGTTTCTTGCTCGATCTTACTATCGTATTTTTGGCGAACAACAATGTGCCTCCAGATGAACTGAACGTAGTTCAACTACCAATACAAAGTTCGACGAAACATCACAAAAAGGTTACGAAGAGGGGAGGAGAAGGAAGGAAGAAGGAGGAGAATGGCCTGGGGATAACAATACTGATGATGATGACAGTATGTACAGCAGTAATGGACATATGTAAGAAGAACAGAAAGGGTTGGCATTGTACCAAGTCAGCTGACCCAAAACACACTCCTCTCTCCCTCTCTCTACGATCAAGCATCATGATGAGGAGTTAGCTCGAAGGCCAAAGAAGATCGGCAGTTGCTACTGCTTCGGGCAGGAGGCATGATAGGGCCCGGTGGTTGGGTTGTCCGAGCCGTAGCTTATTTAGGTTGTTGTTGACCCTTATTGTGGGCTGACCCTAGGGGCCGGTCACCAGTAACTCCGACCTTCTACGGTTATTGCTGGTGGAGCTGGAGAGAAAATTTCAAGATATATGTTGCGGTGAGAGTTCCAGTATATTATATTTCAATCGTGTCGAAATAGTCAAAATCCAATAAACATATTCCTAAAAATTTAAAAACAAAATCGAGCCGAAATTAGCCATAAAAGATTACTAAATTAGAATCTAACATAACACATGTTCATAGAAAACATGAAACTAAAGATGAAAATGTTACAAAAGCAACACCACAAATTTACAACAACTAAGCAGAATCTACTAAGCAATAACTAAAATGTGGGATTGTTGTTTTCCTTAGCTTTAATTTACTCAAAGAAGAGACTTGAGAGAACGAGCTTTTATAGGCTTCATGCCCCTCTTCTTCTCGGAATTCCTCCCTTATTATTATCCACATTGCTAACAGGATTTTCGTCGTCGTCGTCATCGGTGCCGTCGTCTAGATCGCCACCGGCTATCAGAGCATCGGACACAACTCCAGACCTGGACACATTGTGTCCTTCCTTTCCGGTCGACACTTCTTCTTCCACCAGTTCCGGCCTGACTTTAGCATCTTCTTTTCTACCATTGCTCCTGCTCTTCCCCCGCGAAAGGCCGAACCCGGAATAGTAATAGTAGCCATCCCCGTCCGACTTATCGGAAGCAGCAGCGGCCGCTGCCTTCGTCTTCCGCCTACGGTGCTTGACCGGAGGAGGAGGAGCATGACCGGGCTTGTTATGGCTCTTTGCTACTCGGGCAGCATTGGGTTCTGACTCGACAACTTCTCCTCCTCTACCAGCAGCAGCAATGTTGCTGGTGTTGCTGCCGTTGTATCTAGTGGAGCTGTAGGACTTAAGCTGACTGAGATGGTGGTCACAGACGGTGTGGTGCGGGTTGGCAGGCCTGTTGTAATGCCATCCCTTGTCGTCGTTCTTCTTACAGATTCCCGGCACGTGGGCGGTGCCGGCACCGCCGACACTCTTAGCGATAACAGTAACAACACTACTAGTCTTCTCCTTGTCGTCGTCGTCATTCTTCTCCTCTTCTTCTTCACCTTCTTCTTCTCGTCGCTATCGTGTTCGTCTCGGCAGTCAAAGTATGGTTCAGCTACTACAACACTACTGCTGTCAGCGACGACTACGTACATTATAACTAAGAGCTGCTATAATAAGCTAAAACAAGGAAATGCGCCATGAAAAAATAGACCTAATTTTTCGAGGTAGGCAACATAAACATACCTCTTCGTGATAGCTTCCGAAATTCTGAAAATGCCCTCCTCATTTTCGAACCCAAGTAGATTTTCCATAATGCCCTTCCCCTCATCTCCGTCTTCTGCTTCCTGGGGAAGCAAAATCGAACCGGCAAAGTGAAAAAATTGTTGACACAGAGCTACGGAGGAGAAGTAATAGGTGGAAGAAGAGTGATCCACAGCAGAGGGACAGATGCGTCTGCCTCTATTTCGTTCGAAATCGATCGAATTAGGAAGGAAGCCCTAAATTTAATTACATGTAAACCCTAGAATAAGAAAAGAAAGAAGAAGCAGGAGGAGGGAAAGCGACGATCAACAGTCTAAGCTGGCACTGCCATTTCGCATCCGAAAGAAAATAACATCAATTTGATTTGGGAGAGAAAAAAATGAAGAAATGGAACCCTAATTTTGGTATAATATTTGGTTAGGGATCTGACCTGTTGGTGGTGGAAGTAGAAGTGGTTGGAGTCGAGCTCGAGCACGTCCCATGGGGAACAGTTGAGCTGGCATAGAAATAATGATCCGTGATCGGCAACGGACTGCTGGTCGTACTCGTCGTCCGCCGGCGGCGGTGGCGGTGGCAGCGGCGGCGGAGAATATTGTTGCAGTGGACAAGCAGAGCCTAACAGGAGCTTCGTCGCGTGCTTTCGAATCCTTTTCATCAGAAAAGGAGAAGAAGAAGAAGTGGTTCGAGAAGTGTATTGAAGAAGATTGCTGCTGCTGCTGCTGCAGATCTTGAGATGAAAGAGCCCTTCACTTCGCTTGACTGCTGCTCTCCTCTCTTCCTTTTTGTGGCTATATAATTTTACACTTTATATCAGCTATGGATCTTTTAGGGTTTGACCCCGCTGTTTTCTAATTAATTACGGAATCACCCCTCCAAGTCACCGTTATGCGGTCACTCTCTAGGGGTGCAACTTGGGCGGGCTAAACCCGAGTCCGATCGGGTAAGCCCGTTAATGGGTTGGGTTAGGGTTAAAGATACTCGGGTTCGGGCTCGGATATGAGTTAAAATATTTGAACCCGATCAAAAATTGGGTCGGACTCGGGTTTATGTGTCGGGTTACCCGAAGAACCCGAAACCCGACTTATATATATATATATATTAACTAAAAACTTTAAATCCTAAATTTCTTTACCCAAACACTTCAACTCCTTAACATAAATTTTATTTCAGTTTGTATTTTTTAATGATCAAGAATTGATTGCTATTTGATTATGTGTTTAACATTACTTTTGTTTAAAATTATTTTAAATATTATATTAGAACCCGATAAACTCGATGGACCCGACTCAACCCGAGTTCGACCCGAGCCAAACCCGATCCTCCGGACTTGGTCTTGGGCTTGATATGTTTAACCCGAGGTCGGGTCGGACTCGGGCTCGGACTAGACTTATGATTCATCGGATTAGACTCGGATTGACCTTAAGCCCGACTCAACCCGCCCGAGTTGCACCCCTATCACTCTCACCTGCTGGTTTCCGGAACATCAATTTTAACCCACTTTACTTGTTAAGTATTATATTGTGTTGTGTCCTTTGCATGTTGAGGCTTCACTGCTTCAGCTTGGGTCTGGGGGTGCTGCCGCATCTTGAAATCCATACTAGAAATAGTTTCTGGCAGGAGTCTCTCATAAATTTGAATAATTTTTTCAGAAACTTTCAGATAAAGTGTATATACCCAACAATTATTGGTCATTTTTTAAAGAAGAAAAGAAAATCATAAGCATCCGGGAATAAACATTTCCAAACTTTGCCTAGGTCGTTTGGTTTTGTAAAATTGACATGCTGAAATAATATGCTTCACCAGTTTCGCACACAATTATATATCTTTGTTCTTTATAAGTAGTCTTAAAAATAGCTTAGTCGTCTAAGTTTTATGTATATACTCATGTAATCAATTAAAAAATTAATATTTTTTAACTAATTATTTAACTATCTAATATTATTTAATTAATTATTATCAAACATTTTCAATTCATGTAGTTAGAGAGGAGGGTATTCTCCTTGGCTGGGTGGGTTCAATTTCACGGGCACCATTTTTTACTAACAAATTTAAATTTAAATTTTTTTTCAACATTTTTTTATGCACGTACACGTGTATATATATATATATATATATATATATATATATATATATATATATATATATATATATATATATATATATCGAACTCAAGTGATCCTAGTGGTCAACGAGGAGACGTGTAAGGCTAAGGAAATGCTGGATGGCGGGCAGGCTCCTGATTCAGCCAGCAATTTGTGTTGCAAAAGAAAAAAAAATCTCAAACAAGTGATGTTATTATTTTGTTATGGATTTATTATTAAGAATTTGATAAATGTGTATACTCTGATATTTTCGATAGAGATTTTGTGATATCTTTTTTGTTATGTGTGATAAATGTGTATACTCTAATATTTTCGATAGAGATTTTGTGATATCGCTTTTTTTTTTATGTGGATGACATTTATATATGGGATATATTTAGATACAATAAATTATATTAAATTATATTTGTCGAAAAATTTTGATACAAAAGATCTAGGAGAAGCAAATACAATTATAGCCAAGCTAAGTAATCAAGGCTTAATAACAATAAAAACGGCGCCTACATCTAGACTATTGTAGCCAACCAAGCGTCCTCATTTTATTTTCCTACTTTATAATGTGAAGAACACAAATAATAGACAGAAATAAAATGTCCATGATCTATGCAATCAGGGACATTGACAAATTCAATAAATAAAATTTGTCATAAGTAAGACGTAGTGGCAACATGAAATAAGTATTTGTTTCAATTTCATTCCGTAAATCTTCTTTACAAATTTTCTAAATTGAAGCCACACAGAGTATTTCAAACTGGGCCTGAAACTGAACCAGACCTGTACCGAGCCCAAAAACCCATACCCCAATTATATGTTAAGAAAAAAAAAATTTACAGGAGTCGAGTGCAAATTATTTAGGGTTGTTTTTAAATCTCGACCAAACCACGGAACCGACTCACGTTTGGTCAGAACCAGGTGTCAGACCCCGGTTTGGGTTTTCCTTTTTGGTGCGTAAAAAATGTATAATTGCACCCAATTAATGGCAAGTTAAAATACCGACAATCCCGAATTGAACATTTTATGACATCAGACGAAGAAAATAACGTTACAGCAACATATATAAAGTCGTCGAACATATTGTTACAAGAAAGCTGAACTGACGCACCACTAGATAGCCAAGATATTAATTTGCGATGTCACGACTCACATGAGCGACTTGAGAGAACGAGCTTTTATAGGCTTTCTCCCCCTCTTCCTCCTCCTAATTTTCCCTTTACTAGTATCCACATTGCCAACAATTTTGACGTTCTCGTCGGCTCCATCGGTGTCGTCGTATAGATTGTCACCGACTATCGGAGCATCGGACCCCCCATCCCCGGATTTCCACTCTAATTCTTTCGCTTCCGCGTCTTCTTCTTTCCTACCACCATCGCTCCTACTCTTCCCCCGCTGTAGGCCGAACCCAGAATAGTAATAGTAGTCGTCTCCGGCCGACTTGTAACTAGTAGCGGTCGCAGTCGCCGCCGCCGCCTTCGTCTTCGGCCTACGGGAGGTCTTGACCCGAGAAACATCATCCTTCTTCTGATTCTTGACCGGGTCGTGGTGGCCGACGGCTTCTTCTCTAGCAATGTTGTTGCTGCTGTTGTATCTGGTGGAGCTGTAGGACTTGAGCTGGGTGAGGTGGTGGTCGCATAGGGTGTGGTGCGGGTTGGCCGGTCTGTTGCAGTGCCACCCCTTGCCGTCGTTCTTCTTACAGATTCCCGGTACTTGGCCGACACCGACACCGCCAGTCTTAGCGATAACAGTTACAACACTACCAATCTTCTCCTTGTCGTCGTCTTCATCATCATTCTCCTCCTCCTTCTTCCTTCTTCTCCTCCTCTTCTTGACCTTCTTCTTCTTATCACTATCATCTTCGTCTTCGCAGTGGATGTATGGCTCAGCTACTACTACACTGCTGCCATACATATATATATATATATATATATATATATATATATATATATATATAACAAATTAATCAACGTTTTGTACCGAGAACGAACCCTAAGGCATTTGAAATAGATATGACCAATTTTGCAACACTAACCTCCTCGTGAAAGCATCTGATATTCCCAAAATACCCTCCTCATATCCTAATCCAAACGCATTTCCCATAATGCCCTCTATTCCCTCTTCTCCTCCCTCCTGGCAAAGGAAAAATATTTACCGATCGAGAATCGAGACATGGAGCCAGCACGAAAGAGGAAGTATGAATTAAGGAGGAATAGGAGGGAGAAGAGCAGTTAGTTGCACATAAGAACTGGCCTTGGCCTTTGCTCGGATCTCGTTCGAAATCGATCAATTTAGCAAGCCCTAATTTATTTATTTTTTTTCATTCGTTTTGAATCACATCAAAACCCTAAAAATAGCAGCTTCCGGTACAAAGAGGGAATGGAACAACAGATGCATGGAAGCCTAGCTACTCAACTATATATAGCTAGCATTTTTAATTTGATTTGGGCGGAAGAGAGGGAAGAAGGAAAGAAAATCTAATTATTCTTTTTTGGTAGGGATGGGTGGCTGACCTGCTGTAAGTAGAAGGGATTGTAGTCCATGACGTCCCATGGAGAGCAGTTGAGCTGGCAAAGAAACGGTCCGTCGTCGGCAGCGGCGGACTGATCGCCGGCTGGAGGAGGCGACGGAGTCGACGGTCGCGGCGGAGAATGGCACGGTAGACAAGCAGATCCCAGCAGCAGCTTCGCAGCGTGCTTTCGAATCCTCATCTCTCGATTTAGTAATTATCGGATTCTGCTATAGTAGGAGGGGGAAAAAAAGAGTTTTTTTTTTTTTTTTTTTGGAGAGATCGGTGCTGCAGATCTTGAGTTGAGGAACCCTTCGCTCACTCACTTACTGCTGCCCTCCCCTTCTCCCTTTTTTTTTTCTTTTCTTTTCGAGGCTATATATTTTACACTTTATATTAGCTATTTTAGGGCGTTAGGGCACCTTTGACATTTGACCCTCTTGTTTTCTAGTTAATTACGAAAACACCCTTCTTGCTACTACAATAAGAAGAGCCACTCCCCTATCACAATTTCCTGGAAAGCTAATTAAAATCTGGGAGCAGCATATAGAAATTACAGAAATTTTCATATAGGGTAAAAAAATTTACCGAAATTTTAAAAAAAAGTAAGAAGTTTGATGATATTGTATTTTGGGTAACGAAGCGACATGTCCAATGGCACTCTGGTGAACCTGGAAGGAGAGAGATGATGGCGCGCCACCATTCATGTCGCGCTACTAGAGGAGGCCATCACCAATGGCGCGCTGCACATGGGGTGACGTGCCTGCACATGGGGTGATGTGCGAGACATGACAAGATGGAGAGGGAAGCCATGGTTGATGGCGCGTTGCGCTGCACATGGGGTAACGTGCCTGCACATGGGGTGATGTTACCCCATGTGCGTGACATGACAAGATGGAGAGGGAGCCATGGTTGATGGCGCATTCCAAGAGGGAGCCATCATTGATGGCGCGCTCCAGGAGGGAGCCATCAATGATGGCGCGCTGCGTGGAGGGGCAATAAATGATGGCGCGTTATTTGTAACCCCAGAGTGCGCGTTATTTGCAGCCCCAGAGTGGAGTGCACAAAGCGCGCCATCGGTGATGGCGCGTCCCCTCTTTGTTCTACCCACGGTTGAGTACGCGCCATGGGACTTGTCGCTCCATTACCCAAATTATAATTTTGTTAAACTTCTCACTTTTTTTAAAATTTTGGTAAAAAATTTTACCCTGTATGAAAATTTCTGTAGAAATTAGGGTTGAGTAGCGTATAGAAATGAGGGCAAATATTTGGAAATTAGGATTTAGATCCTTGTTAGCAAAAATTCGGAACGACAAAAGTACGAGTATAAATCGGCACAATATAAGTAAAATACGGTCAAAAATTCGTCTAACGAAAAACATTCGGATCAAATTTAATTCGTGTTTAGTACGTTTCATATGAAGCAATTCGGCACTAAAAATTCGGCATATATATAGGTCCCACCCACCTCTACTCTTTCATAAACAAGGGTTCAGAGTGAGAATAAGAAGAGGTTGGATTTTCGATTTTTCTTTGATTGTTGCAAGCAACATATGCAAAGACTCTTGGATTTCTTTTTTGGTTACTGTGAGACTTTTTTTCTTTTCTTTTGATAATTTTTGAGAATTGTGCCAGTCTTAATATCTAATAGCAGCAAGAGTCAAGAAAGTCAAGACTGTTGGGTTTCTTGGTCACATTTTTTGGTCATTTTTTTAAAAATTCGTACGGTACGCGTTTAAAACACCACAGGCTTAAAATTCGCGTACAAATCCGAATTTTTCAAAAGTACGTAAGTATTATACGTTTATGTAAGATACGGAAAAATTCGCGTATAATACGCGTTTTATTCGGGTGATTGCTAACAAGGATTTAGATCCTTAAAATGTCCAACATATAATTTTGGGTCCGGAGTTGATCCATAATGATATTTAAAAATATATTAATAAATACTTTATGATTAGTTAGACTTAGGGTTCTGTAGATATTTTTGATCTTCTTGAATTCTGATCCAATTTATTTATTAAAAGATTTTGAATGGTTAGCATGGTCTCGAAATAAAAATCCTAAACTAGACATCTTAAGACCGGAATATTAATTTTCGAATGATTATGAAACCTTAATTGTTATCAAAATTTATCTTTCTTTTTTTAAACATTAAAAAAAATCAAATAAGGTCTTAGTAGAGTTGGTTTGATAGTCCTATTGTTTTCTTAAAAAGTGGCCGCTGAACTGATTTATTATTATTTTGTAAAAATATATTATTTTTATAAATAATTTTCATAACCGTTTCTCCAAAAATGTAAGCACCAAAAGAACAAATCCCAAGCCAAATTGGAATCACTTGTTATTGAGTGGGTCGGACCAGGGCTTCAATCTAAACTGAACTAGTCCGATGAAGGTATCTTGGCCAAGACTGAATCGAGCTTTCGTCGAAATGAAAATATTCCGATCATGATCGATTCAAGCGGACTGGTCCTGGAATGAGTCTGACAAGACTTCGGAGTTGGACAATCATCCTCCTACCACAGCCCTCCAGTTCATTTTGTTTTATTAGGACCAGTCCAACCCAAATCCAAATTAAATATATATTTTTCAATAGAAATAAAGGACAACCAAAATTAGTTTCGGCTAAGACAACCCAACATGTCTAGGTCGGCCGCGAGTTCATTCACTTGGTAAAAATAATAATTATAATTATAATAATAACTAATAATTAAGACATATGATGAGCTAGGTCAGATTAATGGAGCCTACATGTTAGTGATTTTGTTGACGTGTGAGGCATACACCAGAATCGGTTCCACCAAGATACGGCTCGTGTCGGGCATCGCCACTATTATTTTATTCGGGATCTGCTGCACACCAATTTAGGCTAAAAAAAGCTAATGTCTATTAGTGTGGGCCCCATCCTCCTGGTGCCATCTATGCAAACTTTTTCAAATGTGTCTGAGTAAGCTAAAGCTGTGGTTAAATTAGAATTTTGGGCAAATTACGTTAACTTTTCCTATGTTTTACACTTATTACAGAAATTACCTCTACTTTGAAACTAATTACGCGGACCACCCCTATAGTTTCTATTTTCTATAAAAATATAACACTAACTACTCCTATATTTTATAAAATTTCTAAATGAGAGGGGTGGTGAGTGTAATTAGTTTCAAATAGGGGTAGTCTCTGTAATACTCATGAAACATAGGGGGGGTTGGTGTATTTATTTCTAGAATTTTTTTTACCATTTTCTTAAAGGTTTTCGAAAGTTGAAGGGTTGACGACCCTAGGGGTGAGCATAACGGTTGAAAACCGAAAATCGAACGAACCGAACCGAATCGAAATATGACAAACGGTTCGGTTTTTCGGTTATCGGTTCGATTTACGGTTTAAAATTTTAAAAATTTGAAATAACGGTTCGATTTTCGGTTCTTCATCCGAAAAATCGAACCAAACTGAAAACCGATTTAGATTTAGTAATTTATCAAACTATCCACAATATACATATACTAATGTTTATTAACCCCTAACTGAGCGCACTCTCTTCTCCTATTCTATATCGGCGCTTCTTTGAGCACTCTCTCTATCTACCCTCAATCTATATATACTAATATCTTTCACTCTATGTAATATAACAATTCATAAATACAATAATGTCATATATTTTTTTAAATTTTGTTATTTAAATAGGCCCATTTTGCTATAAACTTGAAGGCCATGCACATTGGCCCATGAAATCGAACCGACCGAAAACCGAACCGAATTAATTCGGTTCGGTTTTTGTTCGATTTTTATAAAAACGGTTCGGTTTTCGGTTTTGAAAAATACGGTTTACGGTTATTTCGGTTTTCACATATTCGGTTCGGTTTGAACCGAACCGATGCTCACCCCTATTGACGACCCTAACAAAATAACTAATATTTATTTACTTATTTCCAAACAAAATAAGTTTGTAGTACAGACTATTATCATGCATTGCTGAGCGGCAATTTCGACTGGATTTTCATATATTCTTGGGTTAAGTCAAAAAAAAAATGCCCCCTTAGATGCAAGTTTTTAGCCCAAAAAAAAGTAAATTTATATTTTAAAAAAAATTAAAATTTTACAATTTTTTCAGTTTACACTCAATTTAGTTTCTACCGTGAATGTCTAATTTGATATGAATGACAATCATACCCTCTAAAATCTAAGAATAAAGTTTTTTTTTTTAAAAAGCTTTCCACCATTCTCTCTCTCCCTCACTCTCTCCGGCAGCCTCCCTCCTTTTTCGGTGACAGCAGTGGCAGCACGATAGCGGGACAGAAGCGGTGTCGGCTGTCACGCCCCGCTCCCGTAGGAGCGATCGTCCTCGCTAAGGCGTGATGCCGCACGAGCCTAGATTGCGCTCGTGCAAGGCGGGTTCCATAACGGCCGATTTCAGCGGCTGCGACAGGATCGTCGCACAGAAGTCCCAAGCAGAGACATTGAATACTAGCAGCAGAATTTAGAACAAACACAAGTTATTCAAAGAAGCTCTTTATTGATATTGAGACAACGATTACATTGGGGGTGCAAGGCCAAAATTACAATCACTCAAGCTCACTCTTCTCACATTTTACAAGTTCACTCAGCTCTCTCTCATCTCTCAATTACAAGTCTTGATCCAGCGGAAGCTTCGGAAGGCGATCTCCATACATTATGTCCCGTATAAGTCTTTACTCCATGCGGTCGCGCGCTTCGAATCGCCAAGGAACTCCGTGCCTCGACGCATCCAAGCGAGCTCCGCGCCACGAGCTTCTACCTGTGCCTGCATATGTAAACTATGTGGGTGTCAGTACTCAACTGTACTGGTGGAATGAGCTCCTCGTCCACCCATACAAAACTCGCACGTTTGATTTACTTTGTGCAACATAGTCACATTCTTATCGATTGTCTTTCTAGTCTTGTCTTAGGATCAGTTTTATGACCGACGCCTTGCTTGTTTTGTGTCTTTAGACCATCCCGTGCTTGCAACATCAATGTTAACTCAACAACGTTAACCTATCAAGTCGTGTTTGCCTTACGGCCATAATCAGAGACGCAACTACAAGGTAGTACCCAATTTCCTTATGATCGTGCTACAAATCCTTTGTGTCGTGACTCGCAACTATGTACGACTCAACCATATCGCCGCCTCGCGGCCCTTTCTACTTTGATCACCAACTGACCCATTCAAGACTTGTGAATCTTTGTGTCACTCAAACAACTTTGCCTTGCGACGGTTTCCTGACTTAAACTCAAACAGCGCAACCATAACCATGCAACTTATATGCCGACAACATAAGACTCGACGCCATATCTCGTGCCGAAGCACGTCGCTTATGTTGCAGCCAAATCTTAGGCCCAACATTTTGTGTTCCAACTGTACACACACATTCAACTCAACTTCCTTGATATATTACACTCAATACTCGACTCAATCCAAAGGCATACACGCGGATCGCCGCCCATGCCGACTCATCTATATGAACTAGTCACTAGGGACCAGCCCTATAATGGACTCCTTTGAGCTTTTGATTAGACGGACGCTCCTTGTCAGCACGAGTAGCTAGCTCCGCTGTAAGTCCCCGCCTAACCCGTACGGTCATCCAGCACAGCTACGAATGTCTCCATCGCAACGGTTTCCCTGGGCCGCCGGGGTTGTCGTTGGAGAAACAGATTTATATTACCTTGTACAAGTTGTCCAATGACCATGCAAGACTCGACTCAAACTGATGTCTCACACAGTCAAAGCTACTTCTAGTGTTACCATCTCTTTCAGGGCTAAGTTCAACACATCTCACATCTGAGATCTTGCCTCGACGACCCGTAGTCGCGAGCATTCTTCTTTCTTGCCTCAACGACCCAGTCGTGAGCATTCTTTCTTTCTTTCTTGCCCTATCATTTCACTCACTCAAGAACAACAATCGAAATACTTTCCAAACTCAATGACTCAACCGTGGTCCGTGCCATAAAATACTAAGTTCGTGCATCGTGCCTCAAACCGACTTCTCATCTACGCGACGCTATCGCCCAAGTCATACTTTATATTACGGGCCTTGGGATCATGGGACTATTTAACCTGACAACCGCAGAATGAGCGGGACAACACTTGGAACGACTTAGGTCGACCGGCATAACTTTGCCTAACTTACTCAAGCCTACAGCTTAACGAGCAAAGGCCGCGTCAAGCCTTGCCTCGATGGAGCGTGCCGTGCACGCGTTCAACTTTGAATGACCAAGTCATTTGGGTGCCTAGACTTATAGCACAAGCTGTACAACGCAACTTAACTCATGGGGCAAGTCAAGACTATGCCAAGCCTCGGACGACAGGACCGTGCATGCTTTATGAAGCATTCATGCGGGCGACGCCTATGACTTAGGCTATGTTCATAACTTCGCCGACTCAACCAACTTTTCTTCTCCCAAGCCACGGGACGAAGGATCGAGTATCATTTTCAAAGCACGCTGTGCACCAACTCTAAGCCGACCGTTGGACCTTTTCATATTCTAACTCAATTCGACCCGTCGGGATTATTCCCTTTAGCTATGTGGATTCGTCTCTTTTATTATCAAGCCTACTTGTGCAAGTTGAAAACATGTGATTTATTATGTGAAGGCTAAGATGAGGCAATTCACCGAAACTATCCCACCTGAGCGAGCAGTCGCCTCGACCGAGCGATGTCTTCCAGCAGCCGTTGCAAGGCTAAGGCCGAACGCCGTTGGCGTTTCGATTCCTCCGATTGACTGAGCGGGACGGGGCACTACATCGGCAACAGTACGGGTGGCGGGGCCTGGTAGCATGGGAGAAGAGGGGGGGCACGGGTGGGGGCACGGCCAGCGCCGGTGGGGGCGCGACCAGCTCAGTTTGAGCCTCATGGAGGGAGGGGGGTTCTGTAGGAGGAGCGCATGAGAGAGGGTAAGGGTAGGAAGGATATTTTAAATATTTTTATTAATTATTTTTTTAAAAAAAATTTGTCTCTAACGTTGACTTCCAACTATTAAAAGACATAAGGGACTATTTTGATCAAGATATCTATTACGGCATGGTTTAATTGCTGCAAACGTCTATTTTGTCTTATTTTGCAAAATGTGTACATCTAAGGAAGGTTTTTTACTTTATCCTATATTGTTAGTTGGTCTCTTTTTTTCTCTTTTTTTCTCTTTTTTTCTTAAAAAGATTTTTCCTTTGCTCGGATGCTGGTTCGAACATATAATTAGGACTTCCCAAATTGACGAACGTTGAACCATATACTTGTATTTTGTCTTTGAGTACTTCAAGCGTCATAATCCTTCAACTTTATCTCGACAACAACTTAAAATAAAATTGTGATCGAGTTTCTCCAGAATAGGAGGGTTAGACACAGACACGATCAAATTTGAAGCCAACAATCTAGTCCAAATTCAGGTTCAACCAAATTGGAATTTAAGTTTCCTAAAGCATGGAATTTGGAAAATTGCAAAATTTTGGTTCGGTCAAAACAAAATATCCGTTCAAATCGATTCAGCCTAGCTAGACGAGTTTTGACCAAATCTTTTTAGAAGTATTTGTATTTATCTTTTCATTTCATTCCTAGTTTAATTGGAATCTGTTTCTTATAGTTTAAGTAGGTTATTTTCATTAAACAACTTTGTAGAGAAGAAACATTTTTTTTGAAATAAACAAGCTTATATTAAATTAATCTGGAGAACTAACAGAAGAATTGTCATCAGCCAAAAGCTTGGCAATACAAGGCGGAGAAGAAAGAAAAATGAAATCAACTTTTTCCTGAATAGTCATTTTCGCCAATTCATTGGCCATGGAGTTTCCAGTTCTTCTCACAAATTGAAATCTGACATTAATGCAGATTTTAATTTCGGAGAAAATTTCGTGGACCAAACCCGATAGCCTCCATGGAATAATGGATGAATCACCTCTCATGATCCTGTAAACCAGTAGGGAATCCCCTTCGATGATGGTCTCCTTGATATTAAGCTCCCGAGCCAGACGTATACCCAGTTTAGTAGCCACGAGCTCAGCATGAATGCTAGGGTCAGGGCTATAAGAATCAGGGAGGAAGGTAGATAAGGCTCTCACAAATGCTCTTTTGTCTTCCCTTGCAATGGCAGCAGCAGCCATTGAAGAAGAAGAAGTGGCCCCATCGACATTAATTTTAATAGTGCCCTCCAGGGGTGGAGACCAAGTGCTATGCATAAGGGCAGTGTTACGAGTCTCCTGAATCTCTTGTAATGAATTGATGCATCCCGTCGCATAATGATTGAATAACTGCAATGCCGAGAACACAATACGCTGAGTATTTTGTGGTACATGTTTGAACACACAGTCGCCCCTTGCTTTCCAAATCGCCCATGCAATAGCAGCTCCCATTCTAAAAGCATCAGATGCCTTCATGTCATTCAGCCAAAGCTGAATCAGAGATGAAAACTTACAATTATCATCGTAACGAAGTCCCATAGTGCTGGCGAACCAAACTTTTTTGGCTACATTGCAGTGGAGGAATAGGTGGTCAATGTCTTCGTTCTTAAGCAAGCAAAAAAGACACAGAGGACTAATAGACTGTATAATTTTGTTAATAGAGGAGAGTAAAGGCAGTGCATTATTCAGGAGTCTCCATGTAAATATTTGAATTCTATGAGAAATTCCGCTCATCTTCCAGAGAACTCCCCAATCGATTCCAGTCGAAGAAGATATCGAGCTGTCAGGGGCTTGGAGGCGGATATTCTCATACAAGGATTTGGCGGAGAAGGCCCCCGATTTAACTTTGGTCCAAATAAGTATGTCCTGACCATCACCTTCGCAAAGGCTGATATTAGAGATTGCCTTGGCTTCCATGGGGGAGAAAATTTCATAAAGCAGGGGAGTGTTCTAGACTCGCAATATAGGGTCCATGAGGTCTCGGACGAGTTTGGGACCATCACTATGCGGTAGACAGGAGGTCACTCTGTGTCCCGGTATGCCTGGGATCCATGGATCAGTGAAAATATTGACCCAACCACCTCTGATTTTCCAAACAAGGCATCCTTCCAAATAACAACAAACGCCAAGCAAACTCTTCCAAGTCGATGAAGCACGATTGCTCACTTTAGCCAACCAGAACGATTTGTTTTGGAGGTAGATGCCTCTGAGCAATCTGGCCCAGAGTTGATGAGGATCATTCAAGAATCGCCAAGCGAGCTTGCCTATCAATGAATCATTCACCCATGCAGGGTCTTTAAACCCAAGTCCTCCATATCTTTTAGGCTGTGTAAATTTCCTCCATGATAAGAAGTGTAGCTTCCTGTCACCCACGTCGTGGCCCCACCAAAATGACCTATAAACCTTCTCCAACTTGCGATAAATCGAGATAGGGAGTTTATATGCAGCCATCGAGAAGACAGGGATAGCCCCCCAGAGTCGATTGAATAAGGGTAGTCCGTCCCGCGTGAGATAAAGTGTTAGATTTCCATCCTTTGAGCCTTGTGGTAACTTTCTCCAGTAGCTCTTTATACGAAGCAATACGACCCTTAGGGAGGAGAAGGAAGTGACCCAGATATCTGTCCGATTGATTCATGAAGGAAACTTTGAGGATGGCGGAAAGCTCTAATTGAGTTTGAGTGTCCACTAGCCCGCTGAATAAGACACTCGATTTAGTCAAATTAATAGATTGCCCCGACCACGAGGCGAATCGTTCCAGAATGGATAGAGCAGTCTTCACCGCAGATGCATTTGCTTGTCCAAATATGAGAATATCATCTGCAAACATTAAGTGAGAAATAGAAGGGGTATATCGATTAATGCGTATACCTCGATATAGATCCTCCTGCTCGTATCGATAAAAAAGTCGTGATAACACCTCAGAGCACAAGATGAACAAATAAGGGGACAAGGGACATCCCTGTCTAATCCCTCTCATGGGTTTAATAAAGCCTTCAGGAGCACCATTGATGAGAATAGAATAGGTCGTCGACTTGATGCAGCTCATAATGAGTTTGTTGGAGTGCCCCCGGATTCCCATACCATTAAGCACTGAATGGATGAAAGGCCATGCCAGCCTATCATAGGCTTTAGCCATGTCTATTTTGAGGGCAAACGAATTCTTCTTGGCAGGGAGAGTCCTCATAGCATGAAAAACCTCCTGTGCGATAACAATATTATCATTGATTTGGCGACCTGGAACAAAAGCATTCTGGAAGGGCGATATTAGCTTATCTAATAAAGGTCTAATTCTGTTAGCCAATATTTTAGAAATAACTTTGTAGGATACGTTGCAGAGAGCGATTGGGCGAAAATCAGCTGGAGAAACCGGAGACGAGCATTTGGGGATGAGAGCCAGATGGGTGTGATTGATGCGTGGCTCAAGTTCTCCAGAGGTGAAGAATCGCTGCACCATATTAACAAGATCATCACCAACAACTGACCAGCTTCTCTGATAGAATATAGTCGGATACCCGTCTGGTCCAGGTGCTTTAAGCTGCCCCATGTTTTTAATAGTGTGTTCGATCTCGTCAACACTCGGGACTCCACCGATCATATCACATTCAGCCTTTGGAATAGGATTGGAAGAGATCATAAAATCAGGATCAATGGCAGAAGAATCCTCGGTTTCAAAAAGCGACTTGAAGTGATTAAGAATAGTCGAGTTAACAACTGATTGTTCAGAAGCCCATATTCCATCCTGAGTGACGATCGACCGAATCTCGTTTTTTCTCTTCCTGATAGTGGCTTTAATATGAAAGTATTTCGTATTCCTGTCCCCATCCTTGATCCAACGCCATTTAGCACGTTGTCTCCAGTATGCTTCTTCAAGAAGGAGAAGCTCATTGAGCTCGACACTGATATTCTTCTCCATAAGGATGGTATCGTTGGAGGTATTGCCCTTCTGAATGTCTAGAAGTTGGGATTGAAGATCTCTGATCCTTTGCTTAATGTGACAGAAATTAGATCGGCCCCAAGTCTGAAGCCTCTTGAGGGATATCTGAAGTTTCTGAACAAGACTTGCGTCTCGTTTAGTTGAAGCCTCTCTCCATATGTTGGTGATGGTGGCATTAAAAGCTTCATTCATAAGCCAGAAAGCTTCAAAGCGAGGAGGCCTACTGCTCTTCCTCATCTGGTTATTGGTGTTGAGAAGAATGGGAGCATGATCGCTGTTGAGACGGGGCAGAGTGTAGACCGTTGAATGAGGATGAAGACGACACCAATCTGCATCCGCCATAGCCCTGTCCAATCTTTCCTTAATGTGGTAAGTAGAGCTTCGGCCATTAGTCCAGGTATATGCTGGGCCAATACAACCTAAATCGATAAGACCACATTGATTTATCATCTGAATAAATGGGTCCGTCATTTGATTGTCGAAGTTTCTGCCACCAAACTTCTCCTCCGGCTTGGCGATATCATTAAAATCACCAATACAACACCAAGGAACCACAAAATTAGCAGCCAAGTCTATGATAACCCGCCAAAGTTCGGGACGATCCTTCCTTTTCGGGCAGCCATGTACACAAAGTAAATTCCATGCCGGGGAGTTGTCTTTATTATCAATGGAAAGCAGGATGAGATTATTGGATGAAAATGTGACGGAAGCTTTTATGGAGTCGGTCCACCCCAGCCAAAGACCTCTAGCTCGGCCAATTGGGGGAACAGAAAAGGTATTGGGATAACCAAGAGTAGGAAGAGTAAGAGAGGTGTGGTGGTGGGAAGAAAAGGTTTCGGAGAGAAAGAAAATGGTAGGGTGTGTGGCGGAGAGGAATGAGTGAAGGGTTTGGACTGTCGGGGCATTCCTCGCACCCCGACAGTTCCAAGATAGGATGTTCATTGGTCCTGCGGCTGTCTCTGGACAGCCGCCTCGATCGATGGGGATGATTGGAGTAGAGAGATTTCTATAGCCTGTCTCTTGGAGGCTCTTGGATTGAGAATAGAGGAGTCAGTACGTTTCCTCGTCTCACTGGAAATGCTGGGGAGATCTAGGGGTTGGGTTTGGGCCAACCGGGCACGTCTTTTCCAGTTCAGTTTGCGATTATGAGGGACGGAGAATGGGAGTAGTGGCGGAGATGGAGGAAGTTCTATGATGGGGACACTAATCGGAGCACGAGGGGAAGATTGGTTAATGTCAGCAGGTCTGAACAGAATGTCACGAGAATCGGTGAAGGCGGGTTTGAGAGAGAAGTTTGAGTGGAGTGACATACCAAGGTTAATATTGCTGATCTTGATATTAGGAGAATCCAAACAAGTGGAAGGGAAGACGGAGATGCGATCGGGATGATCATTGATAGTATCAAGGGAGAGTAAATCATTGTCCAGAGGCATTGGCTGCTCCTCCACGATCAGATCGCGGTCCATAAGTTCTGCTGTCAATCGTTCATCCTGAACCCCTTTTATTGAATTCAAGACTCCCTTCAATTTATCAGAGACCCCATACCGAGATGGAGTTAATATGGGGAGGGTCTCAAGATTGGGATCCTGGTTGATGTCATCAAGTTGCTTCCCTGATTGAAGTTCTGATACCATGATTGGTTTAGGAACACTTTGATTTGCCCTCCGATATGGGGGTTTATACTTTGACATCTGGAGTTGTCGAGGGATACTGGAAGAATCTTCATTCGTCTCATAGGAGTTAGGAACAGAAGTCGGATCATTGATCAACTCGCTTCTGCCTCCACTCTTCAATACACTCCAAAGAGGGATATCGTAGGTTCCCCCGGCATGCCCATCTGACGACAGCCTACCAGTCTAGGCAGGTCTGCCCTATAATCATCTTCTATGATCCTAGGCTTCAGAAGGTCTGCCATTCTTGTTTTCTCCTCAGTAGACCATTCTTCGCCTATCAGCGATATAAAGAGCTCTCTTTCTTTGCAGGAAGGAAAGCCATGACCGATCCTTACATAGAAGGTACAGATACGCGGTAAACGTTCATATTTAACAGTAACTTCCCCTAAGGAAGTGCCGTCTATGATGGTGGAGATCTTTTTCTTCAGAGGTATAGAAATATCCACTAGGATTTTGATCCGGGCATATGTTTTCCACCTGGCTTCATCAGAGGGGGAGCACTGTCTAGGTGCTCCAATGGCTTCGGCTATTCGGGCTACAGCCTTGCAGTTAAGAAACTTCGGTAGAATTCTGTGTAGTTGAACCCAGAGATCCGCGTAGTGAAATTTGTATTCCTCCGGAAGTTTCCCAGGATCGCAACGCTCTACTGCAAGGATATCATCATTGATACTCCAAGGTCATTCAAGAATAACCCGGTCAACTGCCGCAGGTGAGTCTAGCCTGACTAGGAACGATCCCACATCCAGATCTAGGTCTGAAACTTGGATCGGATCTTTCATCCTCCATAGCTTGGGTAGAATAGATGTGAGCGCAGCAGAGGAGAATCGCCGGGAGGAAAAAGGTTTAATGGCTAATGAAGACTTCCAGTACTCCGCTACCGAACTGTTTCTAGCCGAGAGTGAGATCACCGCAGATGGTCCTTGGAGGGAGAATAAGTTAGCCATTTTTTCCACGACTTCTTTATAGGACGTCATGAGTAACCAGGTATGGCGTGAGGGAGGATATCCGATGGGGAGACATAGGTGGGGAGGGGAGGGAAAGGGGTGCCGGAGGGGACTAGGAAGGGTGGGGCAGCCGGAGTTCAGAAATAGAGGAGAAGGAGACGGGATTTGAGGGATCACGGCGGCCAAACCCTAGGGTTTGGAGAAGAGGATTACGAGAGAGCAAACCCTAGGGTTTGGAAAAACTACTATATGGTTTTGTAGAGAAGAAACGTTGGATTGAATAAATATAGTATTGTGTTCATCTATGGATTTTAGCTCTTTGTAATTCCGTTATGTGATGATTGAAGTGTCACTTCTCGTATTTTGATCAAATTGAATAAATTGTACAATTTGGTCATCAAAGACTGCTCCATCGTCTCCTTTCCCGACTGACCTCCGCTGGTCAAATGTTGTGCTAGGTCCGGGTCTAGTTTTGTCAGTTCGAATTTGGGTCCGACAATTTTGTGTCGGATCTAGGTTTAGTTGAGTCGGATTGGATCTGGTAAGGTTTTGATTTAATTGAATTTGGATCGAATATAGTTCTGACCATTTGAGTAGTTAGACCTATGTTATTTTATTTTTAACTGTTGTTTCTTATGCCCATGCCAACATTTTATACATTTTTTTAGGGGGGTTGGTGCATTTATTTCTTTTTTTTATGTACATGAAGTGCAGTGAAAATTAGCGGCAAAGCTATATATTGAACATGGATGAAGAAACTTTGGTACATATAGTAGGTACACATAAAATACTATTTAACCATATATTATTTTGATTGTTTGATTTTCTAACTTATAGCCATGATATTTAAGATAAATAACCTTAGGGGACCTTTGGTAAGCGACATTTTTTTATTCCCGCGAAAATTTAAGATGAGAATCTATTACCACGTTTATTTGACTTATAAAAAATTTATTCCCGGAAATTATAAATATCCGGATAAATAGTTTACCCACAAAACATGGGAATTCTGTCCCTTGAGAATAGGTGGGTATTTTTTTTTGCCCGGGCAAAAAAAAATTGTCTAAATTTTTTTCTTCTTTTTTGATCAATTTTGATTAGTTTTGAACATTTTTTTGTCGTTTATCGCTTTTTTTGTCATTTTGTCGTTTTTATCAATTTTTGTCGTTTTAAGCGATTTTTTATCGTTTGTACCCATTTTTTGTCTTTTTGTCACTTTTTGATTATTTTTGTCGTTTTTACCCAATTTTTGTCCTTTTGTCGCTTTTTTGTCATTTTTTGTCGTTTTAAGCGATTTGTTGTCGTTTTTTAGCTTTTTTTGTTGTTTTTACCGATTTTTAGTCGTTTTTTGTCGTTTTGTCGCTTTTTGGTCATTTTTACTGATTTTATGTCATTTTTTATCATTTTTGTCGTTTTTACCGATTTTTTGTCGTTTTTGTCGCTTTTTGGTTATTTTTTGTCGTTTTAACCGATTTTTTGTCCTTTTTTTCGTTTTTATCGATTATTTTTCGTTTTTGGTTATTTTTCGTCGTTTTAACCGATTTTTTGTTGTTTTTAACCGATTTTTTTGTCGTTTTAACCGATTTTTTATTATTTTTTGTCGTTTTTGCCGCATTTTGATTTTTTTGTCGTTTTTACCTATTTTATGTCGTTTTTGTCGTATTTTGGTTATTTTTGTCGTTTTTACCCTTTTTTGTTTTTTTTTGTCATTTATACATTTTTTTGTCGCTTTTTGGTCATTTTTATCGTTTTAACCGATTTTTTTCGTTTTTTATCGTTTTTGTCGTTTTTTGTTATTTTGTCGTTTTTACCGATCTTTGTCGTTTTTACCATTTTTTTCGTTTTTAACGATTTTTTGTCATTTTTACCGGTTTTTTATAGTTGTTCATTTTTTTTCGTTATTTTTTTTTCCCGAAAATATTTATATTGTCACCAAACATGGGAATGTAATTTTTCAGGGAATTTAATTCCTTGAAATTTGATTCCCGGAAATATAGAATTTCCGGATATATAGTATTCCGCATACCAAACGCCTCCTTAGAGTTTATATTCGATACAGTTCATTCGAGTCCAAAAACATTATTGAGAATTATAGATGGCTGTCATGTACCCGATAACAGCAGAATAATACAATTTTTTTGGGACATTTACCGACCATCTGTGATCCCTTGCAAAATAAAAAATCGTAACATAATTCTGTTTGTCTAAGGGTTCCAATTCGGGTTCTACCAACCAACGGACCTTATTAAACAAAATTACGTCAGTCCTAAACCGATTCAAGCATAAAAGAATCAACGACAAACCCATTTAGTCTAGTGGTATTAGAGCGGACCCCGGAGGGACCGGCAAGGTTCGAGTCCCCCAATTGTGTGTGTGCGTGGAATTTTTAAAAAAAAAAACAATTAAAATTAAAGAAGAAGCCAAAGAGATATAAGTATACCAAAAGAAGAACAAAAAATCCCACTTCAATCACTAGATGATTTATTTTTCCATTTTTTTTGGTCCTCCCATTTAAATCATATCAACCCAAATATGAATGATCCAACCCGGCCGATTCGACCCGACCCGATAGCCAAGCCCCACGTGTATCCTTCGCTGGCCCTTGTTTAGGAACCAGCCATCTATGATTTTGAATATGTTGTGGTCACCACCAGGTGAGTAGAGTAGCTGTACACACAGCTAAGCCAATGAGGACAATTTTGTAATTAATGGGGATGCCAGGGGTCCTTCGTACGATCTAAACAACGCCCAAACATTTTCCAAAATGAAATTTGTTGTATAATTATAATAGATAGCCTCTCTCGAAATGAGACGAAGCAGCAGCAACGAAATGCTTGTTTCTCTTTTCTCAGCAGCTGCCATCTCCTCCATTCGAATAAGTTCTGCTGCTGCTGATTATTACTATTTCTGATGAGTGAGGGCTCGAAAGCAAGCTGCGCTGCTTGTCCACCGCAACAGGCCGGTGCCGAAGGACTGTTTCCGTGCCAGCTCGACTGCTCTCTCCGTGGGATGGATGACGTCATATGCTGCGACCACCTTCTACTTCCAGCAGCAGGTCCGGTCAGCTCCCCAAATAATAATTAGGGTTTAGTTGAGTTCTTTCTTCCACCTTAAATTTTCCCAAATCAAATAAACTACATACGTAAATCAGTGCTGAAGGAATGCTGCTCTAACTGTGTTTTCGACGTCTGCTGTTCTGTAACCTGTTCCGTCTTCTCCTTCCTTGAAGAAGAAGAATCTGCTGGAGAGGAATTAGGAAAGAACAACAAGTCCAGATTGATCCGGAGATGAGTACTCTGTTACTATTATTATTATTATTATTATTATTGTTATTCTGGGTTCGACGTCCTGCAGCTTGCATGGATGTTTATATAGAAGCATGCAAGGACAGAAGGCTAGGGATGCTAAACTTCAAGAATTAGCAGAAGGAAAAGGATGAGGAAGGAGTTCGAATCTGGAGATGCATGCATGGGTCCAATGCTCTGGTACGTACGTACGTAGCCGGTGACATTGACTGACCGTGTATGGACTCCGACCAGTCCTACTTTCCAACAGGCGAGGTATAATAGTAGCACCAACAATCTCTCTCGCTCTCTCACATTAGCTAGCTTTTGCTTTTGGAAGCTGCTACATTGCCTATAGTTTGTGACCGCGGACGTGACCGCTAGCCGACGTGGCGGCCGACCATTCGTCTTTGGTCCGAATGGGACCTGGAGATAGAGGGGGCCAGGGGGTCAATAGGGGGCCGCCACATCGGCGAGCGGTCACGTTATACACACACACACACACACGAGTTTTGAATGGTGGTTGGCCCCTCAAGACCATTAAACAACCAAAATTAGTTTAGGATACAAAATCCGACATGTGAGCCGTCATGCTTATATCATAAGAATGTCCCTCAAGAACCATAGGCCAAAGAAAATGTTAACTAGTTTTTTTTTTTTTTATTACAATCCACACACTTTGGTTGGAAGGTTCGAACCTGTCGATTCCGTCTAGTATATGTATTATTTTTCACATGAGCTACAAGTGTTGAACAGTTACTACTAATTCTATCTTAGCCCGTCGAATATGATTACTATTAGTATTCTGGTTTCGGCATGCATGTGGAAAGAATAAAAGCAATGGCAGAAGGTCGTGTAACATATATGCCTAGCATCAGGTTCCAACCTCCTAGGCTTTTGTACGGATATAGATCCAAATTCGACCTAAATCCGAATCCTCTAATTTAAAGATCATCATATGTAATCTTATTCTGCTTGCATTGTACTACTTAGTAACGTTCGACAATCTTCAAACAAGATTTGGTATAACACTCATATATATAAAACAATAAGCAAGCAAAACAACACAAGCACAGACATAGAGCAAGAGCGACACTTGAAACTACCATAAGCTAATTACGCATACATGATGAGATGGTGATGGTTTAAAAGATTCTACAATGGTACATGACGATAAGATCAAAATTTTATCTTTAGTTTCTTATTTATGATGTATAAGTTTAACTCCACTCAGATGATCTATTTGCCTATAGGAGGGACTTAAGCCACCATATGCCCTTAGTAGCCATGGGGCTTTCATCTCCATCATATGGAAGCTCTATTTGTGGATTCTTTTTAAGCTTATGTACATTATAACCATACTCATTGGCCTTCTCGACCAGCCAATTGTATGTCTCCTTGTCCGTTTGAGTTCTGCCTACACGAAATCTTCAAAAACCAATCGCCAAAGTTCAAACTTTGTTATTAAAATCAAAAGCAACATATCAAATTCATACTACATGTACGATAACAGATAACAAAAATGTTAGTCATCTTCTTTTCCAATGACATACTAATTCTGAAGCGTAAAAATCATGAGCTCATGTGATCCACATCAGAAAATGATGTTTGTATATGGCAAACATGAATAGTTAAATCCTAAGCAACCAGTAAATACAATTAAAAGTTCGCATGATTCATGTAGTGATCTTTTCGGTTGATTCACATTATGTAGGTAGTAAAAGATGCACAATTAATTTAATAAGCTTCACACAATTGCTTCAAAAAATTATTTTGGATCTAAATTTTTTGCGCGCACACACGGTAGCAACACAAACAACACCTTCGAGTAAATAATGTCACAATTAACCGAAAAAATAGCACATGATTAGACCACTTTTTTTTTCATGTACCTTTTTGACGTTACATCATTTTTAATAAAATCTATCCATTGAAAAAAATTGGCAAAGGACACAATTGTTTTTTCGCCGTGGCCTATTAAACCTCAGGATCTGCCCTGCCGTTGGTCTAGCTAAGAAAGTTATACATCTCCTTACTGACTACAAGAGTCACTTGAATTCGGTAAAGCCTATTATTGTGAACATTGTCTTCCAAGTCACTTTGTATGCATTGAAACTAATGTGCAACTTACAATGTTCTCTTCCCAATCCAACTCAATGCAGAAAACGTTATTAACTTTTTTTTTTTTTTTTTTAAATTTTGAAATCGAGCTTTGTTTAGGTCAGAGATGATAATAAGCTGAGATTGGAAATGTCTGTGTTATATATAAATCAATTGGGTAACTGGGTTGGGTTGTCAAATATTGGGCTTTTGAGTCCAATACTCGATATGATAGCCCAATTCAAGCCCGAATAGAGCACACCAATTTTTTGGACATAAATATACAAATGCCACACAAACCCAAACCAATACTTTATGCATTGTTCAACATTTCTTCAAAAATATCCCAATTCTCAATTCTTTGATAACCATTTGCAGACGTTCATTTAAACTTTCATCAGCCATTTAACCCCAAACACCATTAACTCCATTTAGGGACTGTGTGGTTGCATATGAATAGAATTTTTTTTACAATAGATAAAAGTTGTTGCAAGTGATGTTACAATAAAAATAATTCATAATCAAATGCCGTTAAATTGGGATAATTATTGCAGCTTTTGTTACATAAGTAATTACAGTGAAACAAATCCAAGAAATGGTGTAAATGTTGCAAGGAATTCTACAACACTGAAAATACACAAGTTTCTGCATATGGATTAGGTAGACCCTCCAAATGAATGGTACATATTTTATGGTAAAAGACTAAGGGAAGTAGAAAAGAAAAGAAAAGAAACTACACTTTAGGCAGGAAGGACAACACTACAAGAAGTAACATGATCAGTAACGTCTAAAATCGTCACTAAACTAAATTGGTGACATCATTAGTGACATTAATGGATGTCACTAATATAAATCGCAAATTACGACAACAGTATTCATGATGTCGTTGTGGCGACGCTACGTATCGTCGCTGCTAGCCGCGTACTAAGACTTCTCTACAATGTAACTACTTTTAGTGACTAACAATTATCCGGCAATTATTCATAAAAACCAACCCCAAATCTGTGTTGAATACACCAAACCGCCACGGACCGATATATCAGTTGTATGTCATTTTGGGCAATGGTCCAGATCTAATATCCATATGCTCTTTGTGTAGAACAGATTTGCATCCTGCACACCAATATACCGCCGGTATACTGATAGGACGTTGGTTAGTTACAATCTACCCGGATCGCTTTCCCGCGCAATCATTCTTTCTACATATCAACCTCCGTTTTCCCGACACCACGACACTCCAAACTATCGTGCTTCCCCCAATCAAGACTGGACTCCTAACAAATATATCCTAATTTTTCCTTTTTAAACAAGGCCAAAGCGATCCGGGTAGTAAGTACAACAATATCCCCTTTGATCCATTTAGAACCATTCTTAAACTGCAAACGTTATAACACAATAACAAAATGTTTAATCAGCTAAAATCCATTTCTCATTACAAGAAAAGAAAGCCCAACGTGACAAAAATTTACACTTGCTAATATACAACAGGGGCTAAAATCCTACTTGCAATCCACATATACAAGCATTCAAAATCTCCTACTTAAAATAGACGTACAAATGACTATACAAGAAATCCAAGCCTTCAAATCAATCCCCTTCGCATAATCAAGCAATCACACAAATAAATAAGCAGGAGAAGCCAGAACCTGCAGAACTCAGGACTTCTACCTCAATTTGAACTTTTCTTCAGTGCAAGTAAATCCCGAAGAATTTGTAAGTTTATTTTTTTTTTTTTTTTTTTTTTTTGAAATCCCACTCACACACACAACTGGGGGGCTCGAACCTTGCCGGCCCCTCCGGGTGTCCGCTCTAATACCACTAGGCTAGAGAGCTCGGACCCTCCAGATCAGTTCTTCTCTTCCTTAGCTGAGTCTAGAGATGAAGAGTGAGGGAGAGGATGTGAAGACAAGAGTTCCCTGTAATCTTTCCGGATCCCCCATAAGAATTCTGCACAGGTCTTCATGCTCGGTCTGCTCTGTCTGGTCGGAGGTAGGCACTGCAAGGCCAGCTCGAGGATCTTTTCCACCGCGAAATTAGCTGCTGCATTTGGTGGAAGGTTTGGGTCTATTGTTTGTTCCACATTCCCTTCCACAAAATTCTTCATTGCCTGCACTTCAATGAGACCAAGTTAAGAGGCCTATGGTACAACAATATGCAAAAACAACCTAGATATTGATACTGTCTTCTGAATGTAAGTGTAGGTTATCATTGTATGTATGTACATTTGTAAATCTAAGGTAGGCCCTCTCTCTCTTTCCTGATGAAATATATGAAGTTTACTTTCCTCTCCTTTTTTCTATGGCTAGAACAAATGAGACGACAAAACTTGGAAAAAAAGGTTCTAGATGACTGATATATCGTTGCAAACTGGAGTAGTCTTAGTACATTTAATTATGAAACCTCAAACGAGAATTTAGTATCAGAGATGATAGCCCAGTAAAGTGCCCCAATGGCAAGATCGTAAATGTATTGTCCACCAACTGATATACTGTTGCAAACTGGAGTAGTCTTAGTACCTTTAATTATGAAACCTCAAACGAGAGAGCTAGAAATTAATAATCGATGTGGTGTTCAGAACTAAAACATACCCATTTCACAGTTACTCGTTCTTTACTTTCCCTTTTTGGTTCAATGGGGCGCCTTCCAGTTACCATCTCCACTAGCAATACTCCAAAGGAATAGACATCGCTCTTCTCTGTCAGTTGATAAGTTTGAAGATAATCTGGGTCTAAATAGCCTGCAGTCCCTTTCACCTGGGTTGAAACATGAGTAAATTCATTCTCGGACGAGCCCAGCCGAGCAAACCCAAAATCAGCAACCTTAGCACGGAGATTTTCCGTGAGAAGAATATTGGATGATTTAATATCCCGGTGGATAATAGGATGATCTGTGTGAGCAACAAATCAAAATGATCAGGAAGGAAGAATTGGGAATTAATTGGCTCTTTAAACTTATGTATGTCAGAGAATATAAGTACAGGTTAGTATATATTTATTATTTAAACTCCAACTATTCCCCTTCCTCACAGATAAAGCATGAGAGCAAAGATAAATTTACTTTTAACAAAAGCTAAAACAACTTGGCACACTAAATGTAAGTTATAGGTTATTACTATTAGAAAAGAATAACCTACTTTACAGCATTATAAATAATACCTGTATACATATGGAGATAAGTAACAGCATGGGCAATGTCAATTGCAATATCCAGTCTTGCAGCAAGGTCTAAAGGATTTCCATGCAAACCTGCACACAGTCAAAGCATGTCATCCAATATACATTTCCATGGCCCAATAATCATTCAAGCAAATGTTTAAGAGGCACGAAAAAACTAACAATCAAGATGCTCCCTAAGAGTTCCATTAGGAACATAGTCAATGACAATAATCTTCTCATCTCCGTGCTCCAAATATCCAAGGAATTTAACTAAATTCAAATGCTCAATGAGTGACATTGTTTGAATCTCCCTTTTGAAATCTGAATTTAGATGGCCCTCGTTATCATTCTGCAAACAATCACATAGCCCCAATACTAGCATGAGTCCAAAATTTACAGTAAAACAAGAACAAAAAAATCCAGAAACATAGATTTTGCGCAAATAGCTTGCTCTAACCTTTTTAGCACGTTTGATCGCTACTATGGTGCCATCATCAAGCTTTCCCTTGTACACTGTCCCAAATCCTCCTTGTCCAATCACTAAAGAGGGGGAGAAGTTTTTAGTTGCCTTTTGGATATCGGCCATTGTAAATGTTCTATCACCAGATCCTTTTGAGGAAGGATTGAGTCGACTGACATATAACCTTTTACCTGATCTTTTCCTTTCACTACCATGGATATTAACTGATGGTGTACCTAAATATGTCATTAGTAGTAGTTAGAGAAGCTTATCACTAAGATCTACTTACATTTGTTAAAGGAACTGAAATCCAGTGACCACACTATAATAAACAGAAATATGTTAGAATTCAGCAATTTTTCCACAGTACAACCCTATTAACAGGTATTTTGTACGCAAACTCCATAGATGCAGAAAAATCTAACAAATATTTGGAAAATGAAGGAATCTCAGATCCATCATAATAGGTCACCGTCATGTATGAGCATTGCATTTTTGACTTGCAATAGCATCAAATAATTGTTATGGATTCTGTAGGGTTCCCAATGAGGTGGGTAATTTAGGTTAGAAGAGTGTAAATTATAGCTGACGGTTTGAGTTCGTATTTGACAGTTTACTACCAATTCTTCAATAAATACTAAATTTATTAACTGATAAGTCAAAAAATACACTAGCTTGTCTATGATTTTGGCAAGACAACCCACTCTCTCCAGTATCTACACTCTCAGAAACCCTCACTCGGTGTTTGCTCCCTGGAAGACAGTTTGCATCTAAAATGTGACCTTAGCTATATATTTGTTTATTTATTGTTATTTTCAAAGGGATCCATTGCAGAGGAAGGGTGGTTGTCTGTCATCAACATCCACCACTTATCTTCTTCCTTCTCTAAAGGTAAAATGAGTCTGCAAAGTGTATATGATTTTGGCAAGACAACCCACTCTCTCCAGTATCTATACTCTCAGAAACCCTCACTCGGTGTTTGCTCCCTGGAAGACAGTTGGCATCTAAAATGTGATCTTAGCTATATATTTGTTTATTTATTGTTATTTTCAAAGGGATCCATTGCAGAGGAAGGGTGGTTGTCTGTCATCAACATCCACCACTTATCTTCTTCCTTCTCTAAAGGTAAAATGAGTCTGCAAAGTGTATAACTTTCAAGCAGAACGTGGCTGACAGTCACCAGAAACATCTCACTGACCCTGCTCATAGTCATTGAATATATTTCTGATGAAACACATCTGAATTGAAAAGATTTAGGCTTACCTAAACTATTTATTTAGATAAGCCTAAACTAGTTAGGTTATTAAATAGATTTAGGTAGTTTAGATTTTTTTATTTAATTAGGTTAATTAGTTAGACTATTCAAATTAGTAGGATAAATAAGATAATCCTAATCTAATTTAAATGGCTTACTTAGATAAGATTAAATAAATAAGGGATGTCCTGACATATTTTTATTCTTAGCCTAGGGTAAATTTCTTTTTCTATTTGAAGGCATGAAGTCCTCATTGTTGGATCATTTTTTCAATAAAAACATTATTATATCCATTTAGGATTTTCTGGTGGACTCCAGTATTGTTTGTGCTCGAACAAACCAAAAGGACACCGATCGTTTGGCTATGGCGGTGACATTGTTCTACTTGTCCAAAGCTCTGAGCGTTGACTAGGTGATGATGCGGCTTCTAGTCATATTTTCTACAAAGTCGTCGTATGATCTACATCATCCCGCGTCACTTTCACTAGTTCAACTTAGGGTTGTTAACAAACCAAACTATTTGCTAGCCGGCTCAAGCTCAGCTCCCTCAAAAGCTCGAGAGCCGAGCTCAATCCTAAGAATAACTCGTAAGATAAACAAGTCCGAGCACAAGCTTATAGGTATTCAGCTGTGAGCTTGCGCGAGCCAGCTATTTTTTATATATTTATATGAAGGGAAATTTGCTTACAGGTCCCTGAGAGTTATTGAAACGAGCTAAAAAGAGGTGACGAAAAATCTCTTAGCTAGGAGTCTCTAAGTCAAATTACATAACTGATTGTACACTAAAATTTTTGAATTTTATTAGCATAAATCAAAGGTCTCTATTTAATTCATGTGAAGAGAAAGAGAGAGAGAAGATACTGAGAAAGAACTAAGAAAGAGGTTGCGAGAAAGTATAGGAGGAAGAATTAAATAAGAGAGAGACTAAGAGTGGACGTGTAAATAGGGAGGAGGGAGAATGTGTGTGCAGAGATAATTAAAAGGGACTTCAATGTAATAAGGCCAAATTAGTCTTTTGAATAACTTTTTACATTTTCAATGAATAATAAGTATAGAGAGTCGAGCTATAGCTCAATATCTTTTAACACCCAAGTCTATTTTCCCTTAGAGAGTCAAGCTCGAGCAGAGGAGTGCTCACTCAATCGGCTCGTTAACACCCCTAGCTCAACTAAGATTATGTCGTCTAACCACATTCCATAGTCATCTCTAAAAGTCTCTCCTTGGTGTAGACAACATTCATCAGCAACATGTTGGATCACGTCGAGTCTATATTTCCTAGGTTTACATGCTAACCTAGTAAAGAACAGTCGCAATTGATTAAGGATCAGCATGGTACAACAAATTAGAAGATAAAAGTCAAGAGAGGAACAAATTTTACTTAAAGATTCACGGGGAGTTTGACAATTTGTTTAGAGGATAATCTCCTTGACAAAAATTCTTAAACTCGCAATCTTCCTCCTTGTCTGCATTTCTAGTGAATCAATTACAACAATAAATAGCTAGAAAAAGAAGAAAGGAACTTCCATATAGTGAAGGTTTGGGTTGTTCAAGCAGTTATTAACAAGAAGAATTTCGTCCTCTCCTCATAGAGGCATTGGAGCCCTCATCTTCCAGGAGAGAGCCTCTTGGTGAGAGGAGCTGATTTTTACTTACTTCACAAACAACAATGAATAGGCTTAATAGCTGATACAGAAAATATCATTCAAAGCTCTAAATTTGTGGAGGATCAGCTTTATAGCTTCATAGCCTTCACTTTTCAATAACTCTTAACTGGTTGTCATTTTTAAGCATGTTGAACCAATAGTCTGTAAGCAGCATATCCACACTAGAGGAGCTAGCCGAGGTGCCCTGGATTGGCTAGCGATCAGCACACTAGAGTGCACTAGACTGAAGATTAAAAGATAGAACATTGCAAAATAACTACTTAATATGCAGCTTTAACGATTGTTACAAGTCCCTCAAATTACTAATAATTGAGTTATAAGTCCCTTTGGTTGACTTAACTAGTGAAAAAAAAGGAAATATTCCATTAACTAAAAGCGAAAAACGACTTATATGAAAATAACAATGTTTGGGGGAATTGTGTAAAAGCTAAGTTACTTATAACGGATTCATATGCGAAAATCCAACAATATTAGGCTTTTGGAAAAAGCAGCTTCTGAAAGCAATCTCCCTTGTACCTGCTACCCTAGAAATGAACTAGCTTATCAAAAGATACATGAACGAGCTATCAAACAACTTTCGTTGCTGCTTCAGAAACATAACCAGAAGCAGCCAAAATAAGCAATACTACATTCACAATCGTTAAAGCTGCTGTATTAAGTAGTTGCTGTATTAGCCAAAATAAGCTAAGTAAGAAATGTTGTTTGTATTTAAGGGTGTTTTGTGCCTAAATGACATCAAGTTTTTTTTTTTTTCTTTATTAAATTGGCAAGTAGCGAAATGGTTCCAAATAAATACTCCTACTAGCAATATAAAAATTACAGTCTGTTTGTTTGTTCTTGATTGATTCACTTTTTCTTGCTCCTAATTGTACATTTTACACAGCAGAAGCAAAAACAAATTTTACTACCGCAGAATTGAATTATGCAGCCGAAACTTTTCTTTATCCAGGAAACCATGCAGCCGTGTCCGGCCGTGTCATGTCGGGAATTGTGTCCGTGCGCAATAAATTATGGACTAGATCGTAATTGTACATTTTACAGAAGGAAAAAAAAACTATTTTACACTCACCAAATTGAATTGTGCAGCAGAAACTTCTCTTCATCCAGACATTTTTTTACGGTGTCGCGTCCGTGATCCATCGGTTGTCGGACGCGACACGGACGCTCCGAAACACGGACCGCAGGCGCCAAAGCCGTGCCGCCGTGTCCGACCATTTCGTGTCGGCAACTGTGTCCGTGCGCAGTAAATTATGGACTAGATAGACATTATTTTGTCTGGATGGAGAAGCGAGGGGCTTACGGGAAGGAGAATCGAGCTGCTGCCGCCGTGTCCGGCCGTGTCGTGTCGGGAACTCAGTAAATTATGTAGTAGATCGACGTTATTTTGTCTGGATGGAGAAGCGAGGGGCTTACGGGAAGGAGAATCGAGCTGCTGCCGCCGTGTCCGACCGTGTCGTGTCGGGAACTGTGTCCGTGCGCAGTAAATTGTGGACTAGATCGACATCATTTTGTCTGGATCGAGAAGCGAGGGGCTTACGTGAAGGAGAATCGAGCTGCTGCTGCTCCTCTTCCTCCAGGAGGATGTGGTGGTGATGGTCCGCTGCCCTCGGGGATCCGAAGCAGGACCCGATAGCCCGCACGGCGGACCGGACCCGGCTCCGTCCGGATCCGGTCGCCGACGACCCGCTTCCGGCCGAGGAGACGGAGGATCCGGAGCTGTGGGAGGCGTCCCATACCGGGTCCCGGGTCCCGGACCCGGACGAGCGTGGGCTCCGCATCCGCGTCATCAACAGAAGAGTGAGAAAGAGGGAGGGAGCGAAAGGACAAAAGCAAAAGAACAAGGATTAGATGGCGTCGGCTGTATATATATATATATATAAACAACAAAAAGATCCGAAACCCTCTTCTTATCGTGCGCCGGACTGCACGTCGGACGACGCCGCCTCCGCTACCGTGCGCTGACCGGACACGTGGCGGGATGCGATTGGTCGCAGAGTAGTGATGATTTATTTATTTTTGGCTGTATTTTTTTGATTGCTTCAGAGTAGGAATTGTTGTAATTATCTTGACCACGAACAATCTTAATCTTCTTCTGTTGGAAATTAGGAATTCAATTGTGTTTTTGTAATCAGTGGTAGCTTTCTTAAGAAGCAGTCTCAGCAAGAATAGAGAGGTTTGTTTATGATTAAACATCATTTTTAAGTTTTTTTTTAATTCCGGAAAAATTAGAATTGGGACAGAAAAGTGCTGACCTGGATTTGTAAATATCTTGCTATTTTATTGGCAAAACCTTTCATGGTCAATTTGACTTTAAAAAACCTCTAAATGGGAACTCGTAATATAGTTATGCTATGTGGACTTATTTTTTCTATTCCGTCATTGTCTTTATCTGTTTAGGCATGACAATATATAATACAACGGTTATTCATCGGCCATTTATAAAATTTAAACTCATGAGTTACTCTTAAGATTTTTGTTTCATGATAGTATTCTGTAGGAAGTTTTAGTTCCTTGATTTTTATCAAATCTCTCCAATATTTTTAGGGGCATTAGTTGGTGATTTATTTACTTTTTTCATCTTCTCAATGGAACTTTTGATGTCGCAACCAAAAGGGCTTTACTTTTAGATATTTGGACAGTGTTACATCTTGATGCACTTTATCTAGATATTTGTGTCAATCTTCGAGCAGTTTGTGATCTAAAATCAAAAATCAAACCGAATCGAATCGAATGAAAATATACTGTTATGTCCGTTTTAAAGAGTGTGGTTTGATTTTCGGTTATATATGTGCAATAGTTTGATTATTCGGCTCGAAATGCGGTTTGGGAGTTTGAAATTAAACTTCACCGAAAAATAATTCACCCATACATCATATTATTTTTTTATCCCTAACCAACTAAACATAATTAAAATCTAACTTTTAAACTAACCGTCTAACTATCACTCTTTTCATGCGCCTCTCATCTCTCGCTCTCCTCCTATCCCTTTAAGAAAACCTAATTCTCTCCATCTCTCCAAGTATCTCCACTCTGGAGTCGAACTTCTTGGGTTATCTCTCCTATAGACGTCTTCACTCACTTATCAGCTCCATTCATTTTAGTTTTTTTTTATATTAGGCTACATTTCAACTATAGGGAGGGGGGGAGGGGGGGGGGGGGGGTAGGAAAATAGGGGAGGGGTAGTTTAGGTTTTTTTTTTTTTTTTTTAAGTTAACAGCCATTTTACGACAAAATAGACGGTAGGAGATAAATCGCTCGCACGGACGAACTAAGGGGGGCCAAACTGCATTTTTGGTCTAAGGAGTCTTATTTTGCGAACGAGGCAACTCTAAGGAGGGTTTAAATGCAATTTACCCATCAAAAGTGTTACATTCTAATAACTTTTTAGTATCATTAGCATTTGTCTATAAAATAAAATGCAAAATGGATGTCAAATGTCAACGTTTGAATGATGGGGAAGATGTATTTGTCTCTGTCCATTTATGTGTAATATACAATAAGCTATTGGAGGTATTTAATTAGGCCCAAATTGTGAGCTCAATAGTATATAGAGTTTTGACATTCCGCTCTGTCCATCAATCAAGTGGACCTCATAACTGAATTATTTTTAATTCGGTTGGATTTTATTTGATTGAAAGAAATAACTAGTATAATTTAAAGAAAAATAGATTTGGTTCAACATCGAATGCTCACCCTAATTTGACATGTTCAAAATCTAAACTTTCTTCCATCCAAGTTTCATCTTATTGATAGGGTTGGTTTAGATTGTTGAAACAACTTTTTACAACATCATTTTATTTAATTTTTTACCAAAAATTAGTCCAGATTAAAATGTTTTTTTAAAAAAAATTGAAAAA
Source organism: Iris pallida (assembly GCA_029216955.1). Taxonomy (NCBI): domain Eukaryota; kingdom Viridiplantae; phylum Streptophyta; class Magnoliopsida; order Asparagales; family Iridaceae; genus Iris; species Iris pallida. The sequence continues at coordinate 12,895,836 of JANAVB010024997.1, read as the reverse complement.
TAAGGAGGCAATTCCAAACGTGTAGATCACCATTTCATAAATAAAAAAAAACAGCTGGCATTATCAAAACTCCCTTGAGGTTCAAGGCTCCTAGATGTAAAATGCGACGGGACCACCATTTCCTTTGTGGGGACCACCTCTCCAGTCCTAATAAATGGACACAATCAAGAATCATTTTCATTTTTTTTTCTGGTCAACATTATCGCTCCTCAGTTTTTTTTTAAAAAAAAGAAGAAAATATCTACATAAATTAAACCTCGTGTGACTGACGATACAGTGACCCCGATTTTTGGCCCATGTCACGCCAAGCCGGCCGTTGCCGCCAACTGTTGCAAACCAAACTTCCCGCCACTTTTTCGACTTCCGCACGCCAGCTGCTCGACGAAACGCCTCTGAGAACAACCAATACCAATCCGCACTCGTGGTTCGGCTTCACCACGGCCCTCCGCCTCATCGGCGCCTGCGTCCGCGACGCCGAAGCCTCCGCCGGAGAGCCGCTCCACTGCCTCGCCGTGAAGACCGGGCTCTCCGCGAGCCCCTTCGTCGGCAGCTCCCTCGTCGACCTCTATTCCAGACGCGGGCTCGTCGGGGCCGCCCGCTCCGTCTTCGACGACGTCCCGGCGCGGGACCTGGTGCTGTGGAACGTCATGGCGTCCTGCTACTCCCTCAACGGCCTCGGAGTCGAGGCCTTCGCCGCGTTCGAGTCGATGAGGAAGGAAGGACTCTTCGGAGACGGGTTCACTCTCAGCATCCTGGTCAGCACCTGCAGTTCCATGGGCTGGGGGTCGCTGGGGAAGCAGCTCCACTCTCTCGCGACCAAACTGGTCCCCGGCTCCGACGTCGTCGCCGGCAGCGCCATCGTCGACATGTACGCGAAATGCCGGCTCGTCGAAGACGCCCGCAGGGCCTTCGACCTCATGGACTGCCGCAACGTCGTCTCGTGGAACTCGATCGTCGTCGGCTACGGACGGCACGGCGGAGGCAAGGAGGCGATGAGGCTTCTCGTGCGGATGATCCGGGGAGGCCGTCCGAAGCCGGACGAGGTGACGCTGGCCAGCGTGCTCAGCTCCTGCGCCGACTCCGCTGCCGCGGGCGAGGCCACGCAGGTCCACGGCTTCCTCGCGAAGGGCGGGTACGAGGGCTTCACGTCGGTGGGGAACGCGCTGATCGTCGCGTACGCGAGGAGCGGCCGCATCGACAGCGCCTGCAAGTGCTTCCGTGCCGTGTCCCGGCCCGACTCGGTCTCGTGGAACTCGATGGTCTCCTCCTTCGCCTTCCACGGCCTCGCGGAGAAGGCGATCGGGGCGTTCGACGGGATGGTGGCTGCCGGTTTGGAGCCCGATGGGATCGCGTTTCTCGGGGTCCTCTCGGCGTGCAGCCACGCCGGGCTGGTGGAGCAGGGTTGGCGCTACTTCGCCTCCATGAGGGAGGACTATCGAATCGAGCCTAGTCCAGAGCACTACACCTGTTTGGTAGATCTACTGGGGAGGGCCAACCGTCTCTCCGAGGCTTACGATGTCGTCAGGAGCATGCCGTTCGAGCCCGGTGCGGATGTTCTTGCTGCGTTCCTGGGAGCGTGCAAGGTCCACGGCGACACTGCGCTCGCAGAATGGGCGGCGGAGAGGCTGCTGAGCGTGCAGCCGGAGGAGCCTCCGAACTACAAGGCGATGGCCAATGTCTATGCGACATTAGGCCGATGGGACGACGTAGCGAGGCTGAGAAAAATGATGCGGGACACGCGTGTCCGAGCGATACCAGGTTGTAGCTGGATAGAGGTTGGCGACACGGTTCATACGTTTCTTTCTACTGACAAATCGCACCCCCGGTCGTCGGAGCTGTATGTTATGTTGAGGCTGCTTGCTCAAGTGATCGATGGAGTCTTCGGTGATTGTTCATTTTCTATGGAAATAGAAGCATAGAGACAATATCCTTGCCAGGGCTGGCCCACGGAATTGAATTGTCCTATGTCGAGTTAGCTTTGGTTGTTCCTTGACTCTTATTATGGACCAATTCTGGAGGGTCATCTGCGACCCTGAGCTCTTGTGGGCTCGTGATGAGTTTGGGGGGTTGCCCCAAGCCGAGGGGAGTTGTCCAAACCCGAAATTTTGTCTGACTTACTTCTGAGCCGGCCTGATCATTGCCATGATTGCAAAGGTCTCCTAGATTAATGTTGGGGTTGTAGTTAATTTCTGTAGGCTTCTTGTTCTGTTACTGCACCAAATAACCAACATGCACTTCTCAGAGAGCTTCTATTTCCTTTTCCCGCAATTCTGAACTTTCATGGCTGCTGAATGATACGTGCCCTCGAGAGTTAATGATGTTTAGGCGTCGTTTGGTACACTGTAATATAATCGTAATCGTAATATAATTAAATATTTTTTTTAGTTTAATTATATTATGATTACAATTATATTACAGCGAACCAAAACTTGTCTGTTTAAGTTATAGATTTATAGTACGATTACAATTATATTTTTTTCACTGAAATTATTTGCAAGTAGGGATGTCATATCTATGTGCAATGTTCTTGTTGTTTGATCTTATTCTCCAAAACTTACTGTTTAAGTTATAGACTTATAGTAAGCCCACCTGAATAGGGGTGAGCATTCGGTTTATTCGGTTTAAACCGAACCGAATAACCCAAAACCGAATTGGACCGAAACCGAATAAGCAAAACCGAAACCGAACCGAATTGGTCCAAAACCGAATCAAACCGAACCGAATTAAATCGGTTCGGTTTTCGGTTTATTCGGTTTATTCATATTTTTTTATTTTTTTGAGCTTTTTTTGTTAATATATAGTAACTAAATATACATAGACATATTTAGTATATACCTATATATATTTAGTATATACCTATATATATTAATACTTATATATATAGTATACACACACACACACACACACACATATACATATATATAAATTAAAATTTCTTATTCGGTTTTCGGTTTTGGATCGAAACCGAAACCCAAAACCGAAACCGAAACCGAATAAGAAAATTTAGTATTTTCAAAATCGAAACCGAACCGAATTTTTTTAAAACCGAACCGAAACTCTTATTCGGTTCGGTTCGGGTCGGTTTTCGGTCCAAAACCGAATAATGCTCACCCCTACACCTGAATATGGAAATTACTAAGGGCACCATCAAAAGTTATAGGGGCTATGTGTCGCATGATATATGGCATCATTCTTAAGTTGTAAAAGTGATTGGGCACATCACACAATTTGTTAAGTGTAACGTTTCATTTCAAACATCCAAATTTCTTTTCATCTCACACAATTTTTTCTTACTTTTTTTCTTGCAACCTCTTTCGAACATCAATATTGTTGGGTTTCGAACTTCGGTATAGGGGTTTGAAAACTTTAAAAAATCATGACAGCCGGATTGAAAACGACAAATGACTGCAATATCTTGGCATTCCTAAGAAAAAAAAAAAACTCTCTTAGGACTGTCAGATTCTGGCAGTTCTAATAATAGTCAGGACTGCTAGAAACCTCCTAAAAAAAACTCCATGTCTTAGGACTATCAGGATTCTAGCAGTCCTAATAATAGTCATAACTGCCAAAATCATGGAAGCCCTAAGATAAAGATATATATATATAACTCTGTTTCCTATGAATGTCAAGGTTTAGCAATCCTAATAACATTTATGACTGCTAGAAGCTGACAGCCCTTCATCGTCCCAAATCCAAAATGTTACGATTTCTAAATTTTCCAAACCCCTTCAATGAGGTTCGAAATAATCAATAATGATGTTCGAAAGAGGAAGATGTTGCAATATAAAACGAGATTGTGTGAGAGGAAGAGGAAATAAGAGTTTAGGTCTTTGAAATTACGTTTTGCCTCCTAACGGTTTTTGAAGAATAATTTGGATATAAAAAATCGACCATATTTTTTAAAAGATGTTATAGCCCCTATCAGTCGTTTGTATATTGTCCTTAAGTAATTTCCATGAATATGCTCAAATTTCAATTTGCCACCACCATCTAAAAGTTCATATATACCTCTAAGTTGCATGGGACACGTCAAAATAGTGTTATGTACCCGAGTCCATACCTATATCCATGTATGTATCTTCCAACATTATACTATACTTTACTACCCATTAAAATGGTCGTATCATGTATCCATGATGTGTCCATTGTACTTATTCTTATTTGTGCAAACATAGGATACCATATGAAAAATCTAGCCACTATGTGTTGCCCCCACAAGTCTTTCAAAAAGAAATTCCTTGAACTTTGTAGGGTGTCACAAAAAGTGTAGCCCATGAGACCTTTGTCTCTTTCTTAGTTAGAGGCAGTCAAGTGGCCATGCTCAGCTTTGATGTACTACTGCAAGCTTAAAACAATGTACATGATACTCCATGAACTACCCCACCATTAAAGCCTTGACCCCTCCCTGCCAGTGCAAAAGTGACCTGTGGTTGCAACCGACTTGCTACTGAATCATTAGCAGTCAAATTAATCATTGTGCATTTTGGATTTCCTTATATTAGGACCCATGCCTTTTGGATCGGATTTTAAGTTAATTCATTTTTGTACATTGAACTTCAAACAATTTGATGTACAGCTAATGAGAACCTTAAACACAACTCAGAGGATTTCATCCGTATCTGAATCCTGGTCCAAAAACCTTACATAGTGCTTTGACCCAAAATCATATGTATTCATGTATACTAATTTTCTTATTCTTTGAAGAATGGAAAGAAAAAAAAAATTAGAAAGTACATTAATAAAAGAGTTAAAAGGGACTACTGGTCAAGCTCATCAGTATGCTCCTATTTATTCTTTAAACTGGCACAGCCATCAGCTTGTCAGAGATCAATATACCCAGCCCCCTAAACTTTAATACTTCTCCAAAGATCACAGACTTCCCAGAATATTAGAGCATCTCCAACCCTATTGTCTTGTTTTGTATTGTGAATCCTATGTGGCATGGGACACAAGACAATATCTTGTATAGGTGGCAAAAATATATTCACAAATGACAATGAGTTTAAAAGGTCATCTCCAATGCAAAAGTATTGAGAATACAATACAAATTAATTTTTTACAACTTCCAAGACAACTTTTACTCTTCTACTTCTTTTTATAAATATTTTTATTCACAAATGATGATGTGGACACAAAGACATTGTGAAGTGCATTGTCTAGATCTAGACAACCAACTTCACATTGTCTTTGCCATGTCATTGCCATGTCAACTCCACATTTTTTTCACATTTGCATTGGAGAAGTACTTTTGGAAAAAATGGTTGTCATTCCTATGTGGCAACCATTTTTTTCAAACTCACAATAGGGTTGGAGATGCTTAATACTACTTTCCTGACAACCATACTTTTTTTTCCCCTCTGCCATTTGCATCCACTAGATAAACAGACACAAATCCCATCATACAGCCTGTCCATCCTCAAAAGTGTTGTAAGAGAGAGAAAGATGCCTTTGTCTACTGTTTACAAATATAAGGCTCAATCCAGAGAATAGATATAGGTGTTATAATTGTCTAGCCATTCATAGCACTTACATATCAATGACAGGAACTAACATCAAATAGATTATATATAGTACAACACCTCAAGTTCCATGGTTAGTGTCATATAGCAGCTAAAAATCCAGCAATGCTTACTACAGTTAGTGCCATCTAACCTAAACTAGAGATAGAAACCCAGCCAGCACAATACAGCAAAGGGTAGGTATTTCTACTGTTTTCCTTCTTCCTCTTCTACATATAGATATAGGTCCATTTCATATAACACTATCATCTCCCTTCCCTAGGAATAGAGAGTTTTTAGTTTCTTTGCTGTGTGAATGAAGCCCACAATGACCTGCATCTCATCAAGTTGCTTTTGCAAATGGAAGGGAGAAACAATATTAGCTTATAGAAAACACAGAAATTTGAGAAGAATTAATTTACATCATATACTAATGTGCTACCTGAGATAGGAAATGATGCTGGACATCATGAACTAGTTGTTCCTTGGATGGGTTGGGATTGATGTTCACCTGATTTTTTTTATACATAAGAATGTGATGTCAAATTAGCATATAAGACAAACCAACAGCTCTACATCCTAACAGTTCTCCTTTTAGGTGATCTAGACATGGAAAGGAACTCACAAGATTGAAGTGCTTCCAGTATCTCCATAAGGTGGTGGTCTCAAGTTTTGCCAGATTCACCCTCTGTTAATAAGTTATAATGAGAAAAAGTTAAATTTCTCTCTAAAAGGGATATCAATCCCTAAAACAGATTATTACTGATTGCCCATGAACAATTACAATTGATTTGTAGTTTGTAGTTTGTAGCATTATTTAGACAGTAGATTGGCAAATCAAAAGAAAGGTAGAGCTCCCGTAATGAGGCATGATCTGAAGGTTCAAAACTAAAATTTAATTGTCAATAACTACTTACCGACTGAGACTTGGAAATTTTGGAATGCACATCTCTATAGCTGGTTCGGCTATTTGATTTTGCTGAAGATGCCCACGGCCTAGTATGCCTAACCCTTGGCTTTGTTGGCTTTTGGAACTCTATGCTAGCTGGCCATAAGGGATTTAAATAATGACAAGTGGTCCTCTATTTTATACATTGAATATTAACTATCTAGCATTAAGACAACAATAACTTACAGTAATCAATTTCTTTATCACCCATGTCAGAACTGCTGCAGAAAGAGTTATCACAGTCCATATCATCGTCGTCGTCTTCGTTCCCAGTTGGAGCTTCCAACACGCTCAAAGCATTCCTTTGCAATTTCACCTCAACCCCATTCTTAAGTACCTGGAATCCAACATGACACTTTTTACATCTACAACAATTTAGACAAGTATCTAAAGGCGACAACATCTATTGATATGTGATCTTAGTAATGATTGATTTGACTCTTGGGTTCAATTATTGTAACATCGAATATCATAGATTCATAGTGAAGTTCATAATATTCTCAGCTTTCAGATTGTTGACATCAAATCTTAATGAAATGTGATTGGAGATGCAGAATCCATTCAGTTGAATACAAGATTTTCACAGTAAGTTTCATATTGGCATCAACATCAAATTCAAAAACTCAGCCCAGCACCAAGATAAGATATTAAAACCAATATTTATATATTGTACAAAATAATGATCTATGAAACTAAATTTGTCAAAAGGATTATCTTTTGAAATTTCAAAAAAAAAAAAAAAATAGATCACAGTATACGTCAACCATATTTTGAAATTCTGAAGCTCAGATAATATACCTGCTTATAATATTGAAACTACATCTTGCCACATTGTACAAGATAACTATCTACATTTCGAAAGTTACCACTATACTCGGCATGTGCATGTCTTGAACTAAATTAAAAAAACAGACAGAGAAGTGAATATCGTCTAAATTTATGAGTCAAGGAATATACACCTATAAACAGGTGGAATGACGAAATAGATTATGAACAACTAAGGATTGGTAAGTGCTTCTTTACCAGCCAATGCCAGCCACCGAGACCAACAGCCTTCTTGACAACACCTTGCAGCCCGACAAGAACAGATTTTGTTCTGTTGTTCCCAGTTACAATCACTTTGGTGTGCCTCGGAAGGACAGATAGTTCCTCGTCACCACTTTCTTCCTGAGAAGCAGAGAGAACTCGAGATGGAGAAAGAACTCGCGATGAGCACAGCTCCGCCTCCATCATTTGCAAAAGAGAACTTTCTAGTATCTAAAGAAAAGAGAGTAATGCTTGAATTATCACGGGATACATAACAATTTCTAAAGACAAATAGGGCGACAACTATAAGAAATAAGAAATACCCTGTAAAATTTCCACCTTTATCCACATAACATCTTTCAAGACAAATTATGTTGAATTGTAAAACGTCCCAAGTTCATATTCTAGTAATTAGCAGTCAAAACCAAATATCATAAAAATTATTCCATGCAAGGCCCAAGACAAAGAACTTAGCCACGAATATTCGTTATTGCTATTAATGAATTCGAGCTCCAGAAACAATCTATTTGATTGGATTCACTACTATAAACAATTTGGGGTTCAAATTACAACAAAATATTTGAGATTGCACAATTGGTTGATAGATGAGAATGGGCTGATACATCATCAATATTGGGACAGGCCACCCATAAAATACTGTCCAAGTAATCCAAATTAACAAAATAGACAACAACATTTCTGTCACTATTGCATTACAACTGTAGAGCAACAATCCTTGTCTATAAAAAAAACAATATAGACCAGTGAAGAATGCTAAATTCACCTGATTTTGAATCTTTGATATCTGATCTAAGTCCCACCTCAAATCAGGTCCTTCCAAACTTCAACTCTACTGTCCAAAAATAGTAACTTTATCAGAAGATGTTCACTTCTAAATATTTTATGAAAATCAAAATATCAGTTATAAATAGTCATCTATAATCACAGTGAACACCTTCAAAATGGACAACGAACAAAGAAGAAGCAATCAAATAAAAATAGTATTTTAAGCTTGGGCTCTAATCTTCACAATTACATAACTATTTCTTACGATTTCAAAAAGAAATTTTGGTTTATGTCATTTCTGTGAGTTAATAAATAATGAGATTAGTAGCATGCACTTGGTGCAGTTAACTAAAAGTTGAATCTTTAAGATCCAGCTGAAACAGGCAAGCACATTGAACATCTTCAAATGGATAAAGAAACAAGCAATTAACTAAAAGTAGAATCTGTAAACTACAACTGAGCTAAAATCTCCACAGCTACTTTATTCTCTTCTTACGATTTCAAAATTTTAGTTCATATTATCTACATGCTAGAAGATGTTCTCTTTTTTTTTTTTCTTTTTTTTTTTTTTTTGCTAGAAGATGTTCACATCTAAACATTTTATGAAATCAAAATATCAGTTATAAATAGTGTTCTATAATCACAGTGAGCATATTCAAAATGGACAAAAGCAATTAACTAAAAATAGAATTTGAAGGTACAGCTGGGATCTAATCTTCACAATTACTTAACTATTTCAATAAATTTTGGTTCATATCTTTTCTATGAGTTAATAAATAATGAGATTAGTAGCATGCAGTTAGTGCAGTTAACTAAAGGTAGAATCTTTAAGCTCCAGCTGAATCAAGCAATCACATTGAACATCTTCAAATGGAAAAAGAAACAAGCAATTAACTAAAAATAGAATCTTTAAACTACAATTCAGCTCAAATCTCCGCAACTACTTCATTCTCTTCTTACAATTTCAAATTTCAAAATTTTAGTTCTCTATGCTATAATAAATAATGAGATTAGTAGCATTCAACTACTGCAGTTAACTAAAAAAATAGAATCTTTAAGCTGCAGATGAATCAAGCAACCGCAGTGAATATTTCAAACGAATAAAGAAGCAGTCGAGCTATAATCTCCAAAATTATATACTTCACTACTTCTTGCGCTTTCAAAATTTCAGTTCAAATTGCTTCTAGCATGCAATGAAAAAGGGAAAAAAAAAAAAAAAATTGGGAAACTGATAGAAATAGATCATTAGATCCCACAACCATTCGAATATGTATTGGAAAAAAAAAACACAGATCTCGCTCGAACTTGACCGCGCATTCGAATTTCGAACGAGGAACAATGCGAGGAGGAGGAATTAGAGCTTGAGAAATTGAATTACCAGACGGCATTACTCCGATCTGGCGAGGAAAGAGCGGAATGCGGGGCTTCCCGCCATGGGAGAGCCGAATCCGAGCTCCGATCGGAGGAAAGTTAATGGATCTGGGAGGAATTGGGGGAGAAATTTCTCTCTTTTTTTTAGGGTTTGGAGAATTTTTGGAGGGGGGTGGGGGTTTTTGAAGAAAATTTGAGAGAGAGGGGGGGGGTGCGCACGCTAAATGCTCCCCAACTGCCAAGTAAGAAGAAAGCATAGGTGATTCCACCGTAAAAATAATAATAATAACGTACGCCGAAGCCTCGGCTAGCATCGGCCCGGCTTGAATCGGCTTGTTGGTGGATTTCCGGTATTACCCTTGGACCAGATTCCAAATCAAGAAATAATAATTTGGATTTTTAATGATTAGTAAAAGGTGCTGCTATTAGTCCTCCTAAAATATCATTTGACACTCCTCTTTAATTTTCTAGCATTTAAATTCCAAATCTACCCCTATATGCATGTACAAATTAATGCTATATTTAATGCATGGATAGGTTTGTAATTTGAATGTTAAAAAAATTAAATAGGAGTGCCGAATGATATTTTAGGAGTGCTAATTGCATCCCCCTTAGTAAAATAATTTAAATAGTTATTTGTTCGAGGGAAAAAAAATTAAAATGGTTATAACATAGTGTCGGATTATATTTCGCTTTCGGTTGAGCGCTCAAAGGGGAGGACAATTGTGTCGGTAATTTAGTCATACATCGATTAGGAGGTGCGATCATAATGTGTAGATAATTAAAATTGGTTCAGACCTTACATGATAATTTTCTTTTAAGACATATGGGTCCAATTAAATATCACACCTTAAGGGACAACTTCGATTCGAATCACACCACGTTTCTAACACATAGAATTTCTAAAAACCTTAGGGGTAATATGTGTCGCTCCTATTAAAAAAATAAAACGAACCTAGCGGTTATATATGTACAAATAATCCAAAATGGGGTTGGGTGACATGATAAGGTCACGTAGACGTAACTTGCACAAGTTTGGTCTCGTCTAAAAATGGCTTAATTGCTACTTGATACCCTCAACTATTACCGTTTTTCAACTTTGTACCCTAAACTTTTTTTCGTAACAACTTGATACCTCAACTATTTTTTTTTTTCAACTTAATACCTAACATTTAAAAAAAATCCCAAAATGTCCTTATCCCTTCCCTCCCTCCACCCCCTCCCCCCCTGCTAGCTCCGGCCGACCCCTCCCCCCCTCTCTCCCCCCCCCTCTCTCCTCGCTTCCGGCCAACCTCCCCCCCCCCTCCTCGCTTCCGGCCAACCTCCTCCCCTCCTCGCTTCCAGCCAACCTCCCCCCCTCTTCGCTTCCGGGCCACCCCCTGCCCCGCCTCTCGCCCCGCACCCCCCTTCCTAGCCCCCCCTCCTCCCGCTGCCGAGCCCTAGGGGAGAGGCGGGAGCGGGCGGGCGGCCAGAGCGAGAGGGGGGGGGGATGGCCTGAAGCGAGCAGGGGGGGAGCTAGCATGCGGGTGGACGGCCGGAGCTAGCAGAGGGGGCAGAGGGGGGGGGGGGGGCGAAGCGAGGAGGAGGAAGGTTAGGAGTAGGGACATTTTTGTCCAAAATAATATCCGGGTATCAAGTTGTTACAAAAAAAAGTTTAGGGTACAAAGTTGAAAAATGGTAATAGTTGAGGGTATCAAGTAGCAATTAAGCCTCTAAAAATTATCTAGAGTGTGCTGAAATCGTAATTAAAGATGAACTTATGGACCTTATATATATATATATATATATATATATATATATATATATATATATATATATATATATATATATATATATAGCAATGGGTAATTGTGGTGAACTCGCCTCCACTGGCGCTCGAACTCCCGACCACTTGGGCCGCATGCATCTCTCTTAACCACTAGGCTAGAGGTCATTTGCATATATATATATATATATATATATATATATATATATATATATATATATATATATAGCAAATGATCTCTAGCCTAGTGGTTAAGAGAGATGCATGCGGTCCGAGTGATCAGGAGTTCAAATTCCAGTGGGAGCAATTCCAGAAACAATTTACCTGATTCCAAATATATATATATATATATATATATATATATATATATATATATATATATATATATATATATATATATATATATATATATAAATTTCTATAGAATTTATAAAACAACAATTATAAAAATAGCCATAATATTTTATTAATGATACCGTCAATTTGCCAACTAGTTATTACTTATACAGAAGTCTATTTTGTGCGTAACTTTAAAATTCAACAAATATGTGTATAAAAATTATAATTTAACACGATTCAAATTTTAGGTCCGAAGTATTAAACAATATACATAGTCCTTATCTCTTTCTACTTCTTATTGGTTGTTAAGCATTACTGGAAAAAAAAACAATCAAGTGGACCAAAAAGTAAACTAATTGTAACCGGAAAAAATGTAAATTTATGAAAAGATAAAAAATAAAGGAAAAACTAACCAGATTTAGTGATAATAGTTTACCACCACCGACATTCAAATTAGAATAGGAGCGCGTATGCAATTGATAAACTTTTTTCGGTAGAATGTAGTGTGTATCTTTAGAACATCGAGTAGTGTGCGCCATTTATACTTGATTGTCCTAACTGTTCATTACCTTGTCATTAGATTGCGGACATGTCTCCTTGATGGAGTAATATACAGTGTTTTAAAAACTGGACCGGTGGTTGACCCGGCCAAGGCATTCCATCGAATTAAATTGGTTCAACCAGTTGGTTCAACCACTAGGTTAATCTAAGTGATCCAAATCAATCTTTTATGGACATTAATTTTTTTTACAAAAATACTTATTTTTAAAAAATACCGGGTCAATACTGAACCAGACCGAAAAAACAACCGGTTCACGAGTGAACAGGTTGAACCGACCGGTCTAGTTTGGTTTTTAAAACACTGGTCGTATAGTTGTGAGCAAAGAATTCTTTCCTCGTCGTGTAACCAGGGGCGGACCCATGTAGAGTCCAGTGGGGAGCAGTGCCCCCACTAAAATATTAAAGTTTTTTCTTAATCGACAGCACTGCTACACTCAGCAAGTATGTTACGGACGCATTCTGTCACGCCCCAGAACCAGAATACTGGAGAGCGGAGGAATGACTCAGCCAGCTACGTATATTACGGGTAGATGAATACCGTATAATACGATCAATGATGTCTAAAAGACGAGGGGGTGCATACTACATGAAAGTCTTACTAGGGTTACTCAACATCTATTGTCTCAATCATTCCAATAAGAACCAGTAAAATAAAGAACATGTAAGATAAAGCAGTAAGGTATCCCAAACGCTCAGTCAAAATGTTCTTGAGATCTGGCTTTACAAAACATAACCGGACGATAAAGCAAGGTATACACAATTGTTTATCAGCTGCAGTCTGACTTAGTTACAATTATATAAAAGTAAGTACAAGACAATCCGACTAACATGTCGGTGCCAAACGGCAAAGTATAAAATAAATAACAAAATGAGTGGGAAAGTAAGGAACCCACTCGAATCCTCCTGCGATCATCCCTCTAGTATTGACCATCTTGGAGGTAGAAGTAAGCTGAGTCCTCGGGAACCGGCTCTAAATCTGGCCATGCAAAACCAGAGAGGTTAGACCTCTAATAGCAAGTACCGCAAGGAAGTACGATATGAGAAATTAAACGAGTAATAAGGGAATATGATATATAGACCTCTGCTTGCTACTAGGATTCACATAACATCACGACACTTCGAACCAACCTCCCAACCAAACAAGGACAGAAATTGGTCCGTCATGTCCTGACATTCTGGTCATCTCAGTTAAGTAACGGAGTAGGTACAGTACACAAACAAATCAATTTAAACGGTCATTCAACTTCTACGGCTTGCTATTGTGAGTTCCAAGTTACCCTGGAAATATGCAATAAGGATTCCTCAGTTCTTACTATGTGCAAGCAAGGCTAGTCTATCCAGCCAATCATGAATTAGACGAGTCCCAGCAGGATGTCCGTCATCAATATACAATATACAATAAATAATTATAAGCAGATACCACTCCCTGCCCGTCTGGCAGATTTGCAGTATCTGTGGGAACCAGCCTGCCTGTCGGGCACTTAATAGTCCTAAAGAGGGTTGCCATATAAGAACTCGAAAATCTATTCTCTCCATGCAATCATTATTTTATTTAACTTAGTAGTCTCTATGTTGAGTGAAATCCCATACCGTGGATCATGGTCATTCAGAATGAGTACTTTCGTACAAGTACGATATGCCCAACTCTACAACGATACCCATGCGGTTAGGTTGTAGGTCTTACATAGCATAATGCAACAATCAAAACTAACCACGGAATAATCATGTCTTGACCATCAAGTACACTTGCTGCTTTTGTAGAAAATAAATAAATAAATTGAAGCCTGCATGTGTGCCTGTATGTCAATATTCGGGATCGGCCAATCGATTATAATAGTTCATAGTTAATATGAACGTGTCTCATTCATTCAATTTAATAAGACGACTAGCCAGTCTCTTAGTTCTAACTAGGAACGCATGATCAATTATTAGTCAAAGTAACAGTCGGGGTCAATTCGTGACAAGGCATGAAATTCAAATTAGTATTAAGCATGGTCGAGTCTATAAGTAGTATAAAATAGTTGGTAACATATTCTTGAAGCCAAGAAAAAGATCTACAACTTTCATGTTGGGAGTTAGAAGAAATTCTAGCCACAATTCAGTCAAAATAGGACATATAACAGTCAGAAACAACCAAAATAGGCATTATGCGGCCTATTCTGCGACATGCATGCGGACCAACTGTGACATGCGGCTCATGCGGCATATGCAGCCCAACTGCGATATCATATGCGGCCTACTGCGACATACAGCTCATACGGCCCAACTGCGACACCATATTATGCGGCCAACTGCGACATGTGCCTTATGCGGCCCATTCGCGACACCATATTGTCACGCCCCAGTACCGAAATACGGGGACGGACTAGGCCAGCTACTCCATATGAGGTACGTAACATCATAGGCGATCGTGGCTGTCGAGAGACTAGGGGGTACATGCTACAATCAAGTCTCCTGTGGTCCCACAGAGTTCTATGTCTCAATCAATTAAGTCAAATCAGCAATTAAATGAACATTAAATATAAAGCAGTAAGGCGTCCCTGACGCTTCATCAAAATGATCATGAGAGACTAGCTTTATAATTTAGCTATCTCAGAGAGTCAGGAGTACAAAATTATACACAGCTGCAGTCTGTTTAATTACAATTATGTACTGACACAAAATATCAAGTAATCCGGCTAACAGGTGCCGATGGCTAAACGCCGCAAAAGTATAAGCAGGAGTGGTGGAGAAGGAACCCACTCGAGTTCCCGAACCGCCATGCTCCTAGTATGCACCATGGATGTCAGGAAGGAAGATCGTGTCCTCTGGCTCTGCTACGAGATCTGGCCAAACAAAACCAGCGGGGTCAGCCCCGAATAGCAAGTACCGCCAAAGGGGCACAAGAGTTAAGATTAAAAACCCAACTAATAGAATGACTGATAATAGTAACACTTATGCTACTATTATAGGGTAGCGCAACATCCTCGAACCCATATGGAACCCTTACAACCAAACAAGGACAAAGGTGTCGCATGGAGTCGGGACGTGTCGTACTCTATAACTTTCACATAAGTTAAAAAGGTATAAACCATAAAATCTCCTGATCGTGACTTCGGTCGATAGCCTATCGCAGCACAATAACCAACCCAACAATCAAACAAGAACATGGGTTGGATCATGTACCATGATAGACCATGTTCCTCAGCCATTCACAGAAGTAGCACTTCACAACCAGAATAAGTCTTCCGTTCATAACTTCGGTCCACAGCCTGTCATAGTACGATAACCAACCCAACAATCAAACAAGAACATAGGTTGGATCACGTACCACAACAGTCCGCTTCCCTCGGTTATTCGCGGAAGGTAATAGGATACAAGCAAGTCGTTTTCACGGCCAATCAAGTCTATGAGTTTCTAGTGGGACGAGGTTATCCTTGCGTCATGTTATTAGAAAATCCTCAGATCGTATCTTTCCAGCAAGGCTAGCCAACCCAGGGGTTCGCGTAGACAAGTGTCATGGAGCACAGGTCCCTCGTGAGGCCACCTTGCTAAGACATGTAATATATAGCAGGAATTAATCGGATACAGTCATCCACTCGTTGCGGATGACACAGTATCCGTGGAGACCAGCCGGTGCGCCAAGACAATATCTCAGGGCGACTGGTGTAACACGATCTCGGGACTCTGCCCTCCCCATGTATCTAGTATATTCAGTTGCCTAGTTTAACCCTAGGTGAAATCTTGGACTCTCATGCTGTGGCCTGCATGATTATCCTCCTAAAGTCGTACTTTAGTACGAGTACCCTAAGTGAGGATCCATGTCAATCAGTATGTCAACATGTGCTACCCTCCTTAGTGTAATGCATCATTACAAATACGCCACGTGGAGTTACGAGTCATTTGTCGAGCATGAACAAGAACTGGGACATTCAGGTACATGTATCAGGTAGGAACACTTTGTTCTCCGGGGTCACATCAGTGCTCATATCATGCTCGGGACAAAAGGCGTAAGGATATAAAATGGACATATAATATCTAATAAAATATCAAAAGCATACGCACAACAAGGCAGCGTGGATGAAAAGTCACGCAAGCTTACACAAGGCAGCGTGCGTAAAAAGTCACGCAGGCTCAAGGAGAGAGCTGCGTGAAAAGTCACGCAGGCTCAAGGAAAAGAGCAGCGTGAAAAGTCACGCAAGCTCAAGGGAGAGTGCTGCGTGAAAAGTCACGCAGACTCAAGGAAAGAGCTGTGTGAAAAGTCACGCAGGCTCAAGGGAAAGAGCAGCGTAAAAAGTCACGCAAGCTCAAGGGAGAGTGCTGCGTGAAAAGTCACGCAGACTCAAGGGAAGAGCTGTGTGAAAAGTCACGCAGGCTCAAGGGAAAGAGCAGCGTGAAAAGTCACGCAAGCTCAAGGGAGAGTGCTGCGTGAAAAGTCACGCAGACTCAATGGAAGAGCTGTGTGAAAAGTCACGCAAGCTCAAGGGAGAGAGCAGCGTGAAAAGTCACGCACGCTACAGGGAGCAGCGTAGGTGAAAAGTCACGCACGCTACGGGAGACACGCTTCCAACAGGAAACGTACCTAAGTCTGCGTACGCAGCACTAAAGAGCGCGCGTAGCTCAGTGTGCGTAAGCTAAGAAGCTCTGCACACTGCTCACTGTCTTCTCCAAACAGCAAGAACACTATAGCAGAATCCCAAAACTTCAAAAACAACATAACTTGGTCATCCGAACTCCAAATCCGGATTTCCAAAGTTCCAACTTGGTGAAATGGAATTCTCTTCCACCTGGAAGCATCAAAACCCACAAAACTTCAACGAAAATAGATCAAAACTAAGGAAATCCGAAAATGATTAAAACTTAGATCTACAAAAATCAAAGCTTCAAAATAGAAATTTCCAAGTTCTAAACTAGTATAGATTGAGAAGAAGAACATGTTTTGGCAAATAGTTTTGTAAGAATCATTAACAAAATTATGGATCCTTCTTTTGAGCAAGTTGGTACTTGCCTTGGTTGGTGGAGGAAGTAAATGAGAAGAAGTAAATGAGAGGAGAGAGAAGGAGATGAGTTATTATATAGAATCTTGAACCCATGGGTTCATGATGAACCAAAGGGTTCATGATGAACCATGGGTGAACCAAGAATAGGTTACCCAAATGAGCCAAAACTGTAGGCCCAAATGCAGAAAATAAATTAGGAAATAATATTTTGTCGAATATTTTTGGGAAATGCATGAAGAAATACTGCATAATAAATATCGTATAAATTCAAGGTAAATACAATTTATGGGTTTACGTATTAAAATACGTATTCCAGGATTAGGGAGTGACATCTCTACCCTTCTTAGAAAAATTCCGTCCTCGGAATTCCAGCCAAGACAGGATAGTAAAATCAGGGCAAGCAAGGCACAATCATATATATAAGTTAACTATCATAGCAGTTATTATCATACATCACAAAGTACAAAATAAGCAGGTGCAGAAAAGCATGGAATCGTGTCAATAAGGTGCATAAATATACCTTATTAGTCAAACAAATACGGATAACGAGATCTGATCTCGTCCTCGCGCTCCCAGGTTGACTCTCCCGAAGAGTGATGGTTCCAAGAAACATGGACAAGGCTTATCGTCCGATTCTTGAGTACCTTCTCTCGCCGGTCCAAAATAGATACGGGTTGTTCCTCGTAAGTTAGGTCGGTACCAACGACTAACTCAGAATGATCGAGGACATGACTCGGATCCGGGACATACCCACGTAATTGGGACACATAAAACACATCATGTATGCCAGTTAACGAAGGCGGAAGGGCAAGTCGATAAGCCACATCGCCTACCCGAGCGAGAATCTTGAAAGGACCAACGTATCTTGGACTAAGCTTTCTCCGGGTTCCAAATCTGATGATACCCCGAGTAGGCGAAATCCGCAGAAACACTTGGTCGCCAACTCTGAACTCTAGAGGCCTACGATGCTGATCTGCCCAATGACGATGTCGGTCCTGTACAACTCGAAGGCGCTCTCTGACTAACTTAACTATCTCCACAGTCTACGTGATCATCTCTGGCCCCAACAACTTCCGTTCTCCGACGTCGTCCCATGCCAAAGGGGACCTGCACTTCCTTCCGTACAATGCTTCGAACGGAGCCATCTGAATGCTAGCCTGATAGCTGTTGTTATAGGAGAACTCCACTAGATGAAGGTGATCCTCCCAAGATCCGCCAAAATCTAAGGTACACGCCCGTAGCATATCTTCTAATGTCTGAATGGTTCTTTCTGATTGCCCGTCAGTTTGTGGATGATAAGCAGTACTGAATCTTAACTTGGTTCCCAAACTTTGGTGTAAGCTCCGCCAAAAATGGGAAGTAAACCGCGTATCCCGATCTGATACTATACTAACTGGAACACCGTGCTGCCTTACTATCTGTTTCATGTACATTTCTGCTAACTGCTCAGTAGTTTGTCCAACTCGGAAGGGAAGAAAATGAGCGACCTTCGTGAGTCGATCTACTATTACCCAGACTGCATTCTTGCCAGCTGGGGATCTAGGTAAACCGGTCACAAAATCCATCGTGATGTGCTCCCATTTCCATTCTGGGATAGGAAGCGGCTGTAGCAACCCTGCTGGTCTCTGCTGCTCGGCTTTCACCTGCTGACATACCAGACACTTGGATACAAATCTCGCTATCTCTCTTTTCATGCCATTCCACCAAAAGAACTGTCTGATATCTCGATACATCTTCGTTCCTCCTGGATGAATAGAGTAAATAGAACTATGAGCTTCGGACATAACTTCTTGCCGAAGGTCTCCACTCGGTACACAGAGTCTGTTTCCAAACCTGAGCGTACCATCTTCATGAATCACTAACTCCTTCCTACGGCCTGATTCACACTCCGACCGCAACTTCTGAATCTGTGGATCTCCTGCTTGTGCTGCCCTTATCCTCTCTACTAAGGTTGACTGAATCTGCATACTGGTCATTCTTACTATATCCCTTGGCAAAACTACTTCGATTCCCATACTCTGAAGGTCTTCTAGAATATGCTTCTGCGAGGTCAAGATAAAGGCACTGTCTTTCCTACTCAGTGCATCTGCAACTACATTTGCCTTGCCTGGATGATACTGAAGATCTAAATCAAAATCCTTCAACAGTTCTAACCATCTTCTTTACCTCATGTTCAAATCTCGCTGCGTGAATACGTATTTCAAACTCTTATGATCAGTATAGATCTCTACCCGATCCCCGTATAAATAATGCCTCCACAACTTGAGTGAAAATACCACAGCTGCTAACTCCAAATCGTGAGTCGGGTAATTTTTCTCATGGTCTCGAAGCTGCCGAGACGCATATGCTATCACTTTTCCATGCTGCATCAATACACATCCAAGACCCTTCCCTGATGCGTCACAATATACTGTAAAGCCTCCTGCTCCTACTGGAAGTGTCAAGATCGGGGCTGAGATCAATCTCTTCTTCAATTCTTTAAATGATGCCTGACAGCTAGCTGACCAAACAAACTCTACGTCCTTGTGCGTCAAACGCGTTAAGGGCGCAGAGATCTTGGCAAAGTCCGCCATGAACCTTCTGTAGTAACCAGCTAATCCTAAGAAACTTCGCACTTCTGCAACCGTTCTCGGAACTGGCCAATGCTCTACGACCTCAATCTTCTTCGGATCCACTGACACTCCTGCCCCAGAAATTACATGCCCCAGGAACGAAATATGATCTAACCAGAATTCACACTTGTCGAGCTTCGCATAAAGTTGATGCTCCCTCAATGTCTGTAAGACAGTCCTAAGATGTTTCTCATGCTCCTCTTCACTGCTGGAATAGACAAGAATGTCATCTATGAACACCACCACAAATTTATCCAAGTACGGCAGAAAGATGCGGTTCATTAAATCCATGAATACTGCGGGGGCGTTGGTTAGTCCAAAGGGTATTACTAAAAACTCATAATGCCCATATCTAGATCTGAATGCTGTCTTCGGTATGTCTTGCTCCCGGACTCTTACTTGATAGTATCCTGACCTAAGATCGATCTTGGAAAAGATGCTGGCCTTGCTCAACTAGTCAAACAGGTCATCAATCCTTGGCAGCGGGTACTTATTCTTCACTGTTACTGCATTCAGCTTGCGGTAGTCGATGCACATCCTCGTCGACCCATCCTTTTTGGGAACTAGAATCACTGGTGCGGCCCAGGGCGATTTACTGTCTCGGATGAATCCCTTAGACTTTATCTCTTCTTCATGTTGATACAACTTAACCTGCTCTGACGGCGATATTCTGTAAACTCTATCTGCAATAGGCCTCGTTCCAGGGTTCAACTCAATGCTAAATTCTACCTCTCTGACTGGGGGTATCCCTGGGAGCTCATCAGGGAAGACGTCGATAAAATCTTCGACCACTTTCGGAATCTGTCCTAGCTCTGACACTGCTGCTGAGATGACGCCTCCGGCCTGATTCTTCAAGGTTCGAGTAAAGATGAACTGCTCCATCCCAGGAACGCTGAATATGACCCTACCTCCTCTACAATCAATTGTCGCATGACTGTCTCTCAACCAGTCCATGCCAAGAACGACATCAAAATTTCCTATAGGGAATTCAATCAATGATGCGGGCAATAAATGCCCACACACCTCCACCGGACATGAAAAGCACACTCTGCTAACTTCTACGAGCCCATTGCCGGTGAGTATATCCATCCTCTCCGGCAATGCCTCAAACTCTAATCCAATCCGTGTAGCATATTGTGCAGAGATGAATGAGTGAGTAGCGTCTGAATCAAATAATGCTACAGCGGAAAATGAGGTGACGAGAATTTTACCTGCCACCACGTCACTAGACGCTAGAGCCTCTCCTAAGGTCAATGTGAGAGCCTGGCCCCGCGGAGCCCCTTGTTGCGGCCTTCCATGACCATGCTGTTGTTGCCTTTGAGGGCCTTCGACTTCTTGTGCCTGGCGGAACATCTGAGCCTGCATTGGTAGACGCTGGGCTAGGGGCCTTACTGCTAATACTGGCCCTCCACTCGGGGTTGCCACCGGAGCTGGCAATGCTGGAAACTGCTGAGCTGGCCCTCCTGGCCTCTGCATCATAGGACAAGTGGAAATACGGTGGTCTGCACGACCACACCTCAAGCATAAGCCATTCGCTGACCGGCACACCTCCCTCGTGTGCCCTGCCTTCCCACGGAAGGTACAGCCCTGGGGTGCTCCCTGACGTTGCTGCTGGTTCCTCGGCTGCTGATGCCGAACTGGCGCTGTATTAGTTGACACGGCCGTCCTCCGCGGCGCTCCTGTATCATGAATACGTACACCGGGTGCTGGTGCCGATGTTTGCTGCACTGCTCCTCCTCCAACCTGGGAATGAGATCTCTTCTGACCTCCTGTCCTTGATGCTAACCTCTGCTGGGTAAGCTCGTGCCTCCGAGCGGCCGTCAAAACAGCGTCAAACGTCTGGTAGTCGTGTCCTTCCACAAGCTGTAATAGTTCCAAATGAAGTCCCTGCTGGAACCTCATAGCCTTCTCCGGCTCCGTTGCTACCATTGCTGGTGCGAAACGGCACAATCTGCAGAACTCAGCTGCATACCCATCTACGGTCTTGCCTGCTTGCTTGAGACTGATAAACTTCTGCTGGAGCTCATATCGAGCTACTACGCCAAAATATTTGGCCTTAAATCTGTCACTGAAGGTGGTCCAACGAACAGGACGTCTTATACCAACTTCTTCTGATGCCCACCAGTCGCAGGCAAGATCCTGAAGTACTAATTTGACCTGATCAACCTTCTCATCATCTGGAATCTTGGCCGCCACAAGAATGGCTTCAATGTCTTGAATCCAGGCATTCGCAGTGATGGCATCCTCCGTGCCATCAAAATACCTCGGGTTCAAGCGACGGAACCTTCCTGATGCTCCCGAGTCAACCCCGACACTCCTCTCAAGAGCTAACTGAATCCCCTGGTTCAGCAACACGTTCTGCTCCTGCTGTCGAGTCTGTTGCTGTTGGTGAGTGACAAGAATCCCTCGGACGATCTCCAGGAGTGCTACGGCATCTGGTACTGCCGTCGCTGCTGGTGCTGCAGGAGTTCCAATAACCTGCGGCTGCACTGCCTCTGGTCCTACTTCTGCTCGTGCCTACCCTGGGGAAGGTTTTCTCCCCTGTTGCTGCCCAGTCGAGCCATGCTCTTGCTGGTCTTCCTCATGGGCCTCACCCGCTACTGAGAATGAAGCACCCCTATAGAGAAAGATATAAGATTATCAAGTCCGGACAAGGAAGATTTCGAGGATGCAAGTCAGGTTAGAGATCAAGGCAAGGACAGAGAATTCGAAACAGAATTTCAAGGGGAACAAGTTGTGATTGAGACTCCTAATAATTCGTAATACCCTACAAGTCTGGAAATCAGACCTGCATGGGCCACCACTAAAACCTTGTCACGCCCCAGTACCGAAATACGGGGACGGACTAGGCCAGCTACTCCATATGAGGTACGTAACGTCATACGGCGATCGTGGCTGTCGAGAGACTAGGGGGTACATGCTACAATCAAGTCTCCTGTGGTCCCACAGAGTTCTATGTCTCAATCAATTAAGTCAAATCAGCAATTAAATGAACATTAAAGATAAAGCAGTAAGGCGTCCCTGACGCTTCATCAAAATGATCATGAGAGACTAGCTTTATAATTTAGCTATCTCAGAGAGTCAGGAGTACAAAATTATACACAGCTGCAGTCTGTTTAATTACAATTATGTACTGACACAAAATATCAAGTAATCCGGCTAACAGGTGCCGGTGGCTAAACGCCGCAAAAGTATAAGCAGGAGTGGTGGAGAAGGAACCCACTCGAGTCCCCGAACCGCCATGCTCCTAGTATGCACCATGGATGTCAGGGAGGAAGATCGTGTCCTCTGGCTCTGCTACGAGATCTGGCCAAACAAAACCAGCGGGGTCAGCCCCGAATAGCAAGTACCGCCAAAGGGGCACAAGAGTTAAGATTAAAAACCCAACTAATAGAATGACTGATAATAGTAATACTTATGCTACTATTATAGGGTAGCGCAACATCCTCGAACCCATATGGAACCCTTACAACCAAACAAGGACAAAGGTGCCGCATGGAGTCGGGACGTGTCGTACTCTATAACTTTCACATAAGTTAAAAAGGTATAAACCATAAAATCTCCTGATCGTGACTTCGGTCGATAGCCTATCGCAGCACAATAACCAACCCAACAATCAAATAAGAACATGGGTTGGATCATGTACCATGATAGACCATGTTCCTCAGCCATTCATAGAAGTAGCACTTCACAACCAGAATAAGTCTTCCGTTCATAACTTCGGTCCACAGCCTGTCATAGTACGATAACCAACCCAACAATCAAACAAGAACATGGGTTGGATCATGTACCACAACAGTCCGCTTCCCTCGGTTATTCGTGGAAGGTAATAGGATACAAGCAAGTCGTTTTCACGGCCAATCAAGTCTACGAGTTTCTAGTGGGACGAGGTTATCCTTGTGTCATGTTATTAGAAAATCCTCAGATCGTATCTTTCCAGCAAGGCTAGCCAACCCAGGGGTTCGCGTAGACAGGTGTCATGGAGCACAGGTCCCTCGTGAGGCCACCTTGCCAAGACATGTAATATATAGCAGGAATTAATCGGATACAGTCATCCACTCGTTACGGATGACACAGTATCCGTGGAGACCAGCCGGCGCGCCAAGATAATATCTCAGGGCGACTGGTGTAACACGATCTCGGGACTCTGCCCTTCCCATGCATCTAGTATATTCAGTTGCCTAGTTTAACCCTAGGTAAAATCTTGGACTCTCATGCTGTGGCCTGTATGATTATCCTCCTAAAGTCGTACTTTAGTACGAGTACCCTAAGTGAGGATCCATGTCAATCAGTATGTCAACATGTGCTACCCTCCTTAGTGTAATGCATCATTACAAATACGCCACGTGGAGTTACGAGTTATTTGTCGAGCATGAACAAAAACTGGGACATTCAGGTACATGTATCAGGTAGGAACACTTTGTTCTCCGGGGTCACATCAGTGCTCATATCATGCTCGAGACAAAAGGCGTAAGGATATAAAATAGACATATAATATCTAATAAAATATCAAAAGCATACGCACAACAAGGCAGCGTGGGTGAAAAGTCACGCAAGCTTACACAAGGCAGCGTGCGTAAAAAGTTACGCAGGCTCAAGGAGAGAGCTGCGTAAAAAGTCACGCAGGCTCAAGGGAAAGAGCAGCGTGAAAAGTCACGCAAGCTCAAGGGAGAGTGCTGCGTGAAAAGTCACGCAAACTCAAGGGAAGAGCTGTGTGAAAAGTCACGCAGGCTCAAGGGAAAGAGCAGCGTGAAAAGTCACGTAAGCTCAAGGAAGAGTGCTGCGTGAAAAGTCACGCAGACTCAAGGGAAGAGCTGTGTGAAAAGTCACGCAGGCTCAAGGGAAAGAGCAGCGTGAAAAGTCACGCAAGCTCAAGGGAGAGTGCTGCGTGAAAAGTCACGCAGACTCAAGGGAAGAGCTGTGTGAAAAGTCACGCAAGCTCAAGGGAGAGAGCAGCGTGAAAAGTCACGCACGCTACAGGGAGCAGCGTAGGTGAAAAGTCACGCACGCTACGGGAGACACGCTTCCAACAGGAAACGTACCAAAGTCTGCGTACGCAGCGCTAAAGAGCGCGCGTAGCTCAGTGTGCATAAGCTAAGAAGCTCTACACACTGCTCACTGTCTTCTCCAAACAGCAAGAACACTATAGCAGAATCCCAAAACTTCAAAAACAACATAACTTGGTCATCCGAACTCCAAATCCGGATTTCCAAAGTTCCAACTTGGGTGAAATGGAATTCTCTTCCACCTGGAAGCATCAAAACCCACAAAACTTCAACGAAAATAGATCAAAACTAAGGAAATTCGAAAATAATTAAAACTTAGATCTACAAAAATCAAAGCTTCAAAATAGAAATTTCCAAGTTCTAAACTAGTATAGATTGAGGAGAAGAACATGTTTTGGCAAATAGTTTTGTAAGAATCATTAACAAAATTATGGATCCTTCTCTTGGGCAAGTTGGTACTTGCCTTGGTTGGTGGAGGAAGTAAATGAGAAGAAGTAAATGAGAGGAGAGAGAAGGAGATGAGTTATTATATAGAATCTTGAACCCATGGGTTCATGATGAACCAAAGGGTTCATGATGAACCATGGGTGAACCAAGAATAGGTTACCCAAATGAGCCAAAACTGTAGGCCCAAATGCAGAAAATAAATTAGGAAATAATATTTTGTCGAATATTTTTGGGAAATGCATGAAGAAATACTGCATAATAAATATCGTATAAATTTAAGGTAAATACAATTTATGGGTTTACGTATTAAAATACGTATTCCAGGATTGGGGAGTGACACATATGCTGTCACGACCCGCACCCTGATTAGGGGCACGAGAAGTGGGTACGTCCAGCCTACGCCACAGCATCGGCGGTAGAACGCTGTCTAGGTCATCTAGAAATACTATAACTAAACTGATAAAGGTACCTGTATAGTATATACACTCCGAATGGAGGTGACATAGCAATACAGTCTCAATCACAAATGTAAAACTAAGGTAGATAGTATGGAAAGGAAAATACGAATAATGAGAACAGGAAATAAGTTCGAGATCCACACAAGTCCAAGACTAAACATATCATCACAGAATATAATATAATACTACAGTCTGAAAACTACTAGCTGGCTCTCAGGCCAGGCAAACCTAACTAAACTACACTACTCAGGGTGAGCAAAGTCTAGTGGCTCTACTAACAAGCCACGGTCCAAGTCTACTCTATCTAACCCGTCCTCTAATAGGTCGGACAATCAGCCTCTGAATCATCTGTAAAATTTATCAACGGTATCATGTCAGGAAAATGAGCAAGTACAACCACCAATAGCAGTTCCATATGAATTGACAAATACTATAAGAGACAGTATAATAAAATACAAGACAAAGATATAGGGCGACTTGGGAACCATTCGAAAGCCGAGTTATAATCCTTAAACCAAACAAGGACCGGAGTTGTAACCCTTCTTTCAAACAGGACTTAGTCTCAAATCATAGTACAGTATAAAGACAGGTAGAGCATGTGAGTAAATGAAATCATAGCATGGTGAGAAGTACAGAAAGTAAAACTGAACTGGAATATAAGATACGACAATAAATGTAAAATATGATTTGAATTATTAGAGCGATATGTGATCGGCTAGGGAGTCATGGTAGGGTTATCCACTTCGCCCGACAATCACATGAAAATCTGAAAGGGTCATGCCGGCCAACTTGGATAACATGGACATGGGGTATCTGCTACACCCTATGTGAGCTGAGGGTGGCGCTAGCAAAATAGGGACATGGGGCTTTGATCACATAACTCCTAATAATTTCCCCATCCCCGAATAGTATCATGGATCCGGACATGGCACGTCATGACACAGATTCAAAAGCAGGTGATCAGCCCACTCCCAAATCAATGTCTATATAAGTACATGAAATATGGATATCACACACCAATATACCAAGAAAAATTCAGGAATAACATCTCATGACAGGATCCGACGTATACTAGTCCGTGAACTATCGTGTCGAGAATCAAGTAAGACACTACAATTGAATCGGATATCGTAGATATCAAGATAATGAAAACTATCAGTGAATGTACTCGCCTGTGGTCCTGAGCTGATAAGGTGAACAGACGCTCAGAGTAATCACAGACCTAAAGATGAGATACTACAAGTCAAAACATGGTTTAATAAAAAAAAAGCTAATCTAATCATGATATGCAAGTCTAAGTCAAAACTAGGTCAAACTAAGTTACACCAAGCTAAACTAGGTCACACTAGAACAGCCAAGGTCAAACAAGGTCACAAGAAGTCAATCCAAGTCAAACTAGGTCAATTTGGGTCAAGGTTGACTTACAGTTGACTTTTGGTCAAAAAGTCAACTCTGGTCAACTCTGGTCAACACCGAGTCAACCCTAGGTCAAACAAGTCAAATGTTGACTAACAGTTGATTTTTAGTCAACTGGTCAACTCTGGTTTGGTTTTGGTCAATTCTAAGTCAAGTGTTGACTTGAAGTTGACTTTTGGTCAAAAAGTCAGCTCTTGGTCAACGGAGGTCAAGACTAGCCTAAACTACCCTCATCTAGTCATTACCTACCAAGACAACTTATTTCTAACCCCATCTTAGAAGTCAAACTCAATATCCCATCAATATCCTATTTCCTACATTTACCCTTCTCATTCTCCTTCTCATTCTCCTCCTCATTCTCCTTCTTCCCTCATTCTCCTTCTCATTCTCATTCTCCTTCTCATTCTCCTTCTCATTCTCCTCCTCATTCTCCTTCTCATTCTCCTCTTCATTCTCCTTCTCATTATCCTTCTTCCCTCATTCTCCTTCTCATTCTCCTTCTCATTTATGGTGAAGGAAATAAATGCAAAAGAGAATTAATAAAGGTTTTAAAAGCATACCTAATTGATCTTCTTGAAGGAGAAGAAACTTCAAAAAGGGAAATAAAATAGAGAGAGAGAGGTTTGCTTTGGAGTTAAGCAAAGGAGAGGGGGTGCTCCACACATGGTGTCACGACCCGATCCCAAATAATTGGGTCGAACCGGATCATGCCCAGCCTGCACCGTTGTTAAGACGACGGCAGTAAGCTGTTCCATTAGCAGGTAACCATACAACAACAACTATATTTGTCACAACTCAACTTCGGAAATAAAATTTTATTAAACCTTGAAATGAAATACAACTGGAAAATGTACTGAAATAAATAACTGAATTTGAAATAAACAACAATGCTGAAAAAAAAAATCTATCTATCAGCCGGCTCATCGGCCTCAGTCCCAACGTCCTCCAATGGGGACTCTGGTAGCAGTACAGGGTACAGAACAGGGTCGTAGTAACTGCTGTATAACAGCTCAGCATCCTCAATGTCCCCTAAAAATGTATCTCCAGTCAGAAGGGAACAAAGTACAATTCATGCTAATTTAAAATAGTTAAAATGAATAATAGAATCATGCACTTTTAAACAGTTTAGAAATTGAACAGTTTTCTAGCAGTAAAACAGTGTGATGTGAATAGACAATGAATATGACCGGCTTGGAATGATTCAGTAGTATCCTATTGATACGGTACGGCTTATCCCCGTGTGTAAGAGGGGTAAGCTCACACAGTTCTAAGTTACAGTTGGATTTGGTCATAAACATTACTCTATTCCACCAGTTCCCAATCAGTACAGTAGTTACAATCAGTACTCTCATAGAGAGTTTCGTGTTTGCATCGTGGTTTAAACTTGTAGTAAAGCGATTATTAAAATAACTGTAAAACTAACACAAACTATACTTGCCTCAAAATGGACTTGACTGGAGAGGATGGAGACTTCGAGATGGAAAATTCAGAATCGTCCTCGAATTCCTACGTTCGAGAAATTGACTCAGATTTCAGGATTACCAATCTAGCTACGCTAGTTAAAATCTCTATTTGTGTCCTAATCCAATTTTAATTCTTATTTAACAAAACACAAACAGAAATACGATTATTGGTGCGTTGAATTAATAACGAGGGAAAGATCGTTTTAAACTTTGTATTTTGGAAAACTCGTCGATACCAATTTAATTGATTAAAACTTTGTATTTTAGTAACTATAAATATAAAATTTCTTATTTTAGTGAGAAATACATGATCGTTAATTAATATTAAAACTTGTAGATTTTAGGTGAGAAAATCTTTATTAATTTTATACGAAAATACTTTTATTAGATTTATTCGTACGCTACAAAAACTCGTAAAATCAGCAAATAACCAAAAACCTATGCTACCAAATTACAGTTACAGAACCAACAACCAGCTGGGCTTATGCCCATTATAATTTATTTACATAAATTGAAATAAGACAGAAACGGCCGTTAGTTCTTAAACTTTCTATAAATTAAATATAAATAAATAAATAATAAAATAAAGTAAATATGAACTAGTCTCAGATATAGTCCAATCGTCAACTAGGCTAATGTCTTAACGTCCGGGCGAAGCCGGTTTCGTTTGCACTTAGTCGGGGCCCATTGACCGATACGGTCGTCGCCCAAAAATCCAAATATTATATATATTTTTTCGCAATCCATTTTAAATTCATTTTTAAAATATACTTTAAATTTACGGAAAAATCTGGCAGCATTTCCTTTATTTTTGGTCAACCCAAAAACTGGAAAATAAGTCGATAATCTTTCCTGCAAATCCCAAACCAGGGAATCCTAAAATATATACATAAAATAATCCACAACCAATCCACAGATTAATTCGGAACGACCCGAAATAATTTCGGAAGTCCGATTCTAACCCAAAAACGTCACAGCACAATACCGAAAATATCCGGAAGCCAAAATATACCAAAATCCAATTTCCGAAAAGTTCTGGAAAATCCAAAACAACCAACAGAACCTTTCCGAAGGTTCCGAAGAATACGACGTCGCTAAAACCGAATTCCCAGAAGGGAATCGGGGACCATTCTCATCACAGACAGTAGAAAAATAGGACAAGACAGAGGTTATACCTCGGGTTGCTCAGCTAGAGCTCTCAAATGAATAAAAGAAGAGAAATAGAGATCCGAACAGCAACTAAAACTCGGAACAGCGCTGGACTACGCTGTCCAAAACAGCGGGCACTCGCGGAGACCCGGACAGCAGAGAGAACGGCGGAAAACAGCAGTACAGAACTGCGGTGTCGCCAATAGACGCGGGGTCGCTGCGCCAGGGAGGGGCGCATTGGGGCTGCAGGGTCCGGACGGTCGGAGAGCTGCGGGAAAGCCGGCGAAGGGCGGGCCGGAGGTCGGCGCTGGGGCCAGGGAGTCGGCGGCCGCTGCTGGGGGCGGGCCGGAGCTGGCCGCGCAGAGAGTGGGCCGACGGGGGTCGGGCTCACGGGGAGCTCGGCCGCGCGGGCTAGGGCACGGCGCCGGGAGGGGTCTGGAGGAGTCGGGGAGGTCGCGGCCTAAGGATGCTCGGGTCGGAGAGAGGCTTCGGGAAGGAGGGGAGTGGGGGTGTTGTTGTTCTGGAAAAGAATAGAGAGAGAGGGAGAGTTGGGGAATATGTAGAAGGGAGCTCTCTTCTTAAGAAGAGTGGTGGGGTTGTGAGCATAAGGGGAGTTTGCTGGAGAGTTGTCACTTTCCATTCCCAGAATACGTATTTTTAGAATGCATGTACTGTTTAAATGTAAATATTTTATATTTATCATGTATTGCTCTGTATTTAAATCCCTTTAATTTCATGTTAATTAATTTCCTGCAATTTCATTTCTGCACTTTACTTTCTGCTTTTATACTCTGCTTTAGCTTTGCTATGGGTTTGGCTCATATTGGTTTAATTATGTTGGTTCATCATGAACCGAAATAAACCCCCACCTACCACCACCCCATTTAAAGCCCATCTCCTCTCTCTCTCTCTCTTCATTACTTCACTATTACTCTTCTTTCTCATAACTCTCCCACCAACCTAGGAGAGCATGGCAAGTGCCAACTTGCTTCCTGATGGATCCCCATTATTATTGTTCCATCATCTTCCTTATTTGATTCTAAGTCTCTTTAGTACTTAGCATTTTTAATTTCCATGGCTTATTTATTGTAGATCTAAGTTTGATACATTTTCGGGTTTCTTAGGTTTTGATCTAGTAAACTTTGTTATCTTCAAGTTTTGATGGTTCTATGTTGTAGAGAATTTCGTTCTACCCAATTTTGACCTATGGAAGTCCATATTTGGGCTTGGGATGAAGGATTTATGGAGCTTGGAAGCAATGGCTTCCATGGTTCTGTTCTCAGAAAAATTCGGAGAGGAAGAACAGCCACAGCGCATGAGATTTATTTTCCACAGCCGTATGAATCTTTCTTTCTCAGGCGCATGATATTATTTATTTCCCAATCATTTCCCACAGCGCATGAGATTTATTTTCCACAGCCGCATGAATCTTTCTTCCTCAGGTGCATGATATTATTTATTTCCCAATCATTTCCCACAGCGCATAATATTATTTATTTCCCAATTATTTTCCATAGCGCATGAGATTTATTTCCCACAGTCGCATGAATCTTTCTTCCTCAGGCACATGATATTATTTATTTCCCAATCATTTCCCACAGCGCATGAGATTTATTTTCCACGGCCGCATGAATCTTTCTTCCTCAGGCGCATGATATTATTTATTTCCCAATCATTTTCCACAGTGCATGATATTATTTATTTACCAATCATTTTCCACATCGCATGAGATTTATTTTTCACAGCCGCATGAATCTTTATTCTTCAGGTGCATGAGATTATTTATTTCCCAATCATTTTCCACAGTGCATGATGTATGCCCCCTGAAATTCTGGAATTTATTTTTTGAATTTTCAAAATTTATTTATTATTTTTCTCTCTATTTCCCTCTCACTAAATATCTATCTCTACATATATAATATCTCTCACTCTCTCCCCACACCATACAGCTAACCCCCCCTAGCAGCCGACTTCACCCCCCCTCACTCTCAAATATCTCTCTCTCTCTCTCTCTCTTTATATTAATATACACACACTCATATAAATCACTCACATCTCTCCCTCTCTCCCCTAGCCGACAGAAGCTTTCCCCCATGGCCGACCACCACCCTCACCTTCTCCATCTCTCCATCTCCTCCTCTTCTTCTTCATGTTTTTCTTCATTTTCTTCTCCTTCTTCAGCTCCTTCTCACCATCATCATCTAACTACACCATCACCACCACCATTCTTTTTCTTTTCTTCTCCTCCTCCTCCCCACCGTGCGGGCACCGCCGTCGACTGCCGCCGTGCGCCACCACGTGGCCAGCGAGCTCCCCGACCAGCAGCGCAGTAGTTGCAAACGCAGCAGCGCGCGGCGCTGCAGCAGCAACCGCGCGCGTGTGCGCCGCCGCGGCCGGCAGTCGCCGCCGCGGCCGGCAGTCGCCGCCGCGGCCGGCAGTCGCCGCCGGCGAGGTCTCGGCCGTGCCCCACCGCGTGGCTGGCCCCCGACCCTCTGGGCGCACCCTGGGCGACCTCCATGTGGCGGCCAACGTCCTCCGGGACGTGCCGTCTAGGCGATTTCAGCGTTTTACTCGGAGTTCCGTCGACGCGCGCGCGGAGAAATTCCAGAATTCGTACTCCGTCGCAGCAACTTCGCGCGTGTTTTTCCGGAGATCCGATCATTGGATCGGCAATTTCTTCACTCCGTCACAATCTCGGTATATCCAGCTTCATCCCTGTCAATTTTCGTCCGTTAATTTTATCGTTTGATACATCAAAACCAGCGACCAAGTTGACGTTTTAATTTGTACTATTTTTGGACAGTTTTGCGATGCCAACTTTGCGGGTTCGTATCTTCGCCGTATCAGCTCCGTTTTGTGCGCTACCAGTTCCGGTGCACAACTGGTATAACCCTCTTCCTGCCCCCTTTAGATTTTATTTCAGTTTGAGCTTGTTAGGTCGGTCGAATTCGACGTCAAAGTTGGCCGTTCGAATTCTTAGTGTTACACTTGTAAAATTCCATTTTTGAACCCGGGACTCCGGATTCAATTTCTGACAGCACCAGTAGACTCATGGCGTCGTTCTGGCATGTTTTCATATAAAGTTTGCTTGATTTGGAGAACGTGGACCCTGGCACGTATTTCGATGCAAAGCGGGTCCCACTTTCTGGGTCAACGGGTCATTTTGAGTCCGGCTCATCGAAATCCAATTCTGGATATACCGTTCAGTTTGTATCGTCATTTTGGACTCGTTGACATATAATTTGCTAGGTTTTAGTGGACATTGGTTCCGGCACGCATTTCAGTGCAAGTCGGATACCAATATCCGGGTCAGCGGGTCATTTTGAGTCCGGCTCATCGGAATCCAATTCTGGATATACCGTTGAGTTCGTATCGTCATTTTGGACTCTTTGACATATAATTTGCTGAGTTTTGAGGACATTAGCTCCGACACACTTTTCCGTGCAAATCGGTTTTTAATGTCCTGGTCAACGGACCAATTTGAGATCGGGTCAACGGAATCCAATTCTGGATACACCGTTGGGTTCGTATCGTCATTCTGGATTCGTGGACATATAATTTGTTAGGTTTGTGCACTTTTATTTTGGCACGTTTTTCGGTGCAAAGTGTGTCCAACGACGGACATCATTTTGGCCCGAAATTACCATTTTTGCCCCTGTGTCCAAATTGGACTTTTGGACAGGCTATCCTAGCTGATTTGACCATTCTGGACACGTTGGTGATATTTATTTTATCATCCGACAACATCTGTAGGTTTTTACCCTATTATTATAATCCTTCTCCTTTGTGGTATTTTAAGAACCATCGATTCCAGTGATTTCACAACCACTGAAATTGAATGTGTTGACCCTGTAGATGTTGTAGAGACTAGCTTTGACCCAGTTTGACCATGGTTGACTGCTTTGACTGAACGTCTAAGTAGAGTCAACATTTGACCTAGGTTAGACTAGTTTGACCTTGGTTGACCAGAGTTGACCAGTTGACCAAAAGTCAACTGTAAGTCAACTATTGACCCAGTTTAACCTAGTTTGACTTGGTTTGACTTCTTGTGACCTAGTTTGACCTAGTGTGACTCAGTGTGACCTAGTTTGACTTAGTTGACTGAGTCTGACCTAGATTACGTAGCTTATACTATAGAATCAAGCCTAACACTGTTGAACCCTAATTAGCTTATGTATATCTTATCTTTAGGTCTGTGGCATCACTCTGAGCATCGACCCCATTTGACAGCTCAGGACCGCAGGCGAGTACATTCACTGATAGTTTTCATTATCTTGATATCTGCTATATCCGATTCAGTCGTAGTGTCTTACTTGATTCCCAGTCACGATAGTTCACGGACTAGTATATATTGGATCATGACATGAGATGTTGTTCCTGGATTTTCTTGGTATATATGTACATTTCCTGTCTTATTTCATGTACTTGTATAGACACCGATTCCTGAGAGGGAGTAACTATCCTCTTAGGGAATCCCGTGTCATGACGTGTCATGTCCAGGTCCATTATACTATTCGGGGATGGGGAATTATTAGGGGTTATGTGATCAAAGCCTCCCTGTCACTATTTTGCTAGCGCCACCCTCACCTCACGTAGGGTGTAGCAGACACCCCTTGCCGGGTTATCCAGGTTGGCCGGCATGACCCTTTCCAGAGATTTTCCTGTGATTGTCGGGCCAAGTGGATAACCCTACCATGACTCCCTAGCCGATCACATTTTGCTATAATAATTCAAATCATATTTTATATTTTTTGTCGTATCTTATATTCCAGTTCAGTTTTACTTTCTGTACTTCTCACCATGCTATGATTTTATTTACTCACATGCTCTACATGCCTTTACATTGTACCTTGATTGGAGACTAAGTTCTGCTCGGAAGAAGAGTTACAACCCCGGTCCTTATTTGGTTTAAGGGTTGTAACTCGACTTTCGAATGGTTCCCAAGTCTTCATATATCTTTGTCTTATAGTTCATTATACTGTCTCTTATAGAATTTGTCAATTCACATGGAACTGCTGTTAGTGTTTGTACTTGCTCATTTTCCTGACAGGATACCGTTGATAATATTTTAGGAGTTGTTATACCATTAGTGGACTTCATGATGTTGCTAGCTGAGGTGGATCTTACTATTCTTCTATGTGAGTTGCCTGGTAGTTATCCTTAGTTCATCTTTTTTTCCTTCTTTATTTTTCTGTCTTATGATTCCCTCTAGTAGTTTCTAGTTGTTCTTGTGCTTTAGTTATCTTTCTTGTCTTATCATCCCTAGCTGTTGTGATGTAACTAGAGTATATTTATAGTTGTAGGCCTTCTAGATATAGTGTATATTTATTGGGTACTAGACAGCGGTCTACCGTCGATACTGCAGCGTAGGCTGGGCGTGGCCTACGTATTCGTATCCGTATATCCGGGTGCGGGTCGTGACACGTTTTTAGTGGTGGCCCATGCAGGTCAGTCTTTGCAATTAATGCGAAGTCGTGGTAGTACTTGAGCTTTTCTGTACTACTGCGAGCCTGCCCTAGGATTAAGGTTGTGTCATGGAATATTTTAGGAATTTGGTACTCAGTCACATATTAGGAACTCTTGGTAGATTCCAGGGATGACCCCTGGGAATCTTATTTCGAACTTTTCGAAACTTTTTCCATTTGTTTCTGTATGTCCTGATTTTTGAAACATCTGTCCGTTATCAACTTTATTCTTTCTTGGAATGAGTTTGTGGACCCCAGAGGGAAGGTATAAGTTGAACTTATATATCTCCTAGGTCGAGACGAGAATATGATTTACCAGTCTCATATCAGGTTGAGATTGTTTTAGATTATATTCCAATGATTTCCTTTATCTTGACCTAGATAGTACCTTTGGACATCTCCTGAGAATTTTTTTCTAAACTCTACCTCGGAATCTGTTTTAGCTAGTTTTCATTTAATTATCCTTGATTCGTTGTTGAATTTTGAATCCTGATGTTCGTTGTTGACTTCGATTTTGATTTTGTTGAAGATAAGTTTCTCTGGATTGAGTTAAGATATTCTGATAAACATATTTGATAAGGGCGATGGGAACGATAAATGTCTACTTTATTATGGAGTTTAGAATTTATCGCAGTCATATTAGCTAGCCTGACAAGGACATGGAGCCTGATTTTGGATATACTATCCTAGTTATGGAATTTAGATTTTCTTGCAGCCATACCGGTTGGCGTGGTAAGGAATCTAGATGACATGATTATAGGGCGTATACCTTAGTTATGGACTCTATCGTTTATTGCAGCTATGCTTACTGGCGTGGCATAAATTCTGGCAGCATGGTTTTGGATAGACGTGTATGGTTATCAGATCGTATCTTAAATTGATTCACTTCTTTTTGACTAAATGATGAGGACAATTCATACCCTTATTTCTTGACTTACCATTTATTTCTTTTCATATGATGATTTCCTCATCTTGCCATCATTTTCTCTGACTTGCTTAGCCATGTCTTGATTTCACCAATTACCTATCTCGTATCTACTTCTGTCAGCCATACTTTGAAAACCTTAAAATTTTTAGAATTTTCATATCTTTTATCTTGGGAGAAATTGAAGAAGTATCGTAATCATCCGTCTCAGATTAGACATTGTTGGTAGTAGTCGAAGCAGAGCGAGATGATTACCCCGGCTTCCTCCTACGTTCCCATATTCTGGTTTCTATGATAACAGAAGCAATTCAATTCTACATCCTTGATTTGTTTATTATATTTTGATATCGTGAGATTGATTCTCTCTGATTGACCAATCGATTCTGGTTGTCTAGTTTATCGTGCCAAAGAGTCTTGATTGTTGATTAAACTTCAATGGTTTCGAATTCCATTGTGATATGATTTTCTTCTTAGATGTTCGTGCCCAGACTTCGTTGATTTTGTTCTCCATCTTGCCCAAATTATGATTTACCCAAAACTTGATCAATTTAAATCGTGCTGAGACTAAATTATTTACTTTTATCGTGATTGGACAATGCTGTCATCACTCGTGCTTTAAACTTTCGATTCAATTCTAGCAAATGACTAAATTCCATTCCAATCACGATTTGGCTTCAAACTATCCTTGATTATGCCGGAGTCTCATGTTGGTCATGCCTAAACCGTTATACTTTTGACCAAGGTTGAGCTGACCGTATCTATGATCGTATTGAGATTCAATTTTGAGCATGTTTGGATTTTGAAACACTCGTGCCTATACTCTTTTCGACCTTGATTTGATTTTCTGATTGTATCTGAAATTTCCTTGTGCTTAATCATGCCTATCTCAAATCCTAAATCAAATTTCAGTAAGCTGAAATCCTATTATCAATATTTTGTTGATTGTAACCGGATGAAGCTCAAGTTTTGATTTTGTTGTCATACCTTTATCGTGCCAAGTGATCTTTTAGACTATTTCCAATTTTATTCACGCTCGAACTTGGAGCGTATTCCATGATTTTATTAATCATACTCTTCAATCTTGATCAGGTCTATAAGACCTTGACTTCGATTTTGTTGTGTCTGAAACTCCAGCTCAATCATGCCAAGCCTTGTTTTGGTCATGATTATCTCTCATCTTGATCAAGCCTGTGTGACTTTCAGGCTGATTATCCGTTAACCCGAGTGCTAGACGTCACCTCGTACGTGGACTTCATCTATAACTTTCGTTCTCCTAAGTCATTTCTGAATCGTGTCCCAAAGACTTAACTTATCTATAATCGTGCCTATATGATTCTGTTCATATTTTGATTCTATCGTGCGGAAATTTTTTATCGTGCCTAAATAATTGTGAATTGATTATCTTAATCGTGCAAACTTGTCATTCTATGATCGTGCCTAAGTTTTTGCCAAAAACTTTCTATCTTGTTTTACCCCTACTACAACCTTAATTTCGAGGACGAAATTTTTATAAGGTGGGTAGGATGTAAGCCCCCTGAAATTCTGGAATTTATTTTTCGAATTTTTAAATTTTATTTATTATTTTTCTCTCTATTTTCCTCTCACTAAATATCTATCTCTACATATATAATATCTTTCACTCTCTCTCCACACCATACAGCTAACCCCCCTAGCAGCCGACTTCACCCCCCCTCACTCTCAAATATATATATATCTCTCTCTCTCTCTTTATATTAATATACACACACACACATATAAATCACTCACATCTCTCCCTCTCTCCCCTAGCCGACAGCAGCTTTCCCCCATGGCCGACCACCACCCTCACCTTCTCTATCTCTCCATCTTCTCCTCTTCTTCTTCATGTTCTCCTTCATTTTCTTCTCCTTCTTCAGCTCCTCCTCACCATCATCATCTAACTACACCATCACCACCACCATTCCTTTTCTTTTCTTCTCCTCCTCCTCCCCACCGTGCGGGCACCGCCGTCGACCGCCGCCGTACGCCACCACGTGGCCGACGAGCTCCCCGACAAGCAGCGCAGCAGCTGCAAATGCAGCAGCGGGCGGTGCTGCAGCAGCAACCGCGCGCGTGTGTGCCGCCGCGGCCAGCAGTCGCCGCCGGCGAGGTCCCCGGCCGCGCCCCGCCGCGTGGCTGGCCCCCGACCCCCTGGGCGCACCCTGGGCGACCTCCCTGTGGCGGCCAACGTCCTCCGGGATGCGCCGTCTAGGCGATTTCAGCGTTTTACTCGGAGTTCCGTCGACGCGCGCGCGAAAAAATTCCAGAATTCGTGCTCCGTCGCAGCTACTTCATGCATGTTTTTCCGGAGATCCGACCGTTGGATCGGCGATTTCTTTGCTCCGTCACAATCTCGGTATATCCAGCTTCATCCCTGTCAATTTTCGTCCGTTAATTTTATGGTTTGATACATCAAAACCGGCCACCAAGTTGACGTTTTAATTTGTACTATTTTTGGACAGTTTTGCGATGCCAACTTCGCGGGTTCGTATCTTCGCCGTATCAGCTCCGTTTTGCGCGCTACCAGTTCCGGTGCACAGCTGGTATAACCCTCTTCCTGGCCCCTTTAGATTTCATTTCAGTTTGAGCTTGTTAGGTCGGTCGAATTCGACGCCAAAGTTGGTCGTTCGAATTCTTAGTGTTGCACTTGTAAAATTCCATTTTTAAATCCGGGACTCCGGATTCAATTTCTGACACCACCAGTAGACTCGTGGCGTCGTTCTGGCATGTTTTCATATAAATTTTGCTTGATTTGGAGAACGTGGGCCCTGGCACGCATTTCGGTACAAAGCGGGTCCCACTTTCTGGGTCAACGGGTCATTTTGAGTCCGGCTCATCGGAATCCAATTCTGGATATACCGTTGAGTTCGTATCGTCATTTTGGACTCGTTGACATAATTTTCTAGGTTTTAGTGGACATTGGTTCCGGCACGCATTTCGGTGCAAGTCGGATACCAATATCCGGGTCAGCGGGTCATTTTGAGTCCGGCTCATCGAAATCCAATTCTGGATATACCATTGAGTTCTTATCGTCATTTTGAACTCGTTGACATATAATTTGCTGAGTTTTGAGGACATTAGCTCCGACACGCTTTTCCGTGCAAATCGGTTTTCAATGTCCTGGTCAACGGACCAATTTGAGATCGGGTCAACGGAATCCAATTCTGGATATACCGTTGGGTTCGTATCGTCATTCTGAATTCGTGGACATATAATTTGTTAGGTTTTGTGCACTTTTATTTTGGCACATTTTTCGGTGCAAAGTGTGTCCAACGGCGGACATCATTTTGGCCCAAAATTACCATTTTTGCTCCTGTGTCCAAATTGGACTTTTGGACAGGCTATCTTAGCTGATTTGACCATTCTGGACATGTTGGTGATATTTATTTTATCATCCGACAACATCTGTAGGTTTTTACCCTATTATTATAATCCTTCTCCTTTGTGGTATTTTAAGAACCATCGATTCCAGTGATTTCACAACCACTGAAATTGAATGTGTTGACCCTGTAGATGTTGTAGAGACTAGCTTTGATCCAGTTTGACCATGGTTGACTGCTTTGACTGAACGTCAAAGTAGAGTCAACATTTGACCTAGGTTAGACTAGTTTGACCTTGGTTGACCAGAGTTGACCAGTTGACCAAAAGTCAACTGTAAGTCAACCATTGACCCAGTTTAACCTAGTTTGACTTGGTTTGACTTCTTGTGACCTAGTTTGACCTAGTGTGACTCAGTGTGACCTAGTTTGACTTAGTTGACTGAGTCTGACCTAGATTACGTAGCTTATACTATAGAATCAAGCCTAACACTGTTGAACCCTAATTAGCTTATGTATATCTTATCTTTAGGTCTGTGGCATCACTCTGAGCATCGACCCCATTTGATAGCTCAGGACCGCAGGCGAGTACATTCACTGATAGTTTTCATTGTCTTGATATCTGCTATATCCGATTCAGTCGTAGTGTCTTACTTGATTCTCAGTCACGATAGTTCACGGACTAGTATATGTTGGATCATGACATGAGATGTTATTCCTGGATTTTCTTGGTATATATGTACATTTCCTGTCTTGTTTCATGTACTTGTATAGACACCGATTCCTGAAAGGGAGTAGTATCCTCTTAGGGAATCCCGTGTCATGACATGTCATGTCCAGGTCCATTATACTATTCGGGAATGGGGAATTATTAGGGGTTATGTGATCAAAGCCTCCCTGTCACTATTTTCCTAGCGCCACCCTCACCTCACGTAGGGTGTAGCAGACACCCCTTGCCGGGTTATCCAGGTTGGCCGGCATGACCCTTTCCAGAGATTTTCCTGTGATTGTCGGGCCAAGTGGATAACCCTACCATGACTCCCTAGCCGATCACATTTCGCTCTAATAATTCAAATCACATTTTACATTTATTGTCGTATCTTATATTCTATTTCAGTTTTAATTTCTGTACTTCTCACCATGCTATGATTTTATTTACTCACATGCTCTACATGCCTTTACATTATACCTTGATTGGAGACTAAGTTCTGCTCGGGAGAAGAGTTACAACCCCGGTCCTTGTTTGGTTTAAGGGTTGTAACTCGGCTTTCGAATGGTTCCCAAGTCTTCATATATCTTTGTCTTGTAGTTCATTATACTGTCTCTTATAGAATTTGTCAATTCATATGGAACTGCTGTTAGTATTTGTACTTGCTTATTTTCCTGACAGGATACCGTTGATAATATTTTAGGAGTTGTTATACCATTAGTGGACTTCATGATGTTGCTAGCTGAGGTGGATCTCACTATTCTTCTACGTGAGTTGCCTGGTAGTTATCCTTAGTTCGTCTTGTTTTTTCTTCTTTATTTTCCTGTCTTTTGATTCCCTCTAGTAGTTTCTAGTTGTTCTTGTGCTTTAGTTATCTTTCTTGTCTTATCATCCCTAGCTGTTGTGATGTGACTAGAGTATATTTATAGTTGTAGGCCTTCTAGATGTAGTGTATATTTATTGGATACTAGACAGCGTTCTACCGTCGATACTGCGGCGTAGGCTGGGCGTGGCCCACGTATTCGTATCCGTATATCCGGGTGCGGGTCGTGACACATGAGATTATTTATTTTCCAATTTTTATTTCCCAAATTTAGCAATAATTAACATTGATTGTTATCTTGATTAATTATTGATCATGCGTTCCTAAATGGAACTAAGAGACTGGCTATTCGTCTTATTGAATTAGATGGAATAGGACACGTTCATATTAAATATGAACTATTACAATCGATTGGTCAATCTCGAATATTTACGTATAGATACATGCAGGCTACAATTATTTATTTATTTTACGAAAGCAGCATGTGTACTCTATGGTCAAGGCATGATTATTCTGTAGTTAGTTTTAATTGTTGCATTACGCTGTGTAAGACCTACAACTTAACCGTACGGGTATCGTTGTAGAGTTGGGCATATCGTACCTTGTACGGAAGTACTCATTCTGAATGACCATGATCCACGACATGGGATTTCACTTAACATAGAAGCTACTAAGTTAAATAAAATAATGATTGCATGGAGAGTATGGATTTTTGATTTCTTACATGACAGCCCTCTTTGGGACTATTAGTGCCCGACAGGCCGACTGGTTCCCACAGATACTACAAATCTGCTACACGGGCAGGGAACGGTATCTGCTTATATTATTGTATATTGTATATTGATGACGGGCGTCCCGCTGGGACTCGTCTAATTCATGATTGGCGTAATTGATTGATTGGATAGACTAGCCTTGCTTGCCCATAGTAAGAATTGAGAAATCTTTATCGCATAATTCCAGGATAACTTGGGACTCACAGTAGCAAGCCGTAGTAGTTGCATGGCCGGTTAAACTGATTTGTTTGTATACTGTACCTACTCTGTTAACTAACTAAGATGATCAGAGTGTCGAGACATGACGGGCCAACCTATGTCCTTGTTTGGTTGGGATGTTGGTTCGAAGTGTCGTAACATTATGTGAATCCTAGTAGCAAGCAAAGATCTATATATCCTATTCTCTTATTACTGGTATTAATGTCTCATATCGTGCTTCCTTGCGGTACTTGCTATTAGAGGTCTAACCTTTCTGGTTTTACATGGCCAGATTTAGAGCCGGTTCCCGAGGACTCAGCTTACCTCTACCTCCAAGATGGTCAATACTAGAGGAATGATCGCAGAAGGACTCGAGTGGGTTCCTTACTTCCCTGCTCGTTTTGTTAATTACTTTATATTTTGCCGCTTGGCACCGACATGTTTGTCGGATAGTCTTGCATTTACTTTTACATAATTGTAATTAAGTCAGACTGCAGCTGATAACAATTGTGTATATGTTGCTATATCATCTGGCTATGTTTTCTAAAGCCAGATCTCAAGAACATTTTGACTAAGCGTTTGGGACGCCTTATTGCTTTATCTTAAATGTTCTTTGTTATTGCTTCTTGTTTGAATGATTGAGACAATAAATGTGAAGTGACCATAGCGAGACTTTCATGTAGTATGCACCCCCTTGTCTTTTAGACAGTATTGATCGTATTATACGGTATTTATCTACCCGTAATACGTAGCTGGCTGAGTCATTCCCTCGCTCTCCAGTATTCTGGTTCTGGGGCGTGACAAGATTTTTATGGTGGCCCATGCAGGTCTGATTTCAGACTTGTGGGGTATTTTAATTTATAGGA
Organism: Iris pallida; assembly: GCA_029216955.1. NCBI lineage: Eukaryota > Viridiplantae > Streptophyta > Magnoliopsida > Asparagales > Iridaceae > Iris > Iris pallida. Next base: position 12,852,917 of record JANAVB010024997.1, on the reverse strand, counting down.
TGTCTCAATCACACATGTTTTCCCTTGATCTCCTGATTCGTCATTCTCGACTCTAGCTTGACATTCCGATATCCTTTGACTTCATTGATCTTTCCAGTCCGATCGTTTGATTGTTCTCTTGTCCTTTTTCTTAGGGGCACCTCGTCCTCATCTGTCAGGACTGGGCAACAACAACAAGGGCAACACGGACAACCTGACCATGTTGATCAGCAACAAGGGCCGGTACTAACTCAAGAGACCATCCAAGAAGAAGTAATAGTAGAAGCAGCAGCTGGACCGCAGTATCCGGATGTTCCACCACCACCAACAGTTCCACCTAGCCCTGTAGAAGTAGACACACCAGCCCTTCTGGAGATCATGAGAGGGATGATGGCTACTCAGCAACATCAGATGTTAGCCCAGCAGCGCATGCATGCTCAGTTGCAGGAGTAGAACGTATTACTCAACCAAGGATTGCAGACGGCTTTGGAAAGAGGGGCGAGGACAGATTCAGGAGCGTCAGCCAGGTTTTGCAATTACAACCCCCGCCGTTTCGAAGGCACGGAGGATGCCATCTCAGCAGATGCATGGCTTAAGGATATTGAGGCTATTCTGACAACAGCTAAGGTGCCGGCGGAAGAACGTGTGGATCAAGTGAAGTTGTTACTTCAGGATCTCGCACATGATTGGTGGGAATCAGAGGAAGTAGGCATCAGACGTCCTGTTGCTTGGGACGATTTCACTGCAAGATTCAAGATGAAGTATTATGGAGTTGTGGCACAGTTTAAGCTACAACAGAAGTTTATCAACCTCAGACAGGCTGGCAAGACGGTAGATGCTTATGCAGCGGAGTTCTACAGATTGAGTAGGTTCGCCCCGGAGATGGTAGCCACAGAGAGCCAGAGGGCTATGAGGTTTCAGCAAGGGTTTCATCTTAAACTCTTGCAGTTGATAGAGGGGCACAATTATCAGACTTTCGATGAGATATTGACGGCCACTCGGAGGCATGAGATCACCACTCAGAGGATCACGGCAAGGACTGGAGGTCAGGAGAGATCACACAGTCAGATTGAAGGAGGAGGGGGAGCAGCGCCCCGTACAACAACACCGTCCTCTGGCGTTCGCATTCACGATGTGGTAATACGAGGGCCAGCACCACCCAGGCAGCAGCAACAGCAACAGAGGAAGAACCAGTAACCCCCAGCAGGATGCACTTATTGTGGGAAGATAGGGCACACTAGAGATGTGTGTCGGACATTGAACGGGCAGTGTTTGATATGTGGGAATCCAGATCATCGGGTTACCACATGTCCCATGAATTCGAGGTCAGGAGGACCAGTACAACAGTTTCATGCTCTGCCAGCACCAGGGGCATGACAGTATCGTGGACCCGCAGTGGCAGTGAGACCATTGGCCCAGCGTCCGTTAATGCCACAGGCTCAAATGTTTCGGCAGTAGGGACCGCCGATGCAGCAACACCAGCATAGACCACCCCAGCATCACCAAAGCAGGGGCCAGCAGCAGCACCAGGCTAGGCCGCAGCATGGGAACCAACAAGAAAGTCGAGGGCAGGCATTCTCTCTGTCCTTAGAGGAGGCATTAGCATCGGGAGATGTTGTGGCAGGTAACATTCTCGTCGCCTCATATCCCGCAGTAGTATTGTTTGATTCAGGAGCATCACACTCATTTATATCTACATAATTTGCAACACGGCTAGGAATAGAATTCGAGGCATTGCCAGGGAGGTTAAATATACTCACTGGTAATGGGCTCGTAGGAGTTAGTAGAGTTATTCTAGCATGTAGCGTTGTAGTTTGCGGGCATTCCTTACCCGCCCGGTTGATAGAATTTTCTGTTGGAAATTTTGACGTTATCTTAGGCATGGACTGGCTGAAAGACAGTCATGAGATAATAGATTGTCGTAGAGGGAGTGTATCTTTTGATATTCCAGGCATGAAGCGGTTCACCTTAGTCAGATCAGTGGCAACCCAACAAGAGCAGGGAGTAGTGACGGCAATGGAAGAAGTTCAAGTTCCGAAGATAGTTGAAGAATTTTTGGACGTATTTCCCGAAGAACTTCCAGGTCTACCACCGGTTAGAGATATTGAGTTCAGTATAGAATTGGCACCTGAAACTAAACCGATATCAGATCGAGTTTACAGAATGGCGGATTCAGAGCAAGCCAAGGTATATCAGCACATAGAGGAACTGAAGGAGAAGAAGTTCATCCAAGCTAGCATATCACTATGGGCAGCACCAGTGGTACTTGTGGGAAAAAAGGATGGGTCATCCAGATTGTGCATCTATTACAGGAAGCTTAATACGGCAACAGTGAAGAACAAGTACCCACTACCCAGGATCGACGACTTATTTGATCAGTTGAGCAAAGTTAGAGTTTTCTCCAAGATAGATCTTCGTTCAGGGTATCATCAAGTGAGGGTTCGGAAGGAAGACATTCCCAAGACAGCGTTCAGGTCGAAGTGTGGGCATTATGAATTTTTAGTAATGCCGTTTAGTTTGACCAATGCTCCAGCAATCTTTATGGATTTAATGAATCGCATCTTTATGTCGTACTTGGATCAATTTGTCGTTGTGTTTCTCGACGACATTCTTGTATATTCAACTAGTGAAGAGGAGCATGAAGATCACCTCCGGAAGGTGTTACAGGTTCTGAGAGAGAACCAGTTGTATGCCAAGCTCAGCAAATGTGAGTTTTGGTCGGATCATATTTTATTTTTGGGTCATATCATATCAGGAGCTGGAGTAGCAGTGGATCCCAAGAAGGTAGAAGCAGTAGAAAATTGGCTAGTACCCAAGACCGTAGCAGATGTGCAGAGTTTCTTAGGATTGGCAGGATATTACAGAAGGTTTGTATCAGACTTTGCGATGCTTTCAGCAACCATGACTCGATTGACACGGAAAGATGTACCATTCGTCTGGTCGGCAGAATGCCAGGCATCATTTGAGAATTTAAAGCAGAAGTTGATATCAGCGCCTATTCTTACATTGCCAGTTGGACTCGGAGGTTTTACCGTTTATTGTGATGCGTCAGGTAAAGGACTTGGGTGCGTCCTAATGCAACATGGAAAGGTGATAGCATACGCATCTAGGCAACTTCGAGACCACGAGAAGAATTATCCGACTCATGACTTGGAGTTGGCAGCAGTAGTATTTGCTTTGAAGCTATGGAGGCATTACTTATATGGTGACCGAGTAGACATGTACACAGACCATAAAAGTCTGAAGTACATCTTTACCCAGAAGGAACTGAACATGAGGCAGAGAAGATGGTTAGAGTTGATCGAGGACTACGACGTGGAGCTTCATTATCATCCAGGCAAGGCTAATGTGGTAGCAGATGCTCTCAGCAAGAGAGGTGGCGCATTTATGTTAACAACACAGAGGCATATTTTAAAAGACCTTCCGGAGATGGGCATCGAGGTTATACTTCCTAGTGATGTAGGAGTTCTGGCGAGTCTACAAGTTCAATCCAACTTGGTAGATAGGATCAAGGCAGCTCAGGCACAAGACCCAAGAATTCAGAAGCTTAGAGCAGAATGTGAGTCATGACTCAGAAAGGAGATACAAATTCATGAAGATGGTATCCTTAGGTTTGGGTCACGTCTATGTGTGCCTAGTGGAGATATCAGACATGAGATTATGGCATAAGCTCACAGCTCTCAGTATTCCATACACCCTGGAGGGACCAAGATGTACCAAGATATCAAACAACACTTCTGGTAGAACGGGATGAAGAGGAAGATAGCTAGATTTGTTTCCGTTGCTTGGTATGTCAATAAGTGAAGGCAGAACAACAGAGGCCAGCTGGGTTATTGCAACCGCTTCCTATCCCGGAATGGAAGTGGAAATATATTACAATGGACTTTGTGACCGGTTTACCGAGATCACCAAGTGGTAAGGATGCTATTTGAGTAATCGTAGATCGGCTTACGAAGGTGGTACATTTTTTTCCTTTTAGAGTAGGTCAATCTACGAAGAAGTTGGCAGAATTGTATATACAGCAGATAGTCAGGCAGCATGGGGTCCCAGTCAGTATTGTGTCAGACAGAGATACCCGTTTTACATCATATTTTTGAAAGAGCTTATATCATAGCTTGGGTACCAAGTTAAGATTTAGCACGGCTTACCATCCACAGACGGACGGGCAATCAGAAAGAACAATTCAGACTTTAGAGGATATGTTGCGAGCTTGTACCCTAGATTTTAGATGATCTTGGGATAGCCACCTACACTTGGTCGAGTTCTCATATAATAACAGTTATCAAGCCAGTATCCAGATGACGCCATTTGAAGCACTATATGGTAAAAAGTGTAGGTCGCCACTAGCATGGGACGATATCAGGGAGAGAAAGATGTTAGGCCCGGAGATGATTGTTCAGACAGTGGAAGTGATTAAAAGAATTAGAGAGCGACTTCGAGTTACGCAGGATCGGCATCGTCATTGGGCAGACCAGCATCGTAGGCCGCTAGAATTTTCTGTTGGGGACCACGTATTCTTGCGGATCTCACCTACCCGTGGGGTCATTAGATTTGGCATTCGCGGGAAGTTGAGTCCCCGATACGTGGGCACGTTTGTTATCCTTGAGAGGATAGGCGATGTTGCTTATCGTTTATCCCTTCCACCTTCGTTACGAGAGGTGCATGACGTGTTTCATGTATCTCAGTTGCGAAGGTATGTATCGGACCCAAGCCATGTCCTTGATTATTCTGAGCTGGTTGTTGGTACCAACCTTTCTTACGAGGAACAACCTGTGTCTATTTTGGACCGAAGAGAGAAGATACTCAAGAACCGAACAATTAACCTTGTCCGGGTTGCTTGGGGTCATCACTCTTTAGGAGAGTCAACGTGGGAACGTGAGGATGATATCCGATCACGGCATCCGCACCTGTTTGACTCACAAGGTATATTTTCTTCTGTATACCTTGATTGTCTTAACTCCTCATGCTTGTCACCTTATAAGTAGAATTGCTTAATGTTGTAGATCGTTAGATGTAGATACATTACTTGTTATTATCATTGTAGAATGATTGTTTATTCAATTGTTTATACTTAGATTAGTTTAGCTTCGATATTTCTATCATGTTTGGATCTGAAATTCCGAGGACGGAATTTTTCTAAGGAGGGTAGAGATGTCACTTCCCATTCCCAGAATACGTATTTTTAGAATGCATATACTGTTTAAATGTAAATATTTTATATTTATCATGTATTGCTCTGTATTTAAATCCCTTTAATTTTATGTTAATTAATTTCCTGCAATTTCATTTCTGTACTTTACTTTCTGCTTTTATACTCTGCTTTAGCTTTGCTATGGGTTCGGCTCAGATTGGTTTAATTATGTTGGTTCATCATGAACCGAAATAAACCCCCACCTACCACCACCCCATTTAAAGCCTATCTCCTCTCTCTCTCTCTCTCTCTTCATTACTTCACTATTACTCTTCTTCCTCATAACTCTCCCACCAACCTAGGAGAGCAAGGCAAGTGCCAACTTGCTTCCTGATGGATCCCTATTATTATTGTTCCATCATCTTCCTTATTTGATTCTAAGTCTCTTTAGTACTTAGCATTTTCAATTTCCATGGCTTATTTGTTGTAGATCTAAGTTTGATACATTTTCGGGTTTCTTAGGTTTTGATCTAGTAAACTTTGTTATCTTCAAGTTTTGATGGTTCCATGGTGTAGAGAATTTCGTTCTACCTAATTTTGACCTATGGAAGTCCATATTTGGGCTTGGGATGAAGGATTTATGGAGCTTGGAAGCAATGGCTTCCATGGTTCTGTTCTCAGAAAAATTCGGAGAGGAAGAACAGCCACAGCGCATGAGATTTATTTTCCACAGCCGCATGAATCTTTCCTTCTCAGGCGCATGATATTATTTATTTTCCAATTATTTCCCACAGTGCATGAGATTTATTTCCCACAGCCGCATGAATCTTTCTTCCTCAGGCGCATGATATTATTTATTTCTCAATTATTTCCCACAGCGCATGAGATTTATTTCCCACAGCCGCATGAATCTTTTTTCCTCAGGCGCATGATATTATTTATTTCCCAATCATTTCCCACAGCGTATGTTATTATTTATTTCCCAATCATGTTCCACGGCGCATGAGATTTATTTTCCACAGCCGCATGAATCTTTCTTCCTCAGGCGCATGATATTATTTATTTTCCAATCATTTTCCACAGCGCATGAGATTTATTTTCCACAGCCGCATGAATCTTTCTTCCTCAGGCGCATGATATTATTTATTTTCCAATCATTTCCTACAGCGCATGATATTATTTATTTTCCAATCATTTTCCACAGCACATGAGATTTATTTCCTACAGCCGCATGAATCTTTATTCTTCAGGCGCATGAGATTATTTATTTCCCAATCATTTTCCACAGCGCATGAGATTATTTATTTCCCAATTTTTATTTTCCGAATTTGGCATTAATTAACATTGATTGTTATCTTGATTAATTATTGATCATGCGTTCCTAGATGGAACTAAGAGACTGGCTAGTCATCTTATTGAATTAGATGGAATAAGACACGTTCATATTAACTATGAACTAATACAATCGATTGGCCAATCCCAAATATTGACGTATAGATACATGCAGGCTACAATTATTTATTTATTTTACGAAAGCAGCATGTGTACTCTATGGTCAAGGCATGATTATTTCGTGATTAGTTTTAATTGTTGTATTACGCTATGTAAGACCTACAACTTAACCGTACGGGTATCGTTGTAGAGTTGGGCATATCGTACCTTGTACGAAAGTACTCATTCTGAATGACCATGATCCACGGCATGGGATTTCACTTAACATAGAAGCTACTAAGTTAAATAAAATAATAATTGCATGGAGAGTATGGATTTCCGAGTTCTTACATGGCCGCCCTCTTTGGGACTATTAGTGCCCGACAGGCCGGCTGGTTTCCACAGATACTGCAAATCTGCTACACGGGCAGGGAACGGTATCTGCTTATATTATTGTATATTGTATATTAATGACGGGCGTCCCGCTGGGACTCGTCTAATTCATGATTGACGCAATTGATCGATTGGATAGACTAGCCTTGCTTGCCCATAGTAAGAATTGAGAAATCCTTATCGCATAATTCTAGGATAACATGGGACTCACAGTTGCAAGCCGTAGTAGTTGCATGGCCGGTTAAACTGATTTGTTTGTGTACTGTACCTACTCTGTTAACTAACTAAGATGATCAGAGTGTCGAGACATGACGGGCCAACCTCTGTCCTTGTTTGGTTGGGACGTTGGTTCGAAGTGTCATGACATTATGTGAATCCTAGTAGCAAGCAGAGATTTATATATCATATTCTCTTATTACTGGTTTTAATGTCTCATATCGTGCTTCCTTGCGGTACTTGCTATTAGAGGTCTAACCTCTCTGGTTTTGCATGGCCAGATTTAGAGCCGGTTCCCGAGGACTCAGCTTACCTCTACCTTCAAGATGGTCAATACTAGAGGAATGATCGCAGGAGGACTCGAGTGGGTTCCTTACTTCCCCGCTCGTTTTGTTAATTACTTTATATTTTGTCGCTTGACACCGACATGTTAGTCGGATAGTCTTGCATTTACTTTTACATAATTGTAATTAAGTCAGACTGCAGCTGATAACAATTGTGTATATGTTGCTATATCATCTGGCTATGTTTTGTAAAGCCAGATCTCAAGAACATTTTGACTAAGCATTTGGGACGCCTTATTGCTTTATCTTAAATGTTCTTTGTTATTGCTTCTTGTTTGAATGATTGAGACAATAGATGTGAAGTGACCATAGCGAGACTTTCATGTAGTATGCACCCCCTTGTCTTTTAGACAGCATTGATCGTATTATACGGTATTCATCTACCCGTAATACGTAGCTGGCTGAGTCATTTTCCCGTTCTCCAGTATTCTGGTTCTGGGGCGTGACAAGAGTTAAAAGAGGGGAGAGGTGGTTGAGTTCTGATGGGTGTGAGGGATTGAGGTTGAACGTGGGGTGTAGAGGAGTTAGAGGGAGATAAAGAATAGGGGAGAAGTTGAACGAGCAACGCTGGTCCAAATTTGGACCAGCTCAAAAGTATATTTATTTATTTATTTATTTTATTAAATAAACCAAAGTCCAATCAGATTTAAGAGAAGGGTTCTGGTCTGGGTTCGAGCTCGGGTCTGGGTTTGAGTCTGAGTCAACAACCAAAAGTCCAGGTTTATTAATTTTTGAAATAATTTTAACACTCAACAATAATACTAATAATTATAATAATAAAAATAATAATAATTTACAAAAATTGGATTTCACAATCTTCCCTCCTTAGAAAATTTCGTCCTCGAAATTTAAAGGCAAGGTTAGGGATTACCTCAAGTCTCAAACAGGTACGGGTACTGCTTCCGCATCTGGTCTTCTCGCTCCCAGGTCGACTCGTCTGGTGAGTTGTGCCGCCACATCACTCTGACAATCGGCGTCACGGTGTTCCTGGTTCTCTTCTCGCCTCTGTCCAATATCGCCACTGGCTTCTCCGGCACTGTGAGGCTGGGTCCAATCTCCAGCTCTGAATGGTCCAAGATATGGCTCGGGTCCGGGATGTAGCGTCTCAGCTGCGAGACGTGGAAGACGTTGTGGACGCCTTCGAGACTTGGGGGTAGAGCCACCCGATAAGCCACTTCTCCAATCCTGCTAAGTAATTCAAATGGACCAATGTACCTGTGGCTTAACTTTCTTGCTCTGCCGAAACGAATGGTTCCTCTGGTAGGCGAGATCTTCACAAACACACTGTCGCCTTCTTCAAACTCCAAAGGCCGTCTGCTACTATCAGCCCAATGCTTCTGTCTGTCTTGGACAATCCTGAGCTTGTCTCTGATCATTCTCACCTTCTCTGCTGCGTCGGTCACCATCTCAGGTCCAAGCAACACTCGTTCTCCGACGTCGTCCCAAGCAAGTGGAGTGCGGCAACGACGTCCATAGAGTGCCTCGAACGGTGTCATACCGATGCTAGCTTGGTAGCTGTTATTGTAAGAGAACTCTACCAAGTGCAAATGGTCTTCCCAAGACCCTCCAAATTCCAGGACACAGGATCTCAGCATATCTTCTAGCGTCTGGATTGTTCTCTCCGATTGCCCGTCAGTCTGGGGGTGGTATGCGGTGCTGAACTTCAGTTGGGTTCCTAAACTGTCATACAAACTCTTCCAAAAGTGAGAGATAAATCTAGTATCTCTGTCGGATACGATACTTACCGGAACTCCATGAATCCGGTAGATGTACCGCATGTACAGTGCTGCCAACTTCTCGGTGGATAAACCAACCTTGAAGGGTATAAAGTGAGCTGACTTCGTCAGTCGGTCCATAATAACCCAAATGGCATCCTTCTCTCCTTGGGATCGAGGCAGTCCCGATACAAAATCTATCGTTATGTGCTCCCATTTCCACTCCGGAATGTCAAGCGGCTGCAATAATCCTGCTGGTCTCTGTCTGCTAGCTTTAACTTGCTGACAAATTAAACATCTAGCCACATACCTGGATACGTCCTTCTTCATTCCGTACCTCCATACTATTGTGCGCATATCCCGGTACATTTTGTTGGCTCCAGGATATATGTAATACTGCGACTGGTGAGCTTCTTGCATCAGCTCGTTCCTCAGTTTGCCAATTGGTACGCAAAGCCTCGTACCATTCTTCAGTGCTCCGTCACTGGCGATTGAGAATCCTTCAAGTGTCCCTGCCAGCACCTGGTCTCTGAGTTTGCAAAGCATCTCGTCTTGGAATTGTGCCTCCTTGACTCTGTCCATAAGACTTGAACGCACTTGCAATTGCATCAATGATGATTTATCTCCTAGTACGATGGCTTCTCTTCCAAGTTTCTTCATCTCCTCCTCGGGCAGTACAATTTCCAATCCAAGCCTCTCCATATCCTCCATCAAATGACGCTCCTTGGTCAAGTGTCACGACCCGCACCCACCGTGAGGGTACGAGAACGTAACAACGCCCAGCCTACGCCGCAGTGTCGGTGGTAGAACGCTGTTCTAGGTCATGAACTATAACTACATAACAAGAAATATACTCTCCAGAAGGAGGCCAACACCGAGGTACAACTCAATCACAATCTAAGGTAGAATGTAGCACGATGGAAATAGATAAGAAATCCTCAACTGAGGTACAGCAGAAATGGAATACAAGTCTCATCATCTCTAAAATATACAACTCTGAAAATAAAGACAACAGCTAAGCATAAAAAGAAGGAACAGTCTAAGCTATCTACACTATAAAAGGTATCATCCTGAGCAGCTACCTGAACCTCCCCAGGGGTCCAGGTCGCGAGTGTCAACTAGGTAAACTCCAAGTAAGGGTGCAGGGTTCCTTATCATCCTCTGTAAAATTTTCAACAGGTCCTGTCAGGACGGGAGCGAGCACAAAATATCTCACGCAGTTCATATCATGTTAGGAAATATAAAGCATACAATAGAGTAAGGTACATGAAACGCTGAAAGAAAGAAGTGTATGAAAAATACTAGAGATTTGATAACAGGAAATATCTAAATATGATAAGTAAGAACTGTAAGCCTACTGTGATTTAGAGTACAATATGGTTATGTAAACGGTCTAGGAAAATGCAATGGTAACTCCATTGTACGTGGGTGTAAAATAGACATATACAATAGTTATACAATCTTGTACAATAGGATTTGATTACATAACCAATTCTACTCTCCCTCCCCAATCAATACACAAGGATCCACTCCAGTTACGTTATCTTGTACAATAGTGTAGAATATTATATAATGGATGTACAATATTATACAATAGGTGTACAATATTATACAATAGTTGTACAATGTTATACAATAGTGTACAATGGCCTATCCCTGGAACTCATATGATAATGAGAGTACAATATGCACAATGAGTGTACAAGGATATAGGTATTCAGTAAATACAATATGGAAGTGAAACGCACATCACAATATGTATCTAGTGAATACAAGGGGATAACATCCCAAAAGAAGATCCTTATAGTACCAATCCGTGATAACAATCGTGTCAGCATCAAGTACAGTAATCTAGAGCAAGAATGTAAATCCAGGCAAGTATGAAACGGTCAGAGAATGTACTCGCCTCGTATCTAAATGTCTGAAGTAAATGTACTGCCTGAGGAGAGGTGTCTGTCTCCTAATCAGAGCAACACAAGTTACAACATGTCTAAAATAAGGAAATAGCCTGCTACAATGCATCTACATGCTGTCTAGGTCAAACTAGGCTAAAGTCAATACTTGGTCAACTCTAGTCAACTATCTAGTCAAAGCTAGGTCAACTGGGTCAACATAGACTCAATGAAGTCTCACTAGGCCTAACCAGTCTACCCTAGTTAGTACACACCATACAAATCTAAGGCTATACAAGCCAACACAAGTCACATATCAAGATACATCACATTCATGCATATTCAACGTTATATATATATATATATATATATATATATATATATATATATATATATATATATATATATATATATATATATATAAAAGAGAAAAGAGAAAAGAACTAACATGTAAAGCTATGTGTGTGTGTGAACATGGAGGTGTACATGAAAAGAGAAATCAACACTAGTTATGAATTTACACTACACATGGCACAAAGCTAACCCATCTACATTACACATGTATTATACTTAACATGCATGGCTACAAGTATACATCTATATACATTAGAGTAGAGACTATTTAAGTTATAACTAACATGCATCTATACTTTACATAAATCTATATATATTATAGCAATCATTTAGAGAAGGGTTACATGGCATGGTGGTTGATATAGAGTGGGGTGTCCTTGTGCAGAGGGTGAAGTTCATTCTCAGTTTAGTTCCACATTTACATATAAACTAAAGTGAGCTATCCTATAAACTGGTGTAACTAACCACATAAAATAAACCATGTTATCTGAAATCTGCCATTAAGCCAACATCCCATATGCATACAGCTCATGCATTGTCTAATACTGAAATTAACTAACATTTCGAATTAAGGGGTTGAAGGTTAACATTACATTCATAGACATTCCACTATATTGAAAACTAAAATTGGCTTGGCAATAGGAAAAGGAAGGTATATATGCTTACATGGACAGTTCAGTGTTCGAACAACCTAAAATGAACTAACATTCAATCTAAATATCAGCTATGCATTGGTTCTATGTCTACATATGAAATCTGATATTGCATTTACAATATTTATACATTATGCATTCATATCTATCATTACATATATACCTTGCATTTATATCTAGCATTCATTATATACTTTCATGCATGCATTGTATATCATTCTTTCTTTCATGCATTTATGCATTGCTTACATATATTACATTAATTGCATTCCTACATGCTTGCATTTAACCATATATATACAATAATGTAAATAGGATATATATCATATATATATATCATTTCATTGATCTAACATATCATACATTACATACTCTATATTCATTTAATATCCATACTACATAGGCTCATAGGTTACACAAAATGCATATATCGTATAGTCACTCTTTTACTTAAAATCAATACTGTACCAATTGGGCATTCACTAAATTCTAGGATTAAAGTATGTTGTAGTACTTCATGTTATCTTTCCGAAACTTCAAACGGATCGTATTTTTGTGTCCGGAAGCTCCCGAAATCGCGAAAATACCGAAACGCGTTCGTCTTTCGTACAGCTGACACTCAAATAATTCTACAGAAAGTTACATAAAGAATTTGGCTTATTAAAATATATATTTGGAAATCTAACTTCGATACGGTTCTTTTAAAAAAAACGGGAGATAAATCGGAGTTTTAAGCTAAAAGTTATGACATTTCTAAGTTGCTATTGTTACTAAAAACGTGGATAAAAATTATGACGAATTTGGGTAGTTTGAGACAAAAGAACACAAGTATATAACATAATATATTAAGAACTCACTCTCTACACTAATATATATATATATGAGACACTATAGAACACATCTCCAATACAAAAATATGAGATTAAACATGTAATAATTCATTCATACATAACAACAAGACATAGTGTGTCCAAATTTGGGGTTTTCCCACATAGACACAACCACAACACAAAGGACACTCCTATGACCTCCAAATGGACACGAAATGGACATAAATGGAGATACAACCATGGAGGTCATTCCTATGGGTTCAAAATAGACCTATATGCATGAAGAAATGAAAAGGAGAAGGGATTTATACCTCCCGGTAGATCGAATCGAAGAAAAGCCTTTCCGAAGCGACACCGACACGTAGAGATTCCAAAAGGACACGAACGAGCTCCGAATCCTCCCAAACTTGGGTAGCTTCCTCCTTGGCTAGAATTGAGAAGGAAAGAAGAAGATTTGGTGGCGAAATAGAAGGATTTGGTGGAGAAATTGCTAGGGATTGCTCTCTAGGAATTTGGGGAAGAACAAGAGAGAGAGTGTGGATGAGAATAATGAAATGAACTTGAGCCTATCCTTTCCCAAAGTGGCTGGCCATATGGGGCTATTTGTCCTATTGTGGTAAGGTCCAAAATGCCCCCACTAACCTATTCTATTAGTATTAGAAAAGGGCTAAATTAGTAATTCTAAAGTCTCTAATCACACTAACCTTATCCATAATAATTAGTCTAACCTCTAACTAAAATATTTCTATCATGTGGGCCATGGCTAACTAATGTGTGGGTCCACTAAAGTCAACACTATCCCCGGGTCCCCGTTTCAAGTCGGATTGAGCTGAAATTCGAACCCGACTCAAATAACCCCAAAACAATATCATAAATAATAAAATAAATTTCAAAAATATTTCAAAAATACAAAATGACAAAAATACTCATGTTCCTGAAAACTGGGGGTGACAAATTCCTCGAAATTAAAACCAAACAATAGTAAAATATCAAAATCACAAGTCATAATTTTAAATAGTTTAAAAATGATTAAAAATTACCAAAAATCATAATTTGAAATAATTATCAATAAATAATAATTATAATTACAAAATTTCAAAATTATCCTCATTTGAAAAACTGGGTGTTACAATCCTACCCACTTTATAAAAATTTTGTCCTCGAAATTAAGATGATCGCACCCCCTTCTAGGTCAAACATAGTCAAGGGTCAATCACTAGTCAATTTCTCAACATCCAAGTACTTGGTCATCAACTGGTCAACTTCTTAGGATTTTACCTATGCTAGCTATTTAGGTGTTGGCAACTAGAATTTAGCAAAAGAGAAACTCTATAATAGACTAGCTCTTAACTTTCCAATTCTATCAAGTCACCTATAACTAAATACCTACAAGCTAAGCACATGAATACCAAATACCACACATATATATATATATATATATATATATATATATATATATATATATATATATATATATATGCTCAAGAACAACAACCCATCACATATATCCTAAGTATATCATCTATATATATACATGACTGATCAACCAAGGGTTAAGGCAGACTAAACTTATAAGGGTCTGAAACAATGCTTAGAACTAGGCTAAGGATGAATGGTCTGAATCAAGGGGACATGGTATCTAGTGAAGGGTCTGCAGACTGCCTATAAAGGTGATCAACACAAAGGAACTCAACACGAAAGGAACCTAACTAAAATGGAAAACTGAACCAAGTATAGGCTAAACAACATGTTTATAACCCTATACAACAATGGCCTATAGATACCAACTAACCTATATCCCATATGCCAATATCATCTGCAATCTATCTATACAAATAGACCTCTCGGTCTTAGGTGAAACTACAACTATACTCAAAGGCAGGCTCTGGTCATGGGTGCCTCACTGGAAAAGGTAAGGGAAAGTAGTAATAATCATCAAGGATGTAAGACATACTAACATCCTATGTGTAACTAGTTGGTATTATAGATAACAGGAGAATTATCTGCAATGGGTTACTATTCTAACACCAATGCTAACTATCACCTCTAGGGTACAGACACTCTACAAGTCATCATACCATTATACTATGAAGGAACTACCTATGAATAAGCTCTAGGGTACAGACACTCCTAAGTCATTTATAACAATCAAAAGGGTATGATGTTTAAACCTTCTCAAGATACAATCTGTTAATCATATGCGTCTGTCCAAAATCATGTTGTCCAGAGTCTTCATCATGCTAGTGAACAAGGCTACGATAATCACAGAGTCCTTGACTAAGGTACGTACCTCTAGGTTCATGGTATTTAAAATTTTTGCACTGCCGCATGCGACGGCGAAAACCTTAAATTCCCATACCCGAGAATACATCCAAAATATGACTACATGTCATCACTATGCCAACTAACACGACTATCGAGGATTCTAGATTCCATGATTTAGGCGACCTAGCCCATATAATTTTCTCAGAAGAAAAAACAAACACAACAAAAAAGTAACATGACAAAATTAATCAATCAACAAGGAACAGATGGAATCGGATTTCAAGGTAATTATAAAAGACAATTACGGAAATGGAATTGAGAAGAACGGAACTTGCAGCAAGATCTCCAATGGTCTGTGCATCCTTGACTGTCCTGACGATAGCTCGTCCTGCTACTTTTCTCTGGTCTGCTGCTGATGCTGCATGAATCACCGATGCTAAGAGAAATCAGAAATGACGAGAAAAAATCTCTGTACAGATAGAGGTGCACCTCCAATGTAGCAGAAACGCCAACCTGAGTCGGCACAACAGAAGCTGCGATCTCGAGGCCCTGATGAACAGGACGAGTGGTGGCCAGCCTCTCGATAGTATCTCCCGAACCGAAGCGATGAGATCGTGTCTTCATAACCATCATGAAAACTGATCAAACAAGAAGCAATTTCTGAGAATGAAACAAAAAATTTAAAGGAGGGCAGTTTATATTCAAGGGAAGTCAATAAGCAACAATTTTTGACAAAAAGGAATCTGATTAAGAGTTTTTCCTAATGTGATTGAGTACCTCCAAAATATCCTAATCCTACTGCAGGCTGTAGTGATACTCTAGTTCGAATACCACTACATAAACTCGACCTGCATGGGCCACCACTAAAAATGTGTCACGACCCGCTCCCACCGTGAGGGTACGAGAATGTAACAACGCCCAGCCTACGTCGCAGTGTCGGTGATAGAACGCTGTTCTAGGTCATGAACTATAACTACATAACATGAAATATACTCTCCAGAAGAAGGCCAGCACCGAGGTACAACTCAATCACAATCTAAGGTAGAATGTAGCACGATGAAAATAGATAAGAAATCCTCAACTGAGGTACAGCAGAAATGGAATACAAGTCTCATCATCTCTAAAATATATAACTCTGAAAATAAAGACAACAGCTAAGCATAAAAAGAAGGAACAGTCTAAGCTATCTACACTATACAAGGTATCATCCTGAGCAGCTACCTGAACCTCCCCAGGGGTCCAGGTCGCGAGTGTCAACTAGGCAAACTCCAAGTAAGGGTGCATGGTTCCTCATCATCCTCTGTAAAATTTTCAACAGGTCCATGTTTGCAAAAATAAAAGTTTAAGAACTTTATTGATACAAACTTTATAAAAGATTACAATTTGAATTCTGGAATGGTACACCAATCTAGATGACGATTGCTTTATCCCTTGGACGATGTGAACTCTGAAGACGACGCCTCTGAAGTTGAAGACAACTCTGGAATTGAAGGCAAAAAGCCTCGAAAGTTGAAGGCAAGAGCCTCGAAAGAATACAGCAGCACTTGGACAAGAACTCCTGAACTCTCTGAACTTTGAAGTCTGATCTCTCTATAATCTGATCTCTGATTATTGATCCCCTTGAATGGAGACTTGAAACTCCATTTAAAGAGTTCTGAGAAATAACTAACTTTCAGTTATTCTGGACTGCGCATGATGGATTACGCAGCATTTAGATTGCGTAACTGGACTGCGCAGGCAGTTGCTGGATCATGGGCCAACTGTCTTGGACACATGGCATCATTTGATTGAAATACGCATGATCGTGCATAGACAGTTGCCATGAAATAAGCAATTGATGGCATGAATGCCACGTGTATTTTGTCATTTATGCTGATAGAACGCGTACACTGAATTGTGCTGGTCTTGGATTGCGCAGACTTGGACTACGCAGGAAATGGATTGCGCCAACATAAATTGTGCCAACATAGATTGCGCTGCCAGCTGTCCTCGAGCGCCGTACTGCACGATTAAACGAATGGTCGCCTCGTTCTCCGCGCTGTCAGCTGTCAGAAGATTTGATTTGTGTCAGGTAATGATGATGATCTGCCACGTCAGCCTGCGCACTTGGGTGTGTGCGCAATCTAGTATGCGCAATCCGATGGATGCGCAATATGATGTCTGTGCAGTTCATCTGAAAGTTGTATTTCTTGATTTTCTGACTTTGTTGATGTGTGCAACTTGATTTTTTAGGACATACAAGACCCCCTTCAAAGTTTTCGAAAGTTGAATTTATTCAAAATTTCGAAATACTTTGAATTTTGAATTTGAAATCAATTTGCGCATGTAATGAGCTGTCTGCGCAATATGAGGGTTTAGCCCATTTTTAGGCGCAATCTAAGGCGGCCGTTTCGATTTGAAAAACTATAAATAGTTCTTCAATTCCTTCGAAGTGTTCTTTACTTGTTTTCTTCGTGCACTTGAGAAAAATTTCTGAGCTCTTTCTTCCTTTCTTCTCCGACGATCTCAATGGCTCCCCGACGATCCTCTGCCGCTGCTAAGGGCAAGGCCCCCGCCGAGTCATCGGCTAGGGCTGCGCGACGAGCTTCTCGCCATAAAACTGCTCATCCAGCAATGATAGGTAGATGACCTAATCAAAAACTCTTTTTAGAGTTTTGATTTCACTGTTTCTTCAAAATCTATCTCTTTTTAGAGATAGGATCATACTGCGCCACCCTTTTTAGGGTTCTGGTTGCACGAATCAGTTTATTCTTTATTTTTATGAAGGACGACTCTCTGCGCAATCGGTCGAACTGCGCTGACAAAAGTCAGCGCAACTTGCTGATTTACACGAGACTGTCAGCACAAACTGATGTCTGTTTGTTTGCGCAATCTGGTTATTTGCGCAATCTGATATTGCGCAATTTGATTTTGCTCAATCTAATATTTGCGCAAACTGAGTCTTTGACTTTGACTTGTACTGAAACTGTCTGATGCAGTTAATACTAGAGAAGATCCAGAATATAAGAACTTCGTAGGGACCCTTTCAAAATCAGAATATAAAAAGGACCTATCACATGTGCACTATCCTCAATATGATCTGCCAATCTCCCGCCAGGCCATTTTGATATCCCAAGATAATGAGACACTGCAATGTTTGATGAATGGACAACCTCTGGAATCAGCAGATGCTGTCATACACAAGAAACCATTATTCCTATTCGGTGAAGCTTTTGAGAAAAGCTCTCAACCGAGACCAAGAATGGAAGAAAGGATTGTCCATCAGACGGATAAATCATTCTCGATACCAAATGTTCCACGTTGCCTCCCCTTATTCCGGTATGCTCATACGAGCTATCCGAGGAAGATGGAATGGAACCTTACACCATTCCAAGATGCCCGTCCAGGAAGAATTTTTGTGAAGAAGGGGCCAAGCAAGAAGGATATGTTCTACAGTTCCTCAGAACGGTACAGTGTTTTGTTGAGAGGTCTGAAACCGGTTGTATTCTGCCGGAGAATTCTTTCTTGTTAATGCCCGTCAGAACTCCAATTTTTGCAAATGAATTTGCGAAGGTCGAAGGAAGATATCCTGAGCAGGACATCAGATTAACTGGATTGGTGAATCCAGATTTTAAAAGATGGAGCTGCATAGCAAATTGGATTCTGACCAAGTTTGAAAGCAAACTGCAGCAAATCAACTTGTACCAAGCAGTGCATGCCACTGTCTATGGTTTTGCTCCGAACCCGCACCTGTTCTTGGCTCTAGCAGAGAGGTATAATTACAGAACAGGGACCTTCATGACTCCCGGCGGAGAAATCGGGTTTGCACTTCATGAGATACGGTACATCTCTTATTTGCCAATGGAAGATGCCCCATATGAAGAATTTGTCCCAACCAATGATGAGTTGGACAGACTCCGGAGAGAAAATATAGAAATGGTAGCAGTCTTCGAGGAACTGCTATGTCATTATAAAATTTGTTCTCTGTTCTATAAAAGTGCTACATCAAACACTTGCTATTCCTCGAAATGGCTACCTTATCTGTTCCTTAATCACATTCAAGAACCGAAGACTAAGGAACATGATAGATGCTATCCTGACTTCTTTAAGCCATTGAGCAACACAGAAGTGATGAAGTTGATGGAAGAAAGTGGCAATTTTGATAAAGAGATGAAGGATGATTATCAATGTCCTCCTTTGAAGAAAGGAGATACTCTCGAAAGTTATTTGAGAGTAGGATATAGACCGATGTCAAAAGAAGCCCAATTAGCAGGATTTCTGACACATTGGTTCCGTCGGTTTGTAGTCCCGGGATCCAGTGCTGTAGACCGCTTCCATCGCGGTGTTCTTTTTGCTGCCGTTAGATTAGTCTTCGACTATAAGATGGATCTTTTGTCAGCGATGACTTGTAAGCTGAATACTGGTCTTCGTCTGTACGTCGATCTGATGATGAAATCCAAGAGTGAAAAAGAATTTTCTCGGTTGGAATTACCGTATACATATCTATTTGGGTGGTTGCTCCTTCACCATCCCACTTTGATGGACCCCGGCATGGGACCGGTCGACGACAGCTTTTTGTGGAGATACTCTCATAGTAAGTGGAAATTCACTGCTCTGAGAGATTGTAGATATGCTCTGAACCTGAGCAAAGGATGGAACTTTTATTGCACCCATTCTCCTGCTGGTTACGAACAAATACCGACAAATATGATTGACTCGAAGATGCATCCTCTGAGCCGTGCAGCTTTTGAGTGGTTAAAAATAATTCGACCGTCCCATTTGGTGTACCGGTTTGAAGATGAATGTTATTTAGAGCCATATCTCCCCAGTCGATTTGCTCGGCAGTTCGGGTACGACCAATTCCATGTGGGGAATGCTATCACATGTCTTCAAGGAAAGGGTTTTTTAATAGATGGGGCCCGAGCATGGGCTTATTATAATGCTCGAGATACGAAAGTGACGTTCTCGATGCCAGTAAATAGCAATCATGGCCCTCGGATGCTATTTACATACTTAGTATTCTATACATCTTCGAACATCTTTGCTGAGAATTTCAACCTCGCGGATAGCTTCGCATCTTCAACAAGATTGAAGAGGGGAGGGGTCGTCATGTCGCTCATAGGAAATGATGAAGTACATGAGCCAGTAGATGCACCCTTGGAAGCTTCAAAGGATGTTATGTTCCCTCAAGAAATTAATGCGCCACTACGTATCTCTTTGAAGGTGGGCAAATCTCCAGCCAAGAAGAGGAGAAGAGAGGAGCCTCCTGCTCTGGCAGCAAAGAAGAAATTGATCTTAGATCATTCTTCTAAAAAGATTACCACTAGATCTCAATTTCGGCAGCTGGCCGAGACAATTCAGCAAGAAGAGGCTACTACACCGACCTCTGTCCAAAGACAAGTCGAGACTGTAAATATAGAGAGCCCTGAGGGGCCTCTGAAAAGAAAGAAGCTGGCCCAAAGAAGAAATCGAGCCCCGTCTTCAATAGTAGTGGATGCTGCGGCTGGATTCACTTTGCCATCTCCCACTCCTATTTCAGAGCCTAGGGATAAAACTCCTAGTCCAGAACATAGAGAAGAGATCGAGCAGAGAAAAGATCTTGATCCGAGAACTGAGGCTGAAGAGCCTAGAGAAAGTATTATGGAGGAAGTGGAGGAAGAGCAAAATGTTGTACACTCTCTTCCACCTGCTGCGGAGACGACTCAACTTCTGCCTACTCCTAGAACCCTCCACGAAGAGGAAGATCGCGAAGTGATTGCGGCTCTAGAAGATTGCAGCTACAGCCCGCTGGAGGACTATTGTGACCAAGCTGCAACTACCAGCGGGAATGCACCAGAAGAAGATGAAGATGAGGAGAGCTCTTCGTCTGAGAATATTGATGAATATATGCAAGATCTTGAAAGAGATGATGAAGTGCATATATCTTCTAATGCTGTTGATGATACCTTAAATCCTGAAGAGGATGTTGAGGTTCCAGAAAACGCTGTTGATACCTTAAATCCTGAAAAGGATGTTGAGGTAGAAGTATCTCCAGAAAAAGCAGCAAATGAAGAAGCTCCGGAAGAAACTCCCGCTACTGATCCTCAAGGTATAAAATGAAATTAGCAATCTCCTCTTAAATAGATTGATAGCTAACGTCTTTATTTGTATTTTCTGCAGATCTTGAGACTCCTCTAGCACCTCCGACGTGCACGGACATAGTGCCTATAACGACGGTGATTGTTAGTAGCAGTCATCATTTATCCTGTGGTTCTGAAGCGGGCAGTAGCCAAGCTGTTATGGCTGAAGCTACTTCTGCTCGGCCAGAGTCTATTCCAGCAGATGATAGGCTCATTATTGGATTCAACCATGGTAAGATAATTTACATCTTTAATCTTCTTGGACAATAGCAAACAACAGGCAAAATGACAATTTTTACTTTTTGCAGAAGAACAACCGGGAGGGGCAACTAGCTCCACTTTGGCTCCTTTGTTCAAAGAGCCCGCTGTCCAGACGCGAGAGATTGAACATCCTACGGCCTCATCATCAACAGTAGTAGCTGCAACTCCTGGTGCTATAGCAACTAATAATCTTGTGATCCAATCATTTACCAGATGTTTTTTTGAATCTTTGGGCCCTCTAGTAAAAAGAATGATGGAAAAAGAGGGTACTGACTTTTTCATGGTTAGAGGTCCAACCTCTCTCTTAGTAAGGGCTATTCGGGAACAAGGTGACGAGGCTCAAGCCACTCTCCTGGAACATATTTTGAATGAGTTAGAGATTTCCATCAAAATCTATAAAGAGCTCAACCAAGGAGACGTAGAGTCTCTAATGCAGGCAGAATTCGAACAACTGGCTCAAGCAGCTGACATTGAAAGGGTCAATCTCCAGAATCTTTTGGAAGCTTTCTCTGCAAAATCTGCTGAATATAACTCCAAGCTAGAATCAGTAACCTTGATGGCTGATAGAAAAGAGAAGAGAGCTGCTGAGCTAAGGGCAGAGATTGCTCGTCTCCAGAAGGAATTAGAAGACGAAGTTGTTGATCATCAACTTGCAACCCAACAATTCAATGCTCTGATTCAGGAGAGGGATGAGTATGTGGAAGCTCATAATGCTGAGATTACTCGCCGAATGGTGTCCATGCCTGCTTTCAATGAAAAAATCGGGATGGAAGAAGCCAGAAGGAGGGTGATGTCCACTCGTGAAGAACGGCTGCAGACTCTAAAGCAGCAGATTGATAATCTGATAATACCTCCGTCTTAGTGGAACATTTTGTATCTTTATGTCTTTGAAGTACATGTATTTTTGTAATGTCTCATATTTCGATTAATAAAAGACATTTTTGTTGTGGCTCCATTATTTGTTGCATTCTTGTTCAGATATAAATAATAGAGATAGAAAATATATTCAGAGGTGCAAGACATGATATATTTCTTGATAATTTTGTAGAAAATAATTATATTCATTATATCTGCTCAGAGGTAATATGGACGTGGCAGAATATACTGAATATTATTATCTCAATTGACAACTTAATCGAAACGATAAGTTGCTGATATGGATGTGAGATGAACGGGAAAACCGTCAAATGATGGAATGAACGGACAGACCGTCAAAATGGATAATAACGAACGGATGAACCGTCAAGTGATGATGAATGAACGGATGAACCGTCGGATGATAATGAACGGACGAACCGTCGGGTGATAATGAACGGATGAACCGTCGAATGAATGTAAATGGGTGAACCATCAGATGAATATAATGAACGGACGAACCGTCGGGTGATAATGAACGGATGAACCGTCGAATGAATGTGAATGGGTGAACCATCGGATGCATGTAATGAACGGACGAACCGTCACGTGAATTGAATGAACGGATGAACCGTCAGGTGATGATGAAGGAACGGGCGAACCGTCGGATGGATGTGTTGCTTCGTTATCTGCCTATAAATAGAACAGAATTTTAGCAGAAAAGAGCACTTCCCCTTTTCTAACATAAAAATGTCATCTGGAGATGCATCTAAGAAGGCTGATCTTGCCCCAAAGGTTGAGAAGGGCACTGAAGAATGTCCTGTCGATCCAGTTCAATCAAAGGAGGCAGAAGTAGGCGAAGGTTCGTCTGCACCCAAGCCACCGCGAAACATCCTGGACTTTCTGCTTGAACCAGGAAGGACCGAAGAAGAGGAAGCCATGAGGATGGTCGCTTGCAAGTTCCTAGTGGGTTCTAGCAAGGAGGTTCTCGGCTCTTTTGCTGACCGTATTTTTGAAAAGGAGGACAGTGGTCCGCGTCCAAATGTAGAGAAGGATAATAGTGACCTTCCTTAATATCATGTACTATCATTCATGATGAAATAAAATTTTATTTATGAACTTGAACTTGTCTGATGATTTACAAGTATTTACATTTATACATAATACTTTTTAAGGAACTTGCCATTGATAGGCATCATTGTAATTCGTCCATCCAGTTCTGAGAGTTGATAAGCTCCATTTGAGAAGACTTTGCTTACAACGTAGGGACCTTTCCACTTTGCATCGAATTTGCCTTTACTCATATGAGTCATAGTCATAGGATGTCTGACTGTTAAAACAAGTTCTCCTTGCTGAAAGGCTCTGACCTTAACTTTACGGTTGAAAGTCTTAGAAATACGAGCTTGGTATAACTCAATATGTTGTTGAGCCATTAACCGCTTCTCATCAAGTGCCTCCAATTCTTGAAGTCGAAGAAGATCATTGTTCTCTGTAGTGAGCTCGTTAGCAATGGCAATCCTTAAAGAAGGAATTTGGAGTTCCAGAGGAAGAACAGCTTCACAGCCATATACCAAAGAGAAAGGTGTAAAACCTGTGGGGTTGCGAAACGTAGTTCGGTAGGCCCATAGACACTCGCCAAGCTTTTTACTCCAATTCCGATTGTTAGTGGATACAAACTTTTTGAAGAGCTTGATAATAGTTTTGTTGAAGGCTTCAGCTAAACCATTAGCGGCATGATTGTAGGCAGTCGAGGCGACGCTGTCAATCTGGTGGTCATCACAGAATATGGTGAATTTTTGGCTGATGAATTGCGGTCCGTTGTCATGAATGATTCGTCGAGGGACACCAAATCGATAAATGACATGGTATTTGACGAAGTTGATGACACTACTGGTCTTGACTTCAGCCAGGGGTATAGCTTCAGCCCACTTAGAGAAGTAGTCTGTTATTGCTAGAATGAACCGATGTCCTCTAGAAGAAGGAGGATTAATAGGACCTATGACATCCATGCCCCAAGCTTCGAAAGGCCAGAAAGCGACTGTTGGATATAGGAATTCTGAAGGTTGATGAATAAAATCTGCATGGATTTGACAGGCTCGATATTTCCTTGCATATTCGATAGCATCTGATACCATAGAGGGCCAGTAGTAACCCATTCTTCGGATGCAATCCTGTAGTTTAGGACCGGGCTGATGTGCTCCGCAGACACCGTCGTGAGCTTCATGCAGTACTTGTTTTGCTTTATCACCAGCTAGACAGCGCAAAAGTAGGCCGTCATAAGTCCGTCGATAGAGAGTCTTAGTGGTTTGGTTGTAGTAGAATCGTAAAGATCGTCGTCGAATACTTGTAGCCTCCTTAGGATCTTCGGAGAGTATGTCGTGAACCACAAAGTCGATGAAAGGAGTTCTCCAATCTTCATTGATAACATTAATTTCAGCAAAATTACTGAACTCGATATTACGATTGTTTTCGACACAAAATAATTCTCGATTAGAGATAACCACCACTTGTTGTCTTCTGATGGGAATGGCTAAGACTGCTACAAGATTGGCCAAAGCATCTGCCTCAGTATTGTATGCTCGGCGTACATATTCAATAAAGAAAGCTTTGAATGATGTAGCCATGTTGATTGCTGCTTCAAAGTAAGGTACCAGATCTTGATGACGGACTTCATAAGTTCCTCTAACCTGGTTGACAACCAGCTTAGAGTGCCGTAAACTTCGAGATATTCAATGTCCAATTGCTTGGCTAATTGAAGACCGATGAGTAGAGCATTATACTCTGCTACATTATTGGAACAGGATTCATCTAGAGAGTAAGCTCTTTGGATAGTTGATCCATCTGGAGAAACGAGAACAACTCCAACTCCTGCTACAATAGCACCATTGGGTCCGATTCTGGATGCTCTGTCAAAGAATAGACGCCAGGTTGGAAATTCTTCAAAGATCAGGTTGACTTCCAGCGTCTCGTCTGGAATTTTATCGTAAAGCTTGGATGTTTCTGGTACGGGATGAGCCGCCAAAAAATCCGCCAGCGCTTGACCTTTGACAGACTTTTGAGGAACATACACCATGTCATATTGGGATAGAAGAATGGCCCATGTAGCAAGCCGAGAGTTGAGTGTGCTAGGCTTCTTCATCAGTACCCGAAGAGGATTGACTCGGGATATGACATGAATGGTTTGACCAATGATGTAATGCCTTGTCTTTTGAACGGCGAACATAAGGGCTAGACATTCTTTTTCAACCGGACTATAACGGTGTTTAGCACCAATCATAGTACGACTGAGATAGTAAATTGCTTGTTCATGACCTTCTTTATTCTTTTGGGCAAGTAAAGCACCCAATGAATGGTCCATAGCACGAACATACATTAAGAATGGTATGCCAGAGATTGGTGTCACCAAGACTGGTGGGTTCATGAGATATCGTTTGATGTCGTCGAATGCTTGTTGACATTCTTCAGTCCAAATAAAAGATACACCCTTCTTCATTAGTTGAGTGAATGGTCTGCAGCGTCCAGACAAGTTCGAAATGAATCTCCTGATGTACGCAAGTCGACCTTGGAATTCTCGTAGCTCTTTTAGGTTGCGTGGAGGACGCATTTCTTGAATGGTTTTGATCTTCTCGGGATCCACGTGTATACCCTTAGAGGTAATAACGAAGCCGAGAAACTTACCACTAGAGACACCCAAGAATGACTTGGTGGGATTCATCTTGAGCTGATGTTGACGCATGAGATTGAAGATTGTTCTCAAATCTTGGATATGATCTTCTTTCAGACGACTTTTAACAGCGATATCATCAACATAACATTCGACTATTTTACGAAGATGTTCTCTAAAAATGGTACTCATGGCCCGTTGGTAAGTTGCACCAGCGTTCTTGAGACCAAATGGCATCACTGTGTAGCAATAGACTCCCCGAGGAGTGCGGAAAGATGTGTGTTTTTCATCTTCGGGATTCATCTTGATCTGATTGTATCCAGAGAATCCATCCATAAAAGATATTCACTCAAACCCACAGGTATTGTCAATCATGACGTCTGTAATAGGGAGGGGAAAATCATCTTTTGGACATGCTTCATTAAGATCCTGAAAGTCGATGCAGACTCGAACTTTGCCGGTTTTCTTCAGGACTGGAACAACGTTGGCTACCCAATCAGGATGTTGTTCTTCTCGAATAAAGCCACAAGCGATAAGTTTCTTGACTTCATCACCAATTGCGTCCATCATTTCAGGCTTGAATCGTCGTTGCTGCTGTTTGACTGGTTTAGCATTAGGCCAAATGTTCAGTTTGTGAGTAGCAATTTTGGGATCTAAACCTAGCATATCTTCATAACTCTAAGCAAAGACGTTAATGTATTCTTTAATGAGAAGAATCAACTCTTGCTTATCTGTTTCTGAAAGATTCTTGCTAATGAAGATTGGACGAGGTGACTCGCTTTCTCCTACATCAACTTGAACTAGTTGATCTTCAGTAGGAGGTTTTCTTTGTTCAAATCGAAGTACCCACTGATTATCCATCTGTTGAGCCCAAGGATCTGTTTCAGAATTTTCTTCAACGTCTTCATCGTAGCCTTCCAGAAGTTCAGCGGAGACCATATTAGAAGATACGATCACACGATGGACTTCACCGATGCTAGTGTCAGAATCCCATGATCTGGAATCGGAAGAATTAGAACGTTCTTCGCTATCAGAGTCGGAAACTGCTGGGGATAACATCGAAGGAGAAGCATATCCGATACCTCTTTTGGTCTTGCTATAGTATATATCAGATTTTTCTTTTGGAACAGCTGTACGAATGGGAGTTCGTCTACCCTTACCGTAGTTGAGGCCATTTTTAAAGTCATAACCCATCTTACGGATGATGTCTTTTGATTGTTGACTATAACGACGGAGTTGTAGATGTCCTGTATCGTTAAGCTTACTATCATCCGTATAGCTGAATTGTTGTTCTGGTCCTTTACTAAAAAGTATTAGACTTTCGCCTTTCTTTCGAACAGGGACAATACGGTAAGAGTCATCTGGATCTTCAAATGAGACTTCTGTCTGAAGAGATTGTACAACTCCCATTGTAAATGATTTGAAGCTATCTAACATATCCAAATAGCATTTAGTATGATAAATAACATCAGTATACTGAAAAGTAGATACTTTTTCATTAATTTGTACATCTGTATTTGTAGCAGGACCTTTAGCCTTAGCAGGCTTAGTCAGATTGATTACAAGATGGAGAGAAGAAGAACGTAGAGGAAGCTTGTTACGACGAAGGTCAATAACAAGTGGCTCAGAGGAGGTGAGCTCCCTTTTTTCCTTGTTGTGAGTTAAATCAACAACAAGTGGCTCAGAAGAAGTGAGCTGCTTTTTGTCCTTGTTACGACGTAAGTCGATAACAAGTGGTTCAGAAGAGGTGAGCTCCCTTTTATCTTGATCGCCATCAACTGATTCTTTCTGAACTGGCAAGTGAATAGCCAATGGTTTAGAGGACTGAGGATTGGAAATACGCCCTTTAACAGGTATGATGAGAGTGTCATTGGGCACTGCTTTTTGGTCTTCTTCAGTATCCATGGCCAATACCACTTTCATAAATTCCTTCTTATACATACGAGCGTCATTGCAATACGCTTCGACGCCTTTGAAAGGATAAAGGTCTGCAACTTCTTTGTGAACTTCTCCTTTGTCATCGACATATTTAAAGCATTAATGAAGAGTTAATGGAACAACATTATGTTCATGGAGGAATGGTCTTCCCAGAAGAGCGTTGTAAGAACAACCATGATTATCGATGATATAGAAGGTCACCTTTGTGCGAAGATTGCCTATTTGGAGTTTTAAGCGAATCTTACCCAAAGGTTCACTCCTTCCTTGGTTGAATCCCAAGATAGTGGTGATTGTGCTTGAAAGACTATGCACTGGTATCTTCAATGCGTCTAGCATCGTCTTTGGCATGATGCTGAGTGTAGACCCTGGATCTATCAGGATACGATCGACTTTCATCGAATCGACATACCCTGTATAGTAGAGAGGATGATCATGTCTATTATCCTCCAGTAGCATATCATCTTGAGTGAAAGTGATGTTTGGAATCAACTCCAGGATACTATGATAATAACGACAAGAGACCGGTTCGGCTTCCAGCTTTTTGAGAAGAGTTAGGCAAGTTTCAGCCTGCATCAGGGCTTCACTTAAAGTTTCTCGAGTCTCATTAGAAAGGCGTAAGAGCTCGAAGATTGATAGCCTAGCCGGTGTATTGGCTAGTTGAGCCAATATATCAAAGTTGTACGGCTTTTCAAGTCCTGTAAGAGATAATTTCTTCAAGGGTTTGTCAAAGCGGACTTGTTGTTTGCCTTTGTCAGCAACCACCGGCTTGGGAGGAATAGGTACTACAACTTGTGAGGATATGGAAGGGATCTCTTCCATGGAAGCAGGTTGTGCTGGAGCAGGTTCAGAAGAAGAGGTAGGGTCCTCTTGAGCTTCAGAATGATCTTTCAAATAGGCTTTCCCTGATCTGGTGCCTAGCAGAATTTCTTCGTCAATTATGGGGTCAAAAGACACCATGTTGCAAGTCTTTGTCTTGCCTTTAGAACGACCTTTCTTCTTGGAAGAAGAGGGCACTTCAAATTTCGGAGCAAGATCGGGATGGATCTATATAATTTCACCGTTGTCAAGAGACAAGGGGAGAAGACCTTCATTTGGTGGAAGCGGAAGATTTTCAATCTCAAGAGTAGCTTTGGGAATGGGAATGACATCGTGCTGTACCATCTGCGGAGGAAAGTCACCAAACTAGACTGAAACCATATTCGCAGTAACAGTCTTCTCATCTTGCTGCAGAGTGACGACATCAGCATTGACAAGCTCTTGAATTTTGCCTTTGAGCACATAGCATGCTCGAGTAGGATGTCCAATGAACCTGTGGTAGACACAATATTTAGGATGATCTGTCTTACCGACTTTATCAGCTTTCTTTGGGTCTGGGAGCTGAATCTTGTTGCTTTTGAGTAAACATTCAAAGATGCTTGCAGTGTCATTCTCGTCGAAGGAATATTCTACTTTCGGACGAGGTTCCCTCGGTGGAGGAGCAGAAGGAGTCGGAGTGGATGTAGGCGGAGCCACATTGACAGCCAAAGATTCTTTATTCTTGTTCAAATTGATGTTCAAAGTCTCTTTTGCTTTGCAGTTGTTCTGGCGGTTGCCACCACCTGATGTCTGATGTTCATCTCGATCGGGGTTAGACATCTGTACCCCCAATTGTTTGAACTTCTCGGCACTCACTTCTGCAGCTTTGGCATTGACAATGAATGAAGGCCAATCTTGGCACTGGGTAGATCCTGTCCACATACTGATGATAGGCAAAAGATTTTCCTTACAAGTATCAATAGTGATAGCAGCTGGAGTCCCGGGAGGCATCTTCAAGGCTTCACGGCGGAACCGTTCGATGAAACTCTCAGCAGTTTTATTGTGTTTCTGTTTGATTTTGTTGAGAGCCGACATAGTCATGTCATTGAATCCTTCATAGAATCGTTCCAGGAAGATTTGCTTAAGACCTGAGAAGGAAGTGATACAACCATCGGGCAAACTTCTATACCAGTCATATGCTACGTCGGCTAAACAACCGACGAACACTCTGGTAAGAAGAGCGTCATTTGGCTGGAGTTGATGGTCATTACCTCAAAATGATTGATGAATTGACTAGGAGAAGTACTGCCATCGAACAAAGAGATCGTTGGGATCTTGTACTTCGGTGGGAACGGGACTTCTTTCCATTCAACTGGATAGGGCTGTTTGATCCCCAATCTTTGCAAGTTGTCTTTTTTTTTTGAAAGCTTCGAACTGGGTTCGCAAGAGTTTGACAGCTTCATTGGCGTCTTCAAACGATGAAGAAGGAGCATGTTGAGTTAAAGTGGTAGGAGGAGGAACAGTATTGTAAGTACTACCCCCAGCTCCCGACTGACTAGGTATAGTTTGAACTTGTACTTGTACAGGAGGCATTTGAGGAGACACTACCCCCAGCCCAGTATTGGCAGGTACTGAAGATGCTATGATCTCTAGATTTACAGCAGTAGGTACAGTAGGTGGTGTGACATGTTGTGCCACTATAATAGAATGCATACTAGCAACCATTTCAGCCATGGTTTTTAGCTTGTCTTCAAGTGCAGCGATTCGCTGTTCTTGATTTATAGATGTTGAAGCATCTGGATCTTCATTGACAACATAAGCTGTCACTTCTCTTGGTACAGTGGAAGACACTGTCTGTTCAGAGCTTTCGCTGTATGCATCATAGTCGGAGAAAGAGTCGTCTCCTGACTGAGAAGTAGGAAGATACCCTGAAGGATTTTGAGGAAGATTCCTTTGACCGATTGTATCTCGGCTTCGAGAACGGGTATGTCGAAACACTCCTTCAAAAGATTCTTGGAGTAATTCTAAATACCGTTGACTTGGTTTACGAGATTTGCCATGCTTAGAGCACTTTCTACCTCCAGTGTCTCGGGAAATCATGTTGATAGAAGCATACAAGACTTCATCTTGTTCTGACATAGGTTCAGATTTAGCAAAAGTCAGACGATCGAAGACAGATCGTTTTGTTGTTTGACAACAACATTGGATGATGACTTTGTGGTTGCAATGATGATCAGATGGTTGAACTGAAGGTGTTGAAATATTGTCTCGTTTTTGTCTGAGATGTTCTCGAAGATCGGGAACAACAGCAGGACGAGGAAAACTCTGAGGGATCTGTTCTTTGATAATATTCGGAACATGATTCCGATTCTTCAAATGTTTAGTCCCTTGAGTATACAGGGAAGTGCTCACTTCATTGGCATAAGTGTCAGGATTTTTAACCCTGGAGGTTTATTTTTGATGATGTTTGGTCTTCGGCATTGGCTGTTTGCGTTTTACCGAAGTGGGTCTGTTAAGATAAGTTCTAAGATCAGCAAATTCACCCCCAGGGGTTTCTGTTTGAGACACCAGCCATTTTCCCTATCTGAAACGGGAAATCTTGAGAGTCGGAAGGTCCTGGAATTCTGCTACCGGGGTAGGCAGAATACCTCTTTGATCAGTACAAGTTCTCTTGTTATAAAGGAAAGAAGAATCCTTGTTTGAAAGAGTTCTAGTACTGATTGGTGCCGAGGCACGTTCACATTGATCTTCTTCGGTAAAAACTGAAGAAGATTGAGAAAAGACCAAAGGGCCTTTTCCTTTGTTTTGTGAAGAAGGGTTAGCTAAAGAGCGTTTCCCTCTATTGTCTTCCAAGTCATGGGACAAGGAAGTTTGAGAAAAGACCAACGGGCCTTTTCCTTTATTTTGAAGAGGAAGAGGAATAGCCAAAGGACTACCCCCAGTAGATTGTACAGGAGCAACATTGTGTTTGGAAAGAGGAGCAGAGCCTTTCCCCTTGTTATGAGAGGAAGAGAATTTAGCCAAAAGGCTATCATTCTTGGATTGTGCAGGAACAGTTTGCGCATGAATGGATGTCGCACTGGTTTTGGTCACAGAAACTGTGGTTTGCGCATCAGGAGTTCTTGCTATAGAGTGCTTAGGGTGGACTCTGGATGCTGGAGCATTGGTTTGCGCAGACATATTGGCAGCCAATTGCGCCAGGGGCATAGGAGTTTTGTACTTGGCTAAGGCAGCATATGAAGTTTTCTGTGTACTGGCAATAGCAGATTGCGCAGCAGTAGCAGAGACAGATTGTGCAGCAGGCTTGATGACAGAAGCTTTGGACTATGCAGCAGTCTTAATAGCAGACTGCACAGAATTCTTGCTGGCAGCATCAATAGACTGCGCAGCAGTCTTTAGGACCCATACTGGGCGTACTTTGCTTGTGGCAGCAGTGGTTACAGTGCAAGGAGTGGTCTTAGAATTGATCATAGACTCGTAGGCTGTCTGGTTGATCTTCACAACCAATATCTTCTGCGTCTTTCCGATAGACGCTACGTCACATTGAGTTGTCACTTCCTCATCGGAGGAGAAAGTCGTCCCCAGCAGAGTCGCCATTTTGTTTGCAAAAACAAAAGTTTAAGAACTTTATTGATACAAACTTTGTAAAAGATTATAATTTGAATTCAGGGAATGGTACAACTTTAGGAATCCAATCTATATGACGATTGCTTTATCCCTTGGACGATGTGAACTCTGAAGATGAAGCCTCTGAAGTTGAAGACAACTCTGGAATTGAAGGCAAAAAGCCTCAGAAGTTGAAGGCAAAAGCCTCGGAAGAAT
Organism: Iris pallida; assembly: GCA_029216955.1. Classification (NCBI taxonomy): domain Eukaryota; kingdom Viridiplantae; phylum Streptophyta; class Magnoliopsida; order Asparagales; family Iridaceae; genus Iris; species Iris pallida. Next base: position 12,820,281 of record JANAVB010024997.1, on the reverse strand, counting down.
GCAGCAGCACTTGGGCAAGAACTCCTGAACTCTCTGAACTTTGAAGTATGATCTCTTTATAATCTGATCTCTGATATCTGATTATTGATCCCCTTGAATGGAGACTTGAAACTCTATTTATAGACTTCTGAGAAATAACTAACTTTTAGTTATTCTGGACTGCGCATGATGGATTGTGCAGCAATTGGATTGCACAACAATGGACTGCGCAGGCAGTTGCTGGATCATGGGCCAACTGTGTTGGACACATGGCATCATTTGATTGAAATGCGCATGATCGTACATAGACAGTTGCCACGAAATGAGCAATTGATGGCATGAATGTCACGTGTATTTTGTCATTTATGCTGATAGAACGCGCACACTGAATTGCGCTGGTCTTGGATTGCGCAGACTTGGACTGCGCAGAAAATGGATTACGCCAACATAAATTACGCCAACATAGATTGCGCTGCCAGCTGTCCTCGAGCGCCGTGCTGCACGATTAAACGAATGGTCGCCTCGTTCTCCGTGCTGTCAGCTGTCAGAAGATTTGATTTGTGTCAGGTAATGATGATGATCTGCCACGTCAGCCTGCGCACTTGGGTGTGTACGCAATCTAGTTTGCACAATCTGATGGATGCGCAATCTGATGTCTGCGTAGTTCATCTGAAAGTTGTATTTCTTGATTTTCTGACTTTGTTGATGTGTGCAACTTGATTTTTTAGGACCTACAGTCCAGTCAGGACGGGAGCGAGCACAAAACATCTCACGCAGTTCATATCATGTTAGGAAATATAAAGCATGCAATAGAGTAAGGTACATGAAACACTGAAAGAAAGAAGTGTATGAAAAACAGTAGAGATTTGATAACAGGAAATATCTAAATATGATAAGTAAGAACTGTAAGCCTACTGTGATTTAGGGTACAATATGGTTATGTAAACGGTCTAGGAAAATGCAATGGTAACTCCATTGTACGTGGGTGTACAATAGACATATACAATAGTTATACAATCTTGTACAATAGGATTTGATTACAAAACCAATTCTACTCCCCCTTCCCAATCAATACACAAGGATCCACTCCAGTTACGTTATCTTATACAATAGTGTAGAATATTATACAATGGATGTACAATATTATACAATAGGTGTACAATGTTATACAATAGTTGTACAATATTATACAATAGTGTACAATGGCCTATCCCTGGAACTCATGTGATAATGAGAGTACAATATGCACAATGAGTGTACAAGGATATAGGTATTCAGTAAATACAATATGGAAGTGAAACGCACATCACAATATGTATCTAGTGAATACAAGGGGATAACATCCCAAAAGAAGATCCTTATAGTACCAATCCGTGATAACAATCGTGTCAGCATCAAGTACAGTAATCTAGAGCAAGAATATAAATCCAGGCAAGTATGAAACGGTCAGAGAATGTACTCGTCTCGTATCTAAATGTCTGAAGTAAATGTACTGCCTGAGGAGAGGTGTCTGTCTCCTAATCAGAGCAACACAAGTTACAACATGTCTAAAATAAGGAAATAGCCTGCTACAATGTATCTACATGCTGTCTAGGTCAAACTAGACTAAAGTCAATACTTGGTCAACTCTAGTCAACTATCTAGTCAAAGCTAGGTCAACTGGGTCAACATAGACTCAATGAAGTCTCACTAGGCCTAACCAGTCTACCCTAGTTAGTACACACCATACAAATCCAAGGCTATACAAGCCAACACAAGTCACATATCAAGATACATCACATTCATGCATATTCAACGTTATATATATATATATATATATATATATATATATATATATATATATATATATATATATATATAAGAGAAAAGAGAAAAGAACTAACATGTAAAGCTATGTGTGTGTGTGAACATGGAGGTGTACATGAAAAGAGAAATCAACACTAGTTATGAGTTTACACTACACATGGCACAAAGCTAACCCATCTAAATTACACATGTATTATACTTAACATGCATGGCTACAAGTATACATCATATACATTAGAGTAGAGACTATTTAAGTTATAACTAACATGCATCTATACTTTACATAAATCTATATATATTATAGCAATCATTTAGAGAAGGGTTACATGGCATGGTGGTTGATATAGAGTGGGGTGTCCTTGTGCAGAGGGTGAAGTTCATTCTCAGTTTAGTTCCACATTTACATATAAACTAAAGTGAGCTATCCCATAAACTGGTGTAACTAACCACATAAAATAAACCATGTTATCTAAAATCTGCCATTAAGCCAACATTTCATATGCATGCAGCTCATGCATTGTCTAATACTGAAATTAACTAACATTTCAAATTAAGGGGTTGAAGGTTAACATTACATTCATAGACATTCCACTATATTAAAAACTAAAATTGGCTTGGCAATAGGAAAAGGAAGGTATATATGCTTACATGGACAGTTCAGAGTTCGAACAACCTAAAATGAACTAACATTCAATCTAAATATCAGCTATGCATTGGTTCTATGTCTACATATAAAATCTGATATTGTATTTACAATATTTATACATTATGCATTCATATCTATCATTACATATATACCTTGCATTTATATCTAGCATTCATTATATACTTTCATGCATGCATTGTATATCATTCTTTCTTTCATGCATTTATGCATTGCTTACATATATTACATTAATTGCATTCCTACATGCTTGCATTCAACCATATATATACATTAATGTAAATAGGATATATATCATATATATATCATTTCATTCATCTAACATATCATACATTACATACTCTATATTCATTTAATATCCATACTACATAGGCTCATAGGTTACACAAAATGCATATATCGTATAGTCACTCTTTTACTTAAAACCAATACTGTAACAATTGGGCATTCACTAAATTCTAGGATTAAAGTATGTTGTAGTACTTCATGTTAGCTTTCCGAAACTTCAAACGGATCGTATTTTCGTGTCCGGAAGCTCCCGGAATCGCGAAAATACCGAAACGCATTCGTCTTTCGTACAGCTGACACTCAAATAATTCTACAGAAAGTTACATAAAGAATTTGGCTTATTAAAATATATATTTGGAAATCTAACTTCGATACGGTTCTTTTAAAAAAAATGGAAGATAAATCGGAGTTTTAACCTAAAAGTTATGACATTTTTAAGTTGCTATTGTTACTAAAAACGTGGATAAAAGTTATGACGAATTTGGGTAGTTTGAGACAAAAGAACACAAGTATATAACATAATATATCAAGAACTCACTCTCCAATACAAAAATATGAGATTAAACATGTAATAATTCATTCATACATAACAACAACACATAGTGTGTCCAAATTTGGGGTTTTCCCATATGGACACATCCACAACACAAAGGACACTCCTATGACCTCCAAATGGACACGAAATGGACACAAATGGAGATACAACCATGGGGGTCATTCCTATGGGTTCAAAATAGACCTATATGCATGAGAAAATGAAAAGGAGAAGGGATTTATACCTCCCGGTAGATCGAATCGAAGAAAAGCCTTCCCGGAGCGACACCGACACGTAGAGATTCTAAAAGGACACGAACGAGCTCCGAATCCTCCCAAACTTGGGTAGCTTCCTCCTTGGATAGAATGGAGAAGGAAAGAAGAAGATTTGGTGGCAAAATAGAAGGATTTGGTGGAGAAATTGCTAGGAATTGCTCTCTAGGAATTTGGGGAAGAACAAGAGAGAGAGTGTGGATGAGAATAATGAAATGAACTTGAGCCTATCCTCTCCCAAAGTGGCTGGCCATATGGGGCTATTTTTCCTATTATGGTAAGGTCCAAAATGCCCCCACTAAACTATTCTATTAGTATTAGGAAAGGGCTAATTGGTTGGAGCTAAATTAGTCATTCTAAAGTCTCTAATCACACTAACCTTATCCATAATAATTAGTCTAACCTCGAACTAAAATATTTCTATCATGTGGGCCATGGCTAACTAATGTGTGGGTCCACTAAAGTCAACACTACCCCCGGGTCCCCGTTTCAAGTCGGATTGAGCTAAAATTCGAACCCGACTCAAATAACCCCAAAACAATATCATAAATAATAAAATAAATTTCAAAAATATTTCAAAAATACAAAATGACAAAAATACTCATGTTCCTGAAAACTGGGGTGACAAATTCTCCGAAATTAAAACCAAACAATAGTAAAATATCAAAATCACAAGTCATAATTTTAAATAGTTTAAAAATGATTAAAAATCACCAAAAATCATAATTTAAAATAATTATCAATAAATAATAATTATAATTACAAAATTTTCAAAATTACCCTCATCTGAAAAATTGGGTGTTACATCAAGAACATTGCCATCGGGTATCGACTAAGTGCATCTGCAACAACATTAGCCTTACCCGGATGATACTGCAGGTTGATATCAAAATCCTTCATCAGCTCCAGCCATCGTCTTTGTCTCATGTTCAGCTCCTTCTGAGTGAAAACATATTTCAGACTTTTGTGGTCTGTAAATATTTCCACTCTCTCTCCATACAGGTAGTGCTTCCATAGCTTCAAAGTAAATATCACCGCTGCAAGCTCCAAATCATGTGTAGGATAGTTCTTCTCATGAGTCCGTAATTGCCTGGATGCATAAGCAATCACTTTTCCGTGTTGTTGAAGAACGCAGCCCAGTCCCTTACCGGAAGCATCACTATAGATTGAGAAACCGCCGGTACCTGCGGGTAGCGCAAGTATCGGCGCTGTTGTAAGCCTCTTCTTCAGTTCCTCAAAAGCTGACTGGCAAGCTTCAGACCATATGAATTCCTCGTTCTTCCTGGTAAGCTTCGTCATTGGTTCAGCAATCTTGAAAAAATCCTTCACGAACTTCCGGTAGTAGCCAGCTAAACCCAAAAAGCTTCTGATCTCTGCAACCGAGCTTGGTGCAGTCCACTTCTCAATAGCAGCTATCTTCTTTGGATCCACCGAAATTCCTCTTCCTGTGACAACATGGCCCAAAAATTCCACTTTGTCTAAAAAGAATTCGTATTTGGATAGCTTACCATAGAGCTTCTCCTTCCTCAAGGTACTCAGCACTTTCCTCAGGTGCTCTTCATGCTCTTCCTCCGTCTTCGAGTAGATCAGTATGTCATCGATGAAGACAACAACAAACTGATCCAGATATTCATGGAAAACCTTGTTCATGAGGTTCATGAATACCGCAGGAGCATTCGTCAGTCCAAACGACATGACCAAGAATTTAAAATGCCCATACTTGGTGTTGAACGCCGTCTTAGGAATATCCTCCTTCCTCACCTTGATTTGATGGTAGCCTGATCTGAGATCTATCTTTGAAAATACCTTGGCTCCACTTAGTTGATCAAACAGGTCATCGATCCGGGGCAGGGGGTACTTGTTCTTGATGGTGATGTTGTTCAGCGTCCGGTAGTCGATGCACATCCGCACGATTCCATCCTTCTTGGGCACGAACAATACTGGTGCTCCCCAGGGTGAAGCCCCGTCTCTGATAAATCCTTATGCATTCAGCTCGTCGATCTGATCCTTCATCTCCTTGGCCTCCTTGGGGTTGACTCTGTAGCATCCCCGAGAAATAGGAGAAGAGCCGGGTACCAGATCAATGGTGAATTCCACACCTCGATCCGACGGAAATCCTGGAAGACTATCTGGAAAGACGTCCATGAATTCCGCAATGATAGGGTAAGAAGGCCCGGGTTCTTCAGTGATTGAGGAGTAGGTAATACTCTTCATATCTTCCGGAGCTCGAGAGATTTCAAACTCCGGTTCTCCTGGTAGGCTGAAGATTACACATCCTCGGTGACAATCTATCAGCGCATGCTGTTCACTTAACCAGTCCATCCCTAGGACTACATCATAGTTGGGCAGGGGTATCACTAGTAAAGGTGTTAAGAACTGATGGCCAGAGATAGTTATGGGACAATTACAAGCCTCAGTGATGAGTATGGGTCCACCACCGGTCATAACTCTACTAATCACCTTGCTAAGTCCCGAATCTATGTGGTGTGCAGAAATAAACTTTGATGATATGAAACTATGTGATGCACCCGAATCAAATAATGCTAGAACAGGATATGAAAACACATAAATGGAACCTGTGATGACATCAACGGTGGGTTCCTGCTCTCGTTCCTGCCCATCAGCTGCTAGGGCAAAAGCTCGCCCGGTCTTCTGCTGGTGCTGTCCGAACCGTTGTTGCTGAGTAGGTAGGGGAGCTCTTTGCTGATTGGTTCCGATCCGGTGAACTGATGAGAGGCAGTCCCTCACTTGGTGGACGGCAGACCCACAGACTAGGCAGTGTCCTAGCCTATTCCTGCATATGTTCGACTGATGTCCCGGCCTCTTACAATATTCGCAGACTGGGATCTGCCTCTGAGGCGACTTGTCATTAGTCCTCGCCTGATGGTGCTGGTGGTGGTGGTGCGAAGGCCTGTTGATGTTGTTGTTGGGCCTCTTCTGATTATCCTGGAAGTTGCTAGTTCCAGGATACTCCCTCTTGGATCGAGAAGGCTGGCTCTTCTCCACATCCTGAGCTCGGATCAGGATCCTCTCATATATTTTAGCTCCACCTGCGATCACAGGGGTGCGAATCTCTTCTCTTAATCCATACCTGAATCGTTCAGCACGATCCTTGGGGTCAGCTACCAGGTTCTGGGCAAAGCGGCTAAGTCGGCCGAACTCTGCCGCATATTTGTTGACCGTCATGTTCCCCTGCTTCAGGTCCTGGAATTGTCTCTCCATCTCTCGCATCTCAGATGTTGGGAAGAACTTCCTGCGGAACAGCCTCTTGAAGGTGTCCCAGTCGAACTGCTTGTCCTGGAGTCGGGGTTCATTCCGATACCAGGTGCTCGCCACATCCTGTAGTTGGAGTCCTACAGCTTCGGTCTTGAGGTCCTCCGGGAGTCGAGCGACGCTCAAGAGACGCTCCTTGTTGTCTAGCCATTCATCGGCGTAGATGATACCCTCGGTTCCTTTGAAAGGTCGAGGGCCTTGCTTTTTAAAGCTCTCTATATCTCCGACCTTCATGCAATAATACGCCTCTAATCAAAAGAATGGCCTCAAAGAAATATAACTTAACTCCTGAATCATGCTTACCTTGGCAGGTCGTGGCTCCGATGAAGTGGTTTCTCCTCTCTCGAGGGCAGCCATAGCCACATTGTGGGCATTCTCCATGCCTTCTCTCATGGTCGCGGTCTGCTCGCGATGTGCTGCAGCTTGGGCTGCAGTCTGTTCTCGATAAGCTTCTGCTTGAGCTCTCTGGGCTTCAATCACTCCACGTAGCATGCCCACTAGATCAGTGGGATCCACGGGCACTGGTGGGGCAGCTGGTGCGGCCACTACCGTAGGGATCTGCGGCTCAGCCCGGGGAAGTGTTGGGTTCGCCGCTTGAAAAGTAGTGGCGTAAGCGCCGCGGAGTGCTGGAGATTGATGGGGACGGTCGGTCAGCTGCAACGGTGAAGGGTCTGGACGTGCTGGGGGAGATGGGGTGTGTTCAGATGATGACACCTCATCGCCAGCAGGGGTGGTCTTTTCCTTGGTCATAATCTGGAAGGTTTAGGGTACAAACATAAGCAAGGTATCCTACCAGTCTATAATCAAACAAAAATATTTATTTATATATAATTCGGACCTATGCTGTGACAAATTAATGTTCTAGTGTTCTAATTATTTCTAGGTATGTTTTCCTAAGTTGTTGTATAAGGGACCTGCATGGGCCACCACTAAAAACATGTCACGACCCGATCCCAAATAATTGGGTCGAACCGGATCATGCCCAGCATGCACCGTTGTTGAGACGGCGGCAGTAAGCTGTTCCATTAGCAGGTAACCATACAACAACAACTATATTTGTCACAACTAAACTTCGAAAATGAAATTTTATTAAACTTTGAAATAAAATACGACTGGAAAATGTACTGAAATAAATAACTGAATTTGAAATAAACAACAATGCTGAAAAAGAAAATCTATCTATCAGCCGGCTCATCGGCCTCAGTCCCAACATCCTCCAATGGGGACTCTGGCAGCACTACAGGGTACAGAACATGGTCGTAGTAACTGTTGTATAACAGCTCAGCATCCTCAATGTCCCTTAAAAATGTATCGCCAGTCAGGATGGAGCAAAGTACAATTCATGCTAATTTAAAACAGTTAAAATGAATAATAGAATCATGCACTTTTAAACAGTTTAGAAATTGAACAGTTTTCTAGCAGTAAAACAGTGTGATGTGAATATGCAATGAATATGACCGGCTTGGGATGATTCAGTAGTATCCTATTGATACGGTACGGCTTATCCCCGTGTGTAAGAGGGGTAAGCTCACACAGTTCTAAGTTACAGTTGGATTTGGTCATAAACATTACTCTATTCCCCCAGTCCCCAATCAGTACAGTAGTCATAATCAGTACTCTCATTGAGAGTTTCGTGTTTGCATCGTGGTTTAAACTTGCAGTAAAGCGATTATTAAAATAACTGTAAAACTAACACAAACTATACTTGCCTCAAAATGGACTTGACTGGAGAGGATGAAGACTTCGAGATAAAAAATTCAGAATCGTCCTCGAATTCCTACATTCGAAAAATTAACTCAGATTCCAGGGTTACCAATCTATCTACGCTAGTTGAAATCTCTATTTGTGTCCTAATCCAATTTTAATTCTTATTTAACAAAACACAAACAGAAATACGATTATTGGTGCGTTGAATTAATAACGAGGGAAAGATCGTTTTAAACTTTGTATTTTGGAAAACTCGTCGATACCAATTTAATTGATTAAAACTTTGTATTTTAGTAACTATAAATATAAAATTTCTTATTTTAGTGATAAATACATGATCGTTAATTAATATTAAAACTTGTAGATTTTAGGTGAGAAAATCTTTATTAATTTTATACGAAAATACTTTTATTAGATTTATTCGTACGCTACAAAAACTCGCAAAATCAGCAAATAACCAAAAACCTACGCTACCAAATTACAGTTACAGAACCAACAACCAGCTGGGCTTATGTCCATTACAATTTATTTACATAAATTGAAATAAGACAGAAACGGCCGTTAGTTCTTAAACTTTCTATAAATTAAATATAAATAAATAAATAATAAAATAAAGTAAATATGAACTAGTCTCAAATATGGTCCAATCGTCAACTAGGCTAATGCCTCAACGTCCGGACGAAGCCGGTTTCGTTTGCACTTAGCCGAGGCCCATTGACCGATACGGTCGTCGCCCAAAAATCCAAATATTATATACATATTTCCGTAATCCATTTTAAAATTATTTTTAAAATATACTTTAAATTTACGGAAAAATCCGGCAGCATTTTCTCTATTTTTGGTCAACCCAAAAACTGGAAAATATGCCGATAATCTTTCCTGCAAATTCCAAACCAGGAAATCCCAAAATATATACATAAAATAATCCACAACCAATCCACAGATTAATTCGGAACAACCCGAAATAATTTTGTAAGTCCGATTCCAACCCAAAAACGTCACAGCACAATACCGAAAATATCCGTAAGCCAAAATATACCAAAATCCAATTTCCAAAAAGTTCTGAAAAATCCAAAACAACCAACAGAACCTTTCTGAAGGTTCCGAAGAATACGACATCGCTAAAACCGAATTCCCGGGAGGGAATCGGGGACCATTCTCATCACAGACAGTAGAAAAATAGGACGGGACAGGGGTTATACCTCGGGTTGCTCGGCTAGAGCTCTCAGATGAATAAAAGAAAAGAAATAGAGATTCGAACAGCAACTAAAACTCGGAACAGCGCTGGACTACGCTATCCAAAACAGCGGGCACTCGCGGAGACCCGGACAGCAGAGAGAACGGCGAAAAACAGCAGTACAGAACTGCGGTGTCGCCGAGAGATGCGGGGTCGCTGCGCCAGGGAGGGGCGCACAGGGGCTGCGGGGTCCGGACGGCCGGAGAGCTGCGGGAAAGCCGGCGAAGGGCGGGCCGGAGGTCGGCACTGGGGCCAGGGAGTCGGCGGCCGCTACTGGGGGCGGGCCGGAGCTGGCCGACGGGGGTCGGGCTCGCGGGGAGCTCGGCCGCGCGGGCTAGGGCACGGCGCCGGGAGGGGTCTGGAGTAGTCGGGGAGGTCGCGGCCTAAGGATGCTCGGGTCGGAGAGAGGCTTCGGGAAGGAGGGGAGTGGGGTTTTGTTGTTCTGGAAAAGAATAGAGAGAGGGCGAGTTGGGGAATATGTGGAAGGGAGCTCTCTTCTTAAGAAGAGTGGTGGGGTTGTGAGCATATGGGAAGTTTGCTGGAGAGTTATAAGAGGGGAGAGGTGGTTGAGTTCTGATGGGTGTGAGGGATTGAGGTTGAACGTGGGGTGTAGAGGAGTTAGAGGGAGAGAAAGAATAGGGGTGGAGTTGAACGAGCAACGCTGGTCCAAATTTGGACCAGCTCAAAAGTATATTTATTTTTAATTTTTTATTTTTTTATTAAATAAACCAAAGTCCAATCAGATTTAAGAGAAGGGTTCAGGTCTGGGTTCGGGCTCGGGTCTGGGTTCGAGTCTGAGTCAACAACCAAAAGTCCAGGTTTATTAATTTTTGAAATAATTTTAACACTCAATAATAATACTAATAATTATAATAAAAATAATAATAATAATAATTTACAAAAATTGGGTTTCACACATGGCCGGCCACATTATAGAGGGTTGGGGGCATTTGACAATTCACCAAAATGCCCTCCAAGTCAAAGAAATGAGTGGTTTGAGTTGGGGTCAAAATGGTAACTTGAAAACTCCTAATTTCAAGTTCTAAATCTAATTATAATCCGTAATCTCACTAAAATCAAATAGGATTAGTCAAATATAAATATCTGGGTTTGGTCATGACAAGTTGGTCGGTTCCAGTTGGGTCCCGATCAGAGTCTAAGCTACCCCGGGTCCCCGATACAAGTCGAAATGAGCTGAAATTCGAACCCGACTCTAATAACCCCAAAAAATATCATAAATAATAAAATAAATTTCAAAAATATTCAAAAGTACAAAATGATAAAAATACCCCTGTTCCTAAAAACTGGGGGTGACAAATCTATCCACCTTAAAAAAATTTCGTCCTCGAAATTGAAACCAAACAATAGTAAATTATCAAAATCACAAGTCATGGCTTAAAAGTTAAAATGATTTAAAAATCTCAAAATTCAAATCATGAATTAAATGACTAAAATGATAAAATTTAAAATTACTCTCAAATAGAACTGGGTGCTATAAGTCTATCCACCTTAAAAATTTCATCCTAAAAAATTAAAACAAAATAAACACAGGAAAATCATGCAGATCGATAATCGTATGCGTCTGTCCAATCATCATGATACTCAGAATCTCCTTCATGCTAGTGAGCAAAGTTACGATAATCACAGAGTCCTTGACTAAGGTACATACCTCTAGAATTATGGTATTTAAAATTTTCGCATTGTCGCATGCTTGGCAGCGAAAACCTTAAATTCGCACACCCGAGAAATACGGCCATAATCCGACTATATGTCCTCACTATGCCTGCTAGCATGACCCTAGAGGATTCTAAAATCTCATAATCGAGACGACCTAGCCCGTACGACTTATCTCAGAAGAAAATCATATCACAAGAACAAAATTTTATCAACCAATCAAGGTACAGATGGAATCGAATTTCAAATAGTTATAAGGAGACAAATGCGAAAATGAGATCGAAAGATTGGAACATGCACTCTGCCCTGCTGCTGCCTGACTGCGAGTAATCACCATCCTGAGGACGAATTGAACCCAAGAGATCAATATGGCACAAGATAAGATATTATCAAAGGAGGACAATTGAATTCAAATGCAAGAAGAGTTGTCATGGTAATCAAAAGATCAGAATTTTCCTAAAATGTGATTGAGTAACTCCTATCATATTCTAGATCCTATGTCCTAGTCGCAGGCTCGTAATTAGTACTCTAAGTCGAGCACCATTACGAGATCGCACTAATTGCGACAAAGACCTGCATGGGCCACCACAAAAATGTGTCACGACCCGCACCCTGATTAGGGGCACGAGAAGTGGGTACGTCCAGCCTACGCCGCAGCATCGACGGTAGAACGCTATCTAGGTCATCTAGAAATACTACAACTAAACAGATAAAGGTACTTGTACAGTATATACACTCCGAACGGAGGTGACATAGCAATACAGTCTCAATCACAAATGTAAAACTAAGGTAGATAGTATGGAAAGGAAAATACGAATGATGAGAACAGGAAATAAGTTCGAGATCCACACAAGTCCAAGACTAAACATAACATCACAGAATATAATATAATACTACAGTCTGAAAAGTACTAGCTGGCTCGCAGGCCAGGCAAACCTAACTAAACTACACTACTCAGGGTGAGCAAAGTCTAGTGGCTCTACTAACAAGCCACGGTCCAAGTCTACTCTATCTAACCCGTCCCCATAATAGGTCGGACAATCAGCCTCTGAATCATCTGTAAAATTTGTCAACGGTATCCTGTCAGAAAAATGAGCAAGTACAACCACCAACAGCAGTTCCATGCGAATTGACAAATACTATAAGAGAAAGTATAATGAAATACAAGACAAAGATATAGGGCGACTTGGGAACCATTCGAAAGCCGAGTTACAACCCTTAAATCAAATAAGGACCGGGGTTGTAACCCTTCTTTCAAACAGGACTTAGTCTCAAATCATAGTACAGTATAAAGACAGGTAGAGCATGTGAGTAAATGAAATCATAGCATGGTAAGAAGTACAGAAAGTAAAACTGAACTGGAATATAAGATACGACAATAAATGTAAAATATGATTTGAATTATTAGAGCGATATGTGATCGGCTAGGGAGTCATGGTAGGGTTATCCACTTGGCCCGACAATCACATGAAAATCTGAAAGGGTCATGCCTGCCAACCTGGATAACATGGACATGGGGTATCTGCTACACCCTACGTGAGGTGAGGGTGGCGCTAGCAAAATAGGGACATGGGGCTTTGATCACATAACCCCTAATAATTTCTCCATCCCCGAATAGTATCATGGATCCGGACATGGTACGTCATGACACGGATTCAAAAGCAGGTGATCAGCCCACTTCCAAATCAATGTCTATATAAGTACATGAAACATGGATATCACACACCAATATACCAAGGAAAATTCAGGAATGATATCTCATGACAGGATCCGACGTATACTAGTCCGTGAACTATCGTGTCGAGAATCAAGTAAGACACTACAACTGAATCGAATATAGTAGATATCAAGACAATAAAAACTATCAGTAAATGTACTTGCCTGTAGTCCTGAGCTGATAAGATGAACAGACGCTCAGAGTAATCACAGACCTAAAGATGAGATACTAAAAGTCAAAACATGGTTTAATAATGAAAAGAAAGCTAATCTAATCATGATATGCAAGTCTAAGTCAAAACTAGGTCAAACTAAGTTACACCAAGCTAAACTAGGTCAAACTAGGACAGCCAAGGTCAAACAAAGTCACAGGAAGTCAATCCAAGTCAAACTAGGTCAATTTGGGTCAAGGTTGACTTACAGTTGACTTTTGGTCAAAAAGTCAAGTCTGGTCAACTCTGGTCAACACTGAGTCAACCCTAGGTCAAAAAAGTCAAATGTTGACTAACAGTTGATTTTCAGTCAACTGGTCAACTCTGGTTTGCTTTTGGTCAATTCTAAGTCAAGTGTTGACTTAAAGTTGACTTTTGGTCAAAAAGTCAACTCTTGGTCAACGGAGGTCAAGACTAGCCTAAACTACCCTCATCTAGTCATTACCTACCAAGACAACTTATTTCTAACCCCATCTTAGAAGTCAAACTCAATATCCCATCAATACCCTATTTCCTACATTTATCCTTCTCATTCTCCTTCTCATTCTCCTCCTCATTCTCCTCATCATTCTCCTTCTCATTCTCCTCCTCATTCTCCTTCTCATTCTCCTCCTCATTCTCATTCTCCTTCTCCTCCTCATTCTCCTTCTCATTTATGGTGAAGGAAATAAATGCAAAAGAGAATTAATGAAGGTTTTAAAAGCATACCTAATTGATCTTCTTGAAGGAGAAGAAACTTCAAAAAGGAAAATAAAATGGAGAGAGAGAGGTTTGCTTTGGAGTGAAGCAAAGGAGAGAGGGTGCTCCACACATGGCCGGCCACATTATAGAGGGTTGGGGGCATTTAGCAATTCACCAAAATGCCCTCCAAGTCAAAGAAATGAGTGGTTTGAGTTTGGGTCAAAATGGTAACTTGAAAACTCCTAATTTCAAGTTCTAAATCTAATTCTAATCCCTAATTCTACTAAAATCAAATGGGATTAGTCAAATATAAATATCTAGGTTTGGTCATGACAAGTTGGTCGATTCCAGTTGGGTCCCGATCAGAGTCTAAGCTACCCCGGGTCCCCGATACAAGTCGGAATGAGCTGAAATTCGAACCCGACTCTAATAACCCCAAAACAATATCATAAATAATAAAATAAATTTCAAAAATATTCAAAAGTAAAAAAATGACAAAAATATCCATGTTCCTAAAAACTGGGGGTGACATATGCGGCCTACTGCGACATGCGGCTCATGCGGCCCAACTGCGACACAAACATGTGCCTTATGCGGCCAATTCGCGACACCATATGCGGCCAACTGCGACATGTGTCTCATGCGGCCCATTTGCGACACCATATGCGGCTCAACAGCGACATGTGCCTCATGCGGCCCATTCGCGACACCATATGCTGCCAACTGCGACATGTGCCTCATGCTGCAGATGAACATAGCAATGAACAAAATACTTTTGGCCATAACTTCCACAAAACAAGTCGAAATCTAACTTTTCAAAAGCCAAACTTTGGTAGAATTGAATTCTCTACAACATGGAACCACTTATTTTTGAAAACAACAAAGTTTGATAAATCAAAACCATAAAATTCATATGAAAACCAAAACTTAAAACTTAGATCTACACCCAACCATCCATGGAAATCAAGAACTTCAAGACCTAAACTTGTAGAGGAAGAGAAGATGAACAACATGGACTAAAAATAAATAGGGATGCATGAAATCCCTCATGGTGTGCAAGATGTACTTGCCTCTCCAAATGGGTGGGTGGGAGAGTAATGGAGGAAGAAGAAGAGTAAGAAGAGTAATGGTGAAGTAAATGAAGAGAGAGAAAGGGGGTGGGCTTTAAATGAAGGGGTGGTGGTAGGTGGGGATTTGTTTCGGTTCATGATGAACCAACATAATTAAACCAATCCAAGCCGAACCCAAAGCAAAGCTGAAGCAGAGTATAAAAACAGAAAGTAAAATACAGAAATAAAATTCCAGGAAATTAATTAACATAAAATTAAAAAAATTTAAATACAGAATAATACATGATAAATATTAAATAAATATGTATTCTGGGAACGAGAATTGACACATTCGGGCCTGCGGCATGTGGTGGACGGTGCCTCCCACTGGAATAAAAAAATACCTGTCATCGTCGGAGAAGGTGTCAGGGGAGTGGAGGAGGAGCTACTGCTGAAGGAGATCACCGAAGGTAAACTTTAAAATCAAATTAGATAAAAAAGTAGTCCTTTTTTTTTTTTTTGGAGTGGTTTGTATGTTCAATTTTTAATTATGTACTTTGTTTCTATATGTTCAATTTTTTTGTGATGTTGTCTCCGAATCTCCTATGATTATGCTTCCAGTAAAATTTTATTCTGGATCCTCCACTGCGTGTAACTGTATATCGATTGAGTTGTTATGGCGAGAGAAAACAAATAATTATACCACTATATACCCTTGAGTTGCCCTAGTAATTGGATGCGCTGGAATTCTAATTATTGTTATATATGCAAAAATAATTCCTCTCTCTTTTTTTTTTTTCTTTTTTTTTTTTCTGAAAGGGTGCACGTCCTCGTCGACGCCACCGACTGCTTGCGCGACGAAAGACGTTGGCAGGACCGGCCGTCATAAATTAGGGTTGGGTGACATGACGAGATCACGCAGATGCAATGTAGAGGAGTTTGGTCCCGTCCAGAAATTATTTAGAGTAATAGGTGCGGTGGTGAAATTGTACTTGAACATGAACTTATGGACATTAGTATATAATATATATATATATATCATCAGTTATCAAAATAAATTAGAAACTTTCTATAGAATTTATAATAAAAAATTAACAATTATAAAAACAACCATAATGTTTCAATAATGCTCATAATACCGTCAATTTGCCAACTACTTACTACTTATACAGAAGTCTACTTAGCCGATATAGTTGGCTGTGAACAAGTTTGAAGAATAATAGTAAATTTAAGATCACACTTTTGCATTTGAACAAATAATTAAAAATATTAGGGATATTTTGTAAAACCTCCCCTAAATAATGGGCTAATTTACGAAATACCCCCTAAAGATCTCGAATTGGTAAAACCTCCTTTCCGTCAAGACGCTGTTAGTTTTGGGTGACGTGGCAATCCGTGTGTGTTATTAAGTAAAAAAAATAATAATTAGACGAAAATACCCCCACCAGATACTTCCACTCTCACTCTCTCTCTCTCCACAATGTCTCACCAACACCACCACCACCACCACCACAGCCGCCAGCCGTCATCGTCATCAACCGCGTCGGCGACGATGCACCAGCTCAGCAACGGCCTCCTCGTCTCCGGCCCGCCGGAGCCCTCCGCCCCCTCCCACCGCTCCTTCCCCTCCGCCTCCCCCTCCTCCTCCCGCTCCCTCTCCCTCTCCGGCCCCACCTCCAAGATCCCCCCCACCGGCCTCATCACCTCCGGCCCCCCTCTCCTTCTGCTGGTGGCGCTCGCGGTCGGCGGTCTGGTGTGGATAATGGCGGGGAAGTTCCTGGTCCTGGCCGCCGCGGCGGGGCTCCTCCTCCTCGCGGCGGCGGCGGTGGGGGCGTGGAACTGGTGCGCCGGGAGGAGGGAGCTGGAGAGGTTCCTGAGGGGCCTCGACGAGCCCTCCGTCGACCCGAGGAATCTCCCCGTCGGGAAGTTGGTCAAGGTCACGGGGGTACGTGGACTGCTCGACCTGAGGGGCCTCGGCCTGGTCGGCGCGGACGCTTCCTCGCTCGTGACGCTGGCCGCCTGCAGCGAGACCGACCCGGCCACCGGGGCCTGCCTCGGCGGCACGATGCGGAGCCCAACCTTCTGGCTCGGCGCGGCGGGCTTCGTCATCACACGCCCGTCGGCGACTCGAGCTACCGCTACTTCAAGAAGGTGGTTGACTTCCACCTGCTCCGCTCCACCGCCGGGAAGATCAGCTTCGCCGGCTTCCTCAGACGCCCGGTGTGGGTCCCCCTGGCCACCCTCCTCTACGTCGACGTCCTCAGCACCACCAGGGCCATGTGCTCGATGGCCGAGTACGGGGGGTTCACCGACGAAGCCGGCTTCGAGGGGGAGTACCCCGCGTTCCTCGTCGACGCGTGCACCAGCATCGTCTCCTCGGCGGTGGGGACGACCATGGCGTCGCCGTTCCTGGAGTCGGCCGCGGGGATCAGGGAAGGGTATTTTCGTCTAATTATTATTTTTTTTACTTAATAACACACACGGATTGCCACGTCACCCAAAACTAACAGCGTCTTGACGGAAAGGGGGTTTTACCAATTCGAGATCTTTAGGGGGTATTTCGCAAATTAGCCCATTATTTAGGGGAGGTTTTACAAAATACCCCAAAATATTATTACACCCCCCATGACCCAGACTCAAAAATTATGCAAGGAGAGGGCAGTTATGTCCTTTTCTATGTACTCTCCCAGTTGGGGCGGCGCAGGTAGCCGAGCCCCTGAGACGAATCGCGAAGGACACGTGTCCTACGTTACAGCTGGGGGGGGGGGGGAGCGTGGGGCCCCAGGAATGACGTCCGAAAGATTTTGCTGTTATATAAATTCGGTTTCAAGTCCGCGGGTTCAGGTCCGGCAAAGGGGACCAGCTGACTCCCAATAAAAAAATTCCCCATCCGTCGTCTGCTTCCCTATTTGGAGCAACGAGATCCACTACGAGCCCCACAACAGCGGACACTGAAGAAAACTCATCGAATGGATTTTCGCCACGTCATGAGAGGGAGCGGTGCGAAAGTTGGTCACATGGGTGCATTCAATTTCGGGTGTACTTTTGTTTATACTTACGTACGTTTCTTTTTCAAATGGGAGTATGTAAAAAAAAAAAAAGAGTACGTATATTGTATTAATTTCGGTACAATTCACCAACATAGTTGACTGATTTTAAAAACTCAACATTCACAAAAACTTTTGACGAATCTGTTGGCAAAATTTATATTTAACAATAAGAATAAAAAAATTAATACGACACAAAACTGAAAGTTTTCTGTCCAATATGGATTCAAATCACTCTATCAGCTATTTTTATTATTATAATTTTTCCCTATATTTAATGTTTTAGTTTTATTTTTCATGTATTCTCTATATATACACACAAATTATTACTTTCTCTACATCAAATTTTGTACGAAAATTTTTACTGGAAGCATTAAACTTTTAACTTATTTCGTAAAAGGCATTAAGTTTGGAAAAATTACCAAGTGAGCATCGTCGCGCCTGAAATTAGGGCGCCAATTTTTTACGCCCTAAAATTTGACGTTATAAATGGAGGAATATGGGATAAATGAAGTAATATGGGATTAAGGATATATGAAAATGGATTAGGGGGGTGACTAATCCTGGTAAAATGGGCGCCCAATTGTAGGACGTGGTTTTACTTTTGGCGCCCTAGACTAGGGCGTGGATTTATAATTTCAATTTTTTAATGATTTTTTTTTTGGAAAAATTTTACTGTAGGCATTAAATTTTTAACTTATTTCACAGAAGGAACTAAGTTTCTCAAAATTATGAGATGAGCAAAATTTAGGACGTGAATTTTTTACGCCCTAAAATTGGGCGCCGAAAAATAGGCTGCCAATGTATTAGGAATTTATGAAATGGATTAGCAATTTGCTTAGAGAGCAATTTGCTTAAGGTAGGTGGGTTAGATTAGAAAATAGGGAATGGATTAGGAGCAGTTGGGTAAAATGTGCGCCCAAATATAGCGCGTGATTTTTGTGCGCCCAAATAAAGGGCGCCTATTTTACTTGCGCGGTTTTTTGTTGTTGCGATTTTCCAATTTCTTCTCCAACGTATATTGGGGTGCACATTTTTTATTTTGCGATTTTCCATAAATTGGACGCCAAACATTGTTTCATGCCCCAAATTGGGGCGCACATTTTAAGAATTTTTTTTTTAAAATCTGGTTTCTCCTTGGTTTGGATGCTAAACGTGTACGCCTGCGGATTGGGTTAAAAAATTAATTTTGACGCCCAAAAATAGATCGTCAAATTTTTTCACGCCAAAAAATAGGACGTGACGATGCTCTACTCGTTATTTTCCGAAACTTAGTGTCTTTTACGCAATTTCTTAAAAGATTTATGCTTCTCGTAAAATTTTCTGAATTTTGTAAGCAATTTTTAGGATTTACTGCAGTCCTTTCTTTGCCTCTCTATTAGCATCTCTACTATTATAGTATTTTATTGTATTCACCAATAAAAATATTATCTTGGAATATCAAAGGATTAGGAT
This sequence comes from Iris pallida, assembly GCA_029216955.1. Taxonomy (NCBI): domain Eukaryota; kingdom Viridiplantae; phylum Streptophyta; class Magnoliopsida; order Asparagales; family Iridaceae; genus Iris; species Iris pallida. Next base: position 12,800,686 of record JANAVB010024997.1, on the reverse strand, counting down.
TACAGGAAAAAGAGACCTATTAGAAATATGATTAAGGAGGTTAAATGTGATATGTTGTTTATAAAAAGAAACTAAGGGCCCGTTTGGTTTGCAGGATTGGACAACGTAATGTAATTGGCATTACGTTGTCAATCTAACTCGGGTGTTTGGTTGGACAAAAAAAATTAGATGTAATGTAATCACGATTACAAGTTTGATTACATTACATCAGTTTCTTCTAAACTCAATTACATCATAAAACCTATGTAATCGCAATTACATTACAACTTAAGCGGAAGGTTGGTATGCTATAATTTGGTCTTTTTGTTCGTTTTTGGTCATTTTTTGTTGTTTTTGTTTGTTTTTGGTCATTTTTGTTCGGTTTTGGTCGTTTTTGTTCGTTTTTTGTCATTTTTGTTCGTTTTTTGTCATTTTATGTTGTTTTTGTTTGTTTTTTGTCGTTTTTGGTCGTTTTTGTTCGTTTTTTTGTCGTTTTTTTGTCGTTTTTGTTCGTTTTTTATTTTTTTTGTTCGTTTTTGTTGTTTTTGTTTTTTTTGTTCGTTTTTGTCCTTTTTTTTTGCTTTTGTCCGTTTTTTGTCGTTTTTGTTCGTTTTTTCGTCATTTTTGTTCGTTTTTTTTTGTTTTTGTTTGTTGTTTTGTCGTTTTTTGTTGTTTTTGTCCCTTTTTGTCGTTTTTGTTCGTTTTTTGTCATTTTTGTTCGTTTTTTCGTTGTTATTGTTTTTTTTTTGTCGTTTTTGTCATTTTTTTTTGTTGGTTTTGGTCCCTTTTTGTTCGTTTTTTTGTCGTTTTTGTTCGTTTTTTGTAATTTTTGTTCGTTTTTTTTCATTTTTGTTCGGTTTTTTTGTCGTTTTTGTCCTTTGTTTGTTCGTTTTTTGTCGTTTTTGTTCGTTTTTTTGTCATTTTTGTTCGTTTTTGGTTTTTTTTTGTCATTTTTGTTCGTTTTTTTTCGTTGTTTTTGTTTGTTTTTTTTGTCGTTTTTGTCCTTTTTTTGTTGTTTTTGGTCTTTTTTTGTTCGTTTGTGTTCGTTTTTTGTAATTTTTTTTTCGTTTTTTGTCATTTTTGTTCGTTTTTTTTGTCGTTTTGTCCTTTTTTTGTCGTTTTTTATTCATTTTTTTGTCATTTTTGTTCGTTTTTTGTTGTTTTTGTTTGTTTTTTTGTCGTTTTGTCATTTTTCTTTGTTTTGTCCGTTTTTTTGCCGTTTTTTGTTCATTTTTGTCATTTTTGTTCGTTTTTTTGTTGTTTTTGTTTGTTTTTTTGTCGTTTTTGTCCCTTTTTTTGGTTCTTTTTGCCCTTTTTTTTGTCTTTTTTGTTCATTTTTTGCCTTTTTTTTTATCGTTTTTGGTTAATTTTTTACGTTTTTATATCGTTTTGGTTTTGGTCCCTTTTTTTATTTTTTATTTTTGGTCGTTTTTCGTCCTTTTTTTTCCCTTTCATTTATTGTTGTTTTTTGTCAATTTTTTTGTTTTTAGTCATTTTTTTTATCATTATTGGTCACTTTTTATGGTTTCACATTTTTGATCTTTTTTTTTTATTAAAATTATTTTTTTCTTCGAAATATTTTTATCACAAATTTTTCACCAATTATAGTGTTTGATAGCTTATATTTTCGAAAGAATTATTTTCCACAAAATAATCCTTTTTTTTATATTTTTCTTCTGAATGATGGAAAATAAAACTCTTCTAACCCATAGAAAAGATATTATTTTTCGGAAAAAATAATTACTTTTATTGAAAATACAGAGAATCAAACATCCAAATTAAGCTTTCTATAAGAAAATTTTAAAAATTCATGAAAAAAATTTCTATTAAAATTAATATATTTTTTATTTTACAATCAAACGCACCTAAACTGAAAAGCATGGATTTTCAATTATGTGGGGCTTAGGTGGTAATATAATATATTGAATGGTCTATTTGTGGGGGCTAATGGATCATCTGGTGGTTTATGTGTTGGATGGAATAGTTCTTTATACATTAAAAATAATAAATTCATTGGTAAATATTTTATTACAATAGTGTTATATTATGTTGTTTTAAAATAGAATTATATATTTCTAATGTTTATGGACCTGCAGAAGGTAATAAATATGATTTCTTTTCAGGAATTTAATTGGTTTGAGTATACTTTTTTTTTTAAAAAAAACTTGGGGGTTAGGTGGAGATTTTTAATGTAATAAGATAGATTTGAAAAGAAAAATTGAAGTGGTGTTATAATAGCAGAGATGGCAATAGAAAGATAGAAAAAAAAGAAAGAAAGAAGCAAGTGATGTAACAAGATATATATTTTCGCTAAATTAATTAAACTAGACTAAGGTACAACAATTAATGAAATTGATCCACAGTCAAAACAATTACGATAAATTATGACATTCTACAGTGGATAAAATAGAAGTAATAAGCGAACACAATTGGCTCTTGTGGTCAGCGATGAGAGGTATAACCTCATTGTCTAGACGGACGGTCTCGAAATCGAACTGGATGAGGTGTAAGTGTGTGTGTGAAAATTGGAAACAGTAGGTTCAATAGCATGCAACACAACGTACATAAAGTTTCATGCGTTACGTCGAACATTTTAAAAAAGCAACAAAAGCAATGTATAAAGAGAACAAATGCATTGATAATTGAATTTGAACCCACAATTTTTTGGACAATTTTTTTTTTTAGTTTGTTGTTAAATATTAAATTTAGCCAACAAAATTGACGAATTTTAAGTTTTTTAAAATTCACCAACTTTGTTGGCGAATTGTTTCCTTACACTAAATTCTCCAAAACTTCACACTATTTTTTTCTTCTTCTGATTTCGGTACATGTACATTCGGATTTGGGTTGGCCTTGCTCATCAAAGCTGCATTGGCTTTCTATTTGCTTTCAAAAGCTACACAAGAAATCAATTAACTTATCTTAAAGGAAAAAAATTATGAAAACAACAAACAACTCCTATTATTTGAAAAGGAAAAATAAAATAAACATAAACACAACCACAAACACGAATACAAATAGGTAAACACAAGCAAAACATGGTTGGGTCTAAATTGCTTATTGGAGGCAGCTTATGCTTTTTTGTTTTTCTTAGAAAGTAGATAGATAGTTAAATGAAATTGCTTATCCTTTCACTTGAAAGGATCCTTATTGTTTTCCGGAGGCGGTTGTCCTAAAGTTCAATAGTTTTTTTAACCACAACATATCGATTTTTTATTCTAAAAATCAGTTAAATTTAAGATTGTGGTTAAATTATATTAAAAATTATATAATTTTGATACATATGTTTGTTGTATTTCAAAGTTGGATCTAAAATTAAAGTAGTTGTTTGTAAAATTATCAAATATTTGATTTTAAAACACAAATATTATTTTTAAAATATACACATTTTTAATTATAAAATATATACAAACTTAAAATTGTTATATGATTGCTCAACTCTTATCAAGTTTTCTATTTTGGAAAAAGCCCAAAATCGAACTGAATATTATTTTTTAGTATTTTTAAAACTAAAAAAAAAAAAATTCAAACCAAAACTGAATCTCAATTTGCTGTCCAAAAGTCTGAATAATACTCACTCACCCTCCAGAAACTTTGTATTCTGTCATATTTTCCAAACTTTTCTTTTGACCATTTACCAACCAACTGAGCTTATTTCTCACTTAGCCAAATGCAGAAATATCATGCGACTGATCTAAACAAAGCACACGATAGCTCACTCTGTTCATTAGTCCAATGTTGCATCATTCTATACCAAAGTGATATTAATAGAAACCAAGACAAATCGGGGAAAATATTTTCTATCACAAATTTTCTACCAAATGTAGCGTTTGATACTTATATATATTTTAATAAAACTCGTCTAACCCATAAAAAAAATATTATTTTTCATAGAAAATAATTATTTTTTGGAAAAATAATGAGAATCAAACACCCAAATTAAGTTTTCTATAAGAACGAAATTTCATAGAATTTTTTCTAGTAAAATTATTGTATAAAATCAATTTATTTTTCACATATGTTTTTACTTTGCAATCAAACACACCTAAAGTGAAAAAGCATGAATTTTTATGTAGGGGCTTAGGTGCTAATATAATAGATTGAAATTGAATGGTCTATTTGTGGGGGCTAATGGATCATCCGGTGGTTTATGTGTTGGATGGAATAGTTCTTTATACATTTAAAAGAATGAATTCATTGGTAAATATTTTATTCCGATAGTGTCATATTATGTGATTTTAAAATAGAATTATATATTTCTAATGTTTGTGGACCTGCAGAAGGTAATAAATATGATTTCTTTTCAGGAATTTAATGGGTTTGAGTATATTAAAAAAAAAGAAACTTGGGCGTTAGGTGGAGATTTTAATGTAATTAAGATATAGATTTGAAGAAAAAAAATTGAAGTGGTTATAAACTTATAATAGTAGAGATGGTAATAGAAAGAGAAAAAAAAAAGAATATTGATGTAACAAAGATATATGTTTTGGCTAAATTAATTAAATTAGACTAAGACCATCTCCAATGGGGGTTTCTATCTTCCCTATTTCTATGGAAGAAATTCATTTTAGAAAAAAACTTCTCCCAATGTTAGTTTCTGGTGGTTTCTATCACCATTTCTATCATAGGTGGCAATGATGTAGGATGAAAACTTTCTAGGAGGGTTTCTACATGTAGAAACTCTCATAGAAATTTTTCTCTCTCATGACAATTATTATTGGGTCCCACACCATTAAATTAATCCTTTTACTATGTGACACATAGGATAGAAATGGAGAACCATTGGAGAGTATTTTTGTATGTCTACAATTTCTATGTAGAAACTTTTCCAACTAGGATAGAAATCTTCTTAAAGTACAATGCCAAGTAGGATAAGCATTCAATTTTAGAAATCACTATTGGAGATGGTCTAAGGTACAATGATTAATGAAATTGATCCACAGCCAAAAAAATAATGGCAACTCATGACATTCTACAGTGGATAAAATAAAAGCAATAACTGAACTCAGCTGGCTCTTGTAGTCAGCAAGAAGAGATATAACTTCCTTGGCTAGGTAGACGGTCTTGAAATCGATCCGCGGGAAGGCATGAGTGTGTGTATATGAAAATTGGAAACAATGGACTCAAATAGCATACAATACAGTATGCACAAAGTCCCGTACGTTACGCTAAATTTAAAAAACAACAACAAAGGCGAGAACAAATGCATTAATAATGTAATTGGAACCCACAATTGTTTGGACAATTTTTTTTTTAGTTTGTTGTTAAAAAATAAATTTTGCCAACAAAATTGACGAATTTCATGTGTTTTAAAATTCTAACTCTGTTTGCGAATTGTTTCCTTACCACTAAATTCTCCAAAATTCTCACGATTTCGGTATATGTACATTCGGATTTGGGTTGGCCTTGCTCATCAAAGCTGCATTGGCTTTCTATTTGCTTTCAAAAGCTACACAATAAATCAATTAACTTATCTTAAAGGGAAATTTTTTTTTATGAAAAAACAACAAACAACTCCTGTTACTTTCAAAATGAAACACAAACACAAACACAAACACAAACACAAACACAAATACAAATACGTAAACACAAGCAAACTAAGGTTGGGCCTAAAATATTGCTTATTGGACGCAGCTTATGCTTTTTCATTTTCCTTGGAAAGCAGATAGTAAAAAAAAAATTGCTTATACTTTCATTTGAAAGGCCCTTTATTGTTTACCGGAGGCGGTTGTCCAAAACTTCAAAAATGTTTTGTCAACTTATCGATTTTTTCTTCTAAAAATCACTTAAATTTTTGAACAACTTTTGACAACAACACTACTTCTATTATAACTTTTGAAAAGAAACAAGAATTTCAAACCAAACATAAAGACGAGTTACTATTTAATTATTTTTGCTTAACTTTTGTCTTTCTTATTTTCTTCTTTGGAAAATTTGTTTGGTAAAAGCTATTTTCATTTATTTTTGATAAATCAGTCCATTATTAGAATAAAGCTTTGAAAACAAGGGCAAATACTTCAAAAAATTGCTTATGTTTAAAAAATGGGCTAATTGTAGTTTAAATCTTGAATTTTATACCAATTTAGAGTTTGAGTCCTAACATGTACAACTGGAGAGTTTAGAGTTTAAAGTTTTATTTCTTGTTTTATTTTTCCTATTATACCCTCGCTAACTTGTATATGAAAATTTTATTATCAAACACGAGTGGAGGGTATAATATGAAAAAAGAAACAAAAAATAAAAAACCACGGTATAAACTCTTTCATTCATGTTGGGACTTAAACTCTAAACTGATATAAAATCTAAGGTCTAAATACTAATCAGCCCTTTAAAAAAATAGAAGAAGAAGATGGCAATGCCAAATAAGCCCCCAACTTGTGTTTGATATTGCTAAAACTTATAAAAAGCTGTTGTAGTGCAGTGGTGCATTTTGAGATGAATTTTGGATGGGAGCAGTAGTATAAGCAAGTATGAATTTTTTTAAAATATATAGAATATCTATACAAAATAATATTATATAAATCTAACAAAACGATGCAAAAGAAGAAGAAGAAAAAACCTCAACGAAATGACGTGCCACATGTTCTTAACATCATTTTTTTTAACTTGAATACGAAAACCAATAATTTGATGAAAATTAAAATATTCACATTTTCTACAGTAAATTGGAGTGTGTTTGATTTATTCGGTTTCAACCAAATCGAAATAGTCCAAAAGAAATAAATCAAACTTCTAAAAATCTAAACCAAACCGGAATTAGCCATAAACAAAAACAAACCGAACTGATAATTGATTCGATTTATTTAGTTGGACTATTTTTATTACTTAATAGACAAGACCCAAAATTAAATCACGATTAAATTATATTAAAAATATATATAATTTGTACACACATGTTTATTATATTTCAAAATTGAACATACAATTGGATTAGTTGTTTGTTAAATTTTCAAAAAATTAAAACATGAACATTGTTATTTTCAGAATATACATTAGAAATATTTTTTTAATCATAAAATATACATAAAATTACGTATTCGATTTTGGACGAAAACTGAAGCCAAATATTTTTTTTAGTATTTTTAAAGCCGAAAAAAAAATAATTCAAACCTAGTCGGAGCTCAATTTTTCGGTCCAAATAATGCTCGCTCTAATAATATAGCCCTCCAGAAACTTTGTATCCTGTCCTATTTTCCAAATGTCATGTTGACATTTTCACATACATAAAAGGAAACACCAACCAATTAGCTTATTTCTCACTTAGCCGAATGCAGAAATATCACGCGAATGATCTAAACAAAGCACATGATAGCTTCATGCACTCTGTTCATTAGTCCAATGTTGCATCATTCTACAACTATACAAAGTGTTAATTTATAGAAAGCAAGACAAATCGAGCCACCAGATTGTGACAATATATGTCGCATGCGTTGTCACTCGATTATAATGCTGCAATTTCATGTCAACAACCAAAGTTTGTCATGCCAATCTGCAGTCGTTCATCTTATTTTTGTGCAATGCATAATTATAAAGCGGGAAATGAAGGAACGAGTATAATGCATCATATCTCAAGATGTAGTTATTGAATGCTTACAGACGTGTCGTGTCCATCGTGTCCTGTGAACCAATTCGCGTCACAGTAACAGGCGCAGAGCAAGACTTTTCACAATCAATTTTCAGTTCCTCTGTATCACTTTATATATATACATACAAGTTCCGAAGAATTACATATAACCGAGATTCGCGCTTGAAAAGAATTCTGGTGGAAATGATCCCCAACGTGCAAATCCTTGTACAGGTCCCCACAAGCTGGGCTACTCGTCTCGATCGCCATCAGTTGATCATCATGATCTGCATGATTCAATCACGTGAACATCAAAATCAGAAAAGAGCGTCCACAGGAGAAGATCATCTGCACATCATGTTTCAAAGGAGGAAGTCTGTTTCTATTTCACTTTACGAAGGAGCTACTAGTATAGGAATTCTCATTATTAATGTGGCATGTGGAAGGTGGACATACATATTAAACCTGCACTTGCGCAGAATCTTCACTTTTAACCCGAAACTTGAATTTCTATCATAATCTTCATAATGTACTTGACAGAGAGGTTTGCAGCATCGGTTTTGGCAGTTTCGGAGGGTTTCCGTGGTTTTGAATTGGATGGTTTCTGTAGTTTCAGCTGTCTTGGCGTAAGTATCCGAGTCGGTTTTGGCAGATATTGCCTACCTACTTCCGTAAACGAGGATCCTCATACTACTAGTAACCATGCTGAAGAAATAGGTTTATTGTATACATACCTTGTCACATATGGGGCAAGTATCGCTCCTTTCCTTCCATTCAAGAATGCATGAGAGGTGGAAATGATGCTGGCACTTCGTAATGATCCGAGGGTTCTCGGAGTCGTACTCTGCAAAAATAATAACAAGCAATATAATCAGCCGTGTTCAAATACAATAACGGAGTTTCCATCCGATCAAGCATCATTTGTTTTGGGCATTTGGTTCATACAAAACCGACTAGTTCAAGATATGATAAATGCTTTTGGCACACAGAGGGAAACACGATCGGAAAGGGAAAACAAATCATGCATTTGAAATCTTCGAATCAGAACTATCGAAGTGCTGTCGCTTAGATTCTGTCCACATTTCTATTACTGATTTCAGAACAGTGAGGTTGAGAAAGCTGTGATGACACTTTGATAATTGCAAGGAGAGGAACTCGAGATATTTCAGGGGTATACTTAGGATTTGCAAAACTTGATCAAGGGAAATAGTTAACATCAACATATAACATGTCTAAGAAAAGTTCGTCTCCAGGATGCCATTGATGTTATGATGAGTATTCTGTGTCTGCTTCTTTTCTTGTGAAGTAAAATTGTAATGCACACATCACACAAAAGTTGCAATGAACTGTTTATATTTAATATTTTGAAATGAATAGAGATCACATTGATCCCGATCGTTGCCTAAATTATTTATAAAAACATCAAATTCTTATAACCGTAAGCTTTCGTGCAAGCCATTGAAATCCCGTACATATTGGACGAATTTCAAAGAAAATGATACCATTAGCGTAGTGATAATGTAACAACCTACCTTGCACGAATATGGACCCGAGCACGGATAAGGACATGATACGGATATGGGATACTGACATTTTCAAATAGGTACACATTTATTCCCCTATGTTGCACAACCAGGTAGGAACACCATATTCTCGTGTCCGTGCAACGTAGGTAACAACTAAAATAGAGATCTATGTAATGAGACGTATTATTACCTTCAAGGCAAGTGGGGCAAACATCCTCTTCGGAATCTGAAGCATTGTAATTGTTTAACTGAAGGGAATCTTTTCCACCATCTGTTTTAGTTTCAGAACCTTTCAAACTCTCACATGTATCGAATATTTCAAACCTATCTACTGGAACCGCTTGTCCCGCCATTTGAGAATCTGCCTTCCGCATATGACTACCCTTAGTGCCATAGTTAATGAAACTTCCTGGTATAGTTTGTGAGCCTGCGAAACCCGCATCACGAGGAAATGGCATCGGAGGTTCTCGGTAACTATCAGGAAGTGAGGACTGCAAACTTGAATTCATATAGAGCCCAGAAGAGACTGTCGAGGGTGCAACATGGGAGAATGAGAAGTGTTCCTGTCCTTCGAATGCTCGCGGACACTGCAAAAGAGATGGCACGTTTATGAAAGCATCATCAAGTCTGCTGGAGCATTCTGCTTGAATTGTGCAAAGACACAGTGGAACATGATTCATATAAATCTAACAAATAACAAAATATCATCATCATCCAAGCCTTCCCTCATCAGAATAGGATCAATCGACTATGGAGCACAAGAGACTCCATAAAGATTCAACAACGTTTCCATGGCCGGCTATCGACCTGCCATCAACTCAATGTTGGTGCTAAATTCCTAGCCAAGGTTGCTATGAGCATGAGAGGGTCATGCCATAGAACCTAGACGGCCAATTGGCATATAGTAGTCCTATCTTTTGGCTATGCAGCTTAAGCTTATTCAACTAAGGAGCATCCTCCAAGTTCCCCTAGACTATAACAAGTCCAGTCGAAGAGGTAAGATGATACAATTTGCTATAGAAAATCGCATCCATCTCCATGACACATTAATTAGCCAAAGAGAAAAGGAATGACATTCACAAACAGCCCAACAAAATATGTAAAATACTACATTTTAGACCTAGGCAAACAACAGACCAACAAAATAGGGTATCATGATGGAGGTAGTAATATTGGTATCTGGAACATAAATCAGATCTAGCTATGGCTCTGGGTTTTTCGGCCTCTTGCTTCACAAGTTGAAATTAGAACCGACTCTGACTTGACATCGGGTGCTAAAACTGGCTTCTCATGTAAATGTAACGATATAGGTCGAAGAATGCCTATGGATTTGTCGAAGAACATGGTAAGTGGCTGACGGTAATTCCAATCAATCATGACTAGATTACAATCAAAGTCAGAATTTTGAGTCGACACCAATTTGGTATGTTTTATATTAGCTTCCATATTAGTATCCGGATATCTAGGATTTATCCTAGGATATGATATCTAGGTTACATGTTAGAAACCTCGGATTTATGGATGGTGTAAAGTTCATGACAGCATGAAGAGTTAAAAAGTGCTTCATATGTTTATAAGCAAAGTAGTGAACAGAAACGAAAAATCTCTACTTAGAGTCGCCATGTGAGAGTAGACTAAGCAATAGATCTCAATGCTGTTACTGCTTCAAGCCCACCGAGGAATAATGTAAAGTGGAATTCAAAGAAACAATTACAATGATGTATACTAGGTACTAGCTAGTTTAATTAAAATACACTGCAAAGTGAACGGAAACTACTCACATGATAGTAAAGTGGCGTCCTATCTTCCTCTGCTCTTATTCCGGCACTACAACAAGCACCCATCTTCTACTTATTTGATCTATTCAGTTTCTGATACTTCTTTTTCTCGCTTCAAATAACCGTTCACCTGAAAAAGTACGGGATTAACATTTCTGCATTGGCTAGTCAAAGCTTATAACATGCTAGAAAAGTACTATACATATCAAAGGTATGAAAGTATGATTATAAACTAAATGGCAGTGGCAGATACTGCAAATATAATGCTCCAAATATAAATGGGCAAACTTGCGCTAAAATATGATAAAAGAACAGCCATAATCACAGTTATAAGGAGATGATGGGAAAACAAACGGATACAAGTTATTCCATTAGCTCTGTATTTCTATTGAAATATTAAGTTAAATTCTTCATCCTCTCATCGGCTAGTATAGTAAAGTAGACGAACGATATCTGGTTCGTGAAGAGGTACTTTGCAAGCGAATACAGTAAATCAATGAAACGAATAACCTAAAAGAAAAGGCATCTTTCTTATGATGCAACATTATCAACAGCCCAGCAGTAACAAGTGCTGTTGACAAAACAAAAAAGTGGCGGAATTTTGAGCACACGCTGCACACCCTCTTGGAAATGGTGGGAAGAATTGGGGGTGAAACCATGATTAGGTACACTCTCAGTTGAAGAACTTCAACAAGGAAGGTTATGGCCTATACAATTTGATTTTGAACAGAAAAGGGAAAATAAATAAAAAAATCAAATGTCAAATAGAGTTCCAGAGGGTCATTTAGTATTTAATCACAAAGTAGATATAATTTCAAATCGGATATATCGTGTTGAAATGCTCTTTCCTATTAGCATTTGTTGATAAACATAGTTGAAGGAGTGACGATGCTTATTGTCATCGTACATATATATTTGTACATGAATTAACTCTATTTCTCATTAGGCCCTCGTGCATCTTAACAATCCAAGCGAGTTCTAAATATTCAGTCGCTAATCTCCCAAGTCATGTACCAAAGCTCCTTCAATCCAGAAGAGAGCTTGTAGAAAATAGTCGTAGAAAATAATTGTTATATTTTATTGATAATCTCTTGGCTATTTATAGCCTTACAAACTCCTCATTACATTAACTCTCTATAGGAATATCCTATGGCATATTCTCATTACATTAACTCTCTATAGGAATTGTTGAGAGTCAATAAGGGACCTTTAGTCCCACATCGGAATATGTAGTATGTAGAGGAGCTAGACTCCCTATAAGTAGTGAAGTAGTCCATCAATAAAATCATCTGAACTATTATTTTCTACATGGTATCAGAGCCATAATTCTCTCTCTCTCTCTCTCCACAAAACAAAATTTTTCTTTTCCCTAGCCGACGACCCGCTGCCCCTAGCCGCCGACCCCGCTGCCCCACCGCTCCACCGCTGCCCCAGCCCTTCTCTTCCCTCCCGGCGACCCCGTCCCGCAAACCCCCTACAGCCAGCCCCCCTCCAGCCTACAGGATCCCCCGCCCCCTTCCCTACAGGAACCCCCCGCCCCCTCCCCTACAGGAACCCCCCCGACCCCTTCCCTACAGGAACCCCCGCCCCCTCGCCTACAGGAATCCCCCGCCCCCTCCCCTACCCGCCGCCCAAGCCCCCCCCCCCTGCCTGCGACCTCAGCCCTACTCAAACGACCCCACCTACTTCCCCTCCAGGACCCTAACCCTAACCCTAACCCTAGCCGCCAGGGCCTACCGCCCCCCTCTTGCCATGTTAACCCTAACCCTAGCCCTCGAAGCCCCATCCAATCCCTAACCCTAACCCTAGCCGTCCACACACAAAAAAAAAAAGAAAAAAAAAAAAAAAAAAAAAAAAACGGCGTCTTTCGAGGACAAGTCGAGATGTCAAATTCTTTATTTGCACCGACTCTGTTCCTAGTTTGCGCTGTTTGGAACTAACACATGTTTATGTTGTTATTCCTCTTTCACATCAGGATCTGTACAGAGACTGATCAGGTCTTCTCTGGTGTCCTGACGTGGTCACTTTACATGCGCGCGCCGGTGCTGGCCAAGTTAGTAGCGCATTCGTAAAGTCTGTGACGTCGAAGAAGACGACGCCGAAGAAGACGACGAAGTTGGAGAAGTTGCCGACTCAACCGTCCAAGAAGCCGACGAAGACGACGAATCGGGTTCACAGTTGACGAATCCATGGATTCGATCAGTGACAAACTGACGGCTGACGAGATGAAGGCCTTGGTTGACGATATCTTGTCAAAAAGATTAACCGAGGTAACCCCACGTGTGATCCATACTGATGTGGATCCGTCCCCTTACAAAATGGAAAAATTGGAGAAGCTGGAGACGAAGTTGGAAGGTACATCCAACTACTTGAAGTGGTCGCGACAGGCAATGCGGACACTGAAGGGACGTGGCTTGGTTGGCTATGTTACTGGACAAGCCAAGGCACCAGCCGATCACTCCGCCAAGGAGTTTGCTGTTTGGGAGATTGTCAACAACGTCGTGGCTGGGTGGTTGACTGCCTCTTTAACCGACCAGGTGTCGGACAATGTTGAGGCTATGGAGGCTGCTGCTGATATATGGCAAACTCTAAAAGATATGTACTCCGGCTCCGGCAACCCTATGCGAGTCTTCCAACTGCAAGATGAACTCGATAGGGTGGCCCAAGACGACCGTACTATCTCTGAGTATGCGGCTTTGTTAAAGAAGTACTGGTCTGATCTGGATCATTATGATCCCCTTGGGATGGAAGATGCACAAGTCGAACCGGCATTCGCGAAATACTTTCAGACGTTCCTGGCTTATATTTCCCGTCAGCGGATGATGAAATTCCTGAAGGGACTACACCCTGTCTTTGAGCAGCGACGAAATATCCTCCTATCCCAACCTACGCTTCCAACCTTGGAAGAAGCTATCGCTGTTATGACTCAGGAAGAAGCTCGACTGAAGTTGATGCCCAACAAGAACTCCTCCCAGGGGGAGCAAGCCGCGGTTGAGAAGTCTGCCCTTGCTGTCTTCAATCAACCTCCATCTATGGGTAGTGTTTGTCACAATTGTGGTGACTCTGGACATTACATCCGATTTTGTCCAAAGCCGTTGCGCAATCAGTATACTGATCGAGGACGGGGTCGTGGAGGCCGTCGTGGTGGTCGAGGAGGATATGCTGGTAGAAGGGGTGGACACAAAGCAAATCTGGCGGAGGAAGGGGGAGAGAAACAACTGGCTGAAATAACCCCGCTTGAGCGGGAGTTCCTTGAGAAGTTACGAGGCACAAAGCTGGGTTCCGTCGACAGTCCTGGGGCGTCTTCAACCTCGGGAGATCACATCACTTGCTTTGCCGATGATTCTGCACGTGCTCTTGCATCTATCCATCAGCCAGGATGGATTATGGACTCTGGGGCATCTCGCCATGTCACGGGATCCCGTGGTACGTTTCAGGATTATACTCACCTATCATTGCCGGAGAGTATTCAGACCGCTGATGGTACACCCAGCCCTGTACTGGGTAAAGGCACTGTTGCATGCACCCCTTCCATCACTCTAACCAATGTCCTACATGCTCCGTCTTTTCCTGTCAATCTCCTATCCATTAGTGCCATTATACTTGACCTTAACTGTACTGTTTCCTTTGATATTCCTCAGGTGACTTTTCAGGAGAAAGGGACAGGACGACGACTTGGGACTGGCACATGGCATAAGGGTCTGTGGTATTTAGACAGGACTGGACTGGACACCGCATTGGCATCCTTAGTAGCAGATGCACCATCAGAAGCTTCCTGTCGCAGTGTTGAAGCCGAGTTACTACTCCACCACCAGCGTGTTGGTCATTCTTCTTTTAAAGTTGTTAGTCGAATGTATCCGTCCTTATATCAAAGGGCTAATAAAGAGAAGTTATTTTGTCCTGCTTGTGAGTTGGGTAAACATACCAGAAGCTCGTATGTGAGCTCGGGGAATAGGAGTTCCGCTGCTTTTGACATGATACATTCGGACGTATGGGGCCCTTGTCCTACAACTGGTATTAACGGCTTTCGATGGTTCGTCACCTTTATTGACTGTTATACCCGTGTGACTTGGGTCTAGCTTATGAAGAATAAAAGTGACGTCCTTGAGGCCTTTCAGGACTTTCATCGACGAGTGGAAACACAATATGGCGCTAAAATTAAGTGTTTCCGGTCAGACAATGGGACGGAGTATACTAATAAGCGGGTTGCTGAGTATTTTTCCAGTCATGGAATACTTCATCAAACTTCATGTGCTTATACTCCAGCCCAAAATGGTGTGGCGGAACGAAAGAACAGACACCTGCTAGAAGTCGCACGGACGATGATGCTGGCCATGAATGTCCCGAAGCACTTATGGGGGCAGGCTATATTGACGGCCTCTTATCTTATCAACAGAATGCCATCTCTAGTATTAGACTGGAAGACACCATTGGAAATGCTTACTGGGACAACTACATACACTGTTCCACCAAAAGTTTTTGGATGTGTGTGCTTTGTCCAAGATAATCGGCCAGGCGTTGGCAAATTGGATCCTAGGGCAGTTAAATGTGTCTTTGTTGGTTACACGGCTACGCAGAAGGGTTATGCCTGTTGGAGTCCAGTGGAGAGGAAGATGTTTGTCAGCATGGATGTTACTTTCAGGGAACTTGAACCATACTATGGTTCGGATGAAGGTTCAACGTTTGGTGACACACCTAACACAGATGGTGTTCGATGTGAGGGGGAGATAATTAGCCCAAATGTGGTTGTCGGATCGGTTCCGTGTCCGGTTGTAGATAACTGGACGAAAGGGGGAGAGCACAGTGATTCAGATACAGAGAATGAAGAAGACGATACATATGTTACGCAGGGGGAGCAGCCGACAAGGGACAAGGAGCTCCAAGTCTACAGAAGGAGACAACAAAAGTCCAGTACTGTGCCTATGCCGTGCCCTGTGCCTACTGTACCAAGTCCCTCGTCTACTCCTGCTCCAACTCCTGAAGATGTTGCCCCCGCACTGAATCACTCGGATTCTGATGCGGATCTCTCCGACTCGGATGGTATGATCTCTCCACCACCTATTGCTCCCTTAAGGAGATCTTCTCGCATCAATGCGGGTAAGGCTCCTGCTCGTTTTGATGATTACGAACATGACATTGCCAACTTCTTGTCTTATTCTAACATTTCTTCGAATTATCGAGCCTTCATTGCATCGTTAGACTCTACTTCGTTGCCCAAGTGTTGGCAGGAAGCAAAGAAAGATCCAAGGTGGAAAGCTGCAATGATGGAAGAACTTGGGGCACTGGAGAAAAATAAGACATGGGAGTTGGTTCCATTACCCAAAGGGAAGAAAGCTGTGGGATGCAAATGGGTGTACACAGTGAAAGAGACGCCAGAAGGAAAAGTAGAGCGGTACAAGGCGAGGTTGGTTGCAAAAGGATTCACACAGTCATATGGAATAGACTATGATGAGACATTTGCCCCCGTAGCAAAAATGAGCACCGTAAGAACTCTGGTCTCCATTGCAGCGAACTATGGGTGGAAGCTGTACCAGCTAGATGTAAAGAATGCCTTTCTTCATGGGGACCTGCAAGAAGAAGTATACATGGAACTTCCGCCTGGGTGCTATGCGACGGAATCAAACGGAGGGACGTCGCAAGGAAAAGTGTGTAAACTGAGGAAGTCACTATACGAGCTCAAGCAATCTCCTCGAGCCTGGTTTGACAGATTCAGAAAGGCTGTTACAGGCATGGGATACCGTCAAACAAATGCAGATCATACGGTCTTCCTCCAGCATGCAAGAGGCCACATCACTATACTCGCTGTATATGTGGATGATATAGTGATCACAGGTGATGATGAAGTCGAGATCACTAAGCTGAAGTCCAAACTCGCGAAGGAGTTTGAAGTGAAGGATTTAGGAGCAATGAGGTACTTTCTAGGTATCGAGGTGTGTGAAGGCGAACAAGGAATTGTTCTCTCACAGAGAAAATATACACTGGATCTGCTGAAGGAAACAGGGATGCTGGGATGCAAAGCAGCGATCACTCCAATTGACCAGAAGTGCAAGTTGGGAGCAGAGGCAGGAGAGCCCGTTGATCGTAAAAGATATCAAAGACTTGTAGGAAGATTGATTTATCTGGGACACACTCGTCCTGATATCTCATTCGCGGTGAGTGTAGTGAGTCGCTACATGCATGATCCAAGAAAGGGTCATATGGAAGCAGTATTTCAGATCTTGAGGTATCTGAAAGGAACGCCGGGAAAGGGGCTATGGTTCAAGAAGAATGGACGCATAGAAGTTGAGGGATATTGTGATGCAGACTGGGCGAGCTGCATAGACGACAAAAGGTCTACCACGGGATACTGTGTTTTTGTAGGAGGAAACCTGGTCTCATGGCGAAGCAAGAATCAGTCTGTGGTAGCACGTTCAACAGCTGAAGCAGAATACAGAGCAATGGCTCTGGGAGTGTCAGAGTTGCTGTGGGTAAAAGCGTTGCTGACAGAGTTAAAGTTAGACAAGGGAGCACCATTACGTCTTCTGAGCGATAGTCAAGCTGCAATAAGTATAGCTAACAATCCCGTTCAGCACGACAGAACGAAGCACATCGAGATTGATCGATTCTTCATCAAGGAAAAGCTGGAACAAGGGATACTGAAGATTGACCATGTCCGCTCAGAAGAACAAGTTGCAGACTGTCTGACTAAGGGTCTTAGTTCATTAAGTCTGTCGAAGCTATGTAACAAGATGGGGATGATCAATATCTATCGCCCATCTTGAGGGGGAGTGTTGAGAGTCAATAAGGGACCTTTAGTCCCACATCGGAATATGTAGTATGTAGAGGAGCTAGACTCCCTATAAGTAGTGAAGTAGTCCATCAATAAAATCATCTGAACTATTATTTTCTACAGGAATATCCTATGACATATTCCATCATACCAAATATACTAATAGGATATTCAACACATATTCCAACATACAAAAAATACCAATATAATATTCCAACACTCCCCCTCAAGATGGACGAAAGATATTCACTAAGCCCATCTTGTCATATTCTCTTATCATGCTGACAGAGCTAAGCCCTTTGGTCAGTTCGTCTGCTACCTGATCTTTGGTTGGAACATAGTCCAGCTTTAGTAGTCCACTATCCAACTTTTCTTTGATGAAGAATCTGTCAATCTCGATATGCTTGGTCCTGTCATGTTGTACTGGATTGTTGGGAATACTAATAGCTGACTGGTTGTCACACCATATCTTCATCTTGGCTCCCTGGTCCAGCTTCAGCTCCATCAGCATATTCTTCAACCACAATAGCTCTGTGACTCCCAATGCCATAGCTCTATATTCTGCTTCAACTGTTGATTTAGCCACCATTGATTGTTTCTTACTCCTCAAAGAGACCAAGTTATCTCCTACAAATATACAGTATTTCGAGGTGGATCTCCTGTCGTCAGCACAGCTAGCTCAGTCAGAATCACAATAACCCTCGATGCTCACATGATTATTCCTTCTGAAAATCAGTCCCTTCCCGGGGCCTCCCTTCAAGTACCTCAGAATCTGGTACACTGCGTCCATATGACCCTTCCGGGGGTCATACATGTAGCGGCTCACTACGCTGACCGCAAAGCTGATATCAGGTCGGATGTGGCTCAAGTAGATTAACTTGTCCACCAATCTCTGATATCTATCCCGGTCAACTGGTTCTCGGGCTTCAGCATCCAGCTTGAACTTCTGGTTTATCGGTGTCGTAGCTGGTTTGCATCCTATCATCCATGTTTTTGTAAGCAGATCCAGTGCGTACTTCCTCTGAGAAAGAACAATTCTCTCTGTATCTCGAGCAATCTCAATTCCAGGAAGTATCGAAGAGGGCCAAGATCCTTCACCTCGAACTCCTTGCCAAGCTTCTCCTTGAGTTGGACGATCTCCTGCTCATCATCGACTGTGATAATCATATCATCCACATACACCGCAAGCATGGTGATATGGCCTCCACTTCGTCTGAAGAACAGAGTATGATCAACATTGATCTGTTGATATCCCATCCCTATCATTGATCTCCTGAACCTGTCAAACCACACTCGAGGAGACTGCTTCAGTCCATAGAGGAACTTTTTCAGCCTGCAGATCTTACCTTTTGTCTGATTGGTGCCGAATCCTGATGGTATCTCCATGTATACCTCCTCCACTAGATCCCCATGAAGAAATGCATTTTTTACATCCAGTTGGTGTAGCTTCCATCCTCCATTGGCTGCCAGAGAGATCAAGGTCCTAACAGTACTCATCTTCGCCACTGGTGCAAAGGTCTCGTTATAGTCGATGTCGTACGTCTGTCTGTATCCTTTTGCCACCAGTCGAGCTTTATAGCGCTCAACTTGTCCATCTGGGTTCTACTTCACAGTAAAAATCCACTTGCATCCGACTGCTCTCTTTCCTTCTAGCAGTCTCACCAGCTCCCAAGTTCGGTTCTTCTCCAGAGCTCCCAACTCCTCGTGCATCGCTGCTTTCCACTTTGGATCGTTCTTCGCTACCTGCCAATTGTTAGGTACAATAACACTATCCAATAATGCAATAAAAGTTCCATGAGAAGAAGAAATATGATCATATGAGACAAATTTAGCAAGGTCCCAACCATATCTATCAGGAGGTCTTCCCGCATTGCTGCGAGTGGACCTCCATACTGATGATGGTTGGGGAGGAGGAGAAGGAAGGAAATCACTTGAAGGGGAAGATGGTGTTGTAGGTATCCCAGGAGTCAAGACGGACGCATGCAAGGGACTTAGCACTGGCACTGTAGGAACTGGTCCTGCAAGTTGCTTCTCTCGCCTGCTGTAGGTAAGTATCTCCCCTTATCTGTGTGCCTAACATCTCTTATTTCCTCTTCCTGTCCCTTTTCACCTTCCTGTACCCTATTTGTTCCTCCAAGTCATACT
The DNA here is from genome assembly GCA_029216955.1 of Iris pallida. NCBI lineage: Eukaryota > Viridiplantae > Streptophyta > Magnoliopsida > Asparagales > Iridaceae > Iris > Iris pallida. The sequence goes on along the minus strand of JANAVB010024997.1, from coordinate 12,780,925 downwards.
CTGAGATCAGTCGAAATGCTTTCCAACAACTCTCCCTATCGTCTCATACTTGCAGTATCAGGTGAGATATTTGAGTTTTCCTCCTGACTGTAGTATGGCTCATGTTCCCTGAAGTGAACATCCATACTTACAAATTTTCTTTTTTCCACTGTACTTCAACATACGTAGCCCTTCCGAGTTCCCGAGTAGCCCACAAAGATACACTTGATTGTTCGAGGATTAAGCTTCTCTACCGACGGTTTGTTGTCCTTCACAAAGCATACACAGCCAAACACCTATAGTGGGAGCATCCCACTATTATTTCCTTGCAGCATCTCGTATGGAGACCTCCATCCCAATACCTTCGAAAGCATCCTGTTGATTAGTTGAGCTGCTGTCAACACTATATATCCCCACAGACTCTGTGGGACATTCATGTCTATCATCATACTTCTCGCCACTTCCAGGAGGTGTCTGTTCTTCCTTTCCGCTAATCCGTTCTGTGCTGATATATATGCACAGGTGGTTTGATGCCGTATCCCTTGGGCGGACAAGTATTCCGCAAGTGTCTTGTCGGTGTACTCCGTTCTATTGTCAGACCTCAGTACCTTCACCACTGCCTTGTACTGAGTCTGGACATGTTTGTGAAAGTCCCGAAAACATGAGGGGACCTCACTCTTATTTTTTATCAAATACAGCCAAGTAGTATGAGAAAAATAATCTATGAAGGTAACAAAATATTTGTAACCATTTTTAGGAGTAGTACAAGGCCACCATACATCAGAGTGTACCACATCAAAAACAGACGAACTCCTATGACCGCTACTCACATATGAACTCCTAGTAAGTTTGCCTAACTCACAAGCATCACAAACTAGTTTCTCTTTATTAACTTCTTCATAAATTGCAGGATATAATTTGCTTAAGATACCAAATAAAGAGTGTCCCAACCTCCTGTGGTGGAGTCGCAATGTATCTTCCGCACTTATCTTCTTCAGTCCTTCTATCCTTGCCTTTTCTGCCATAGATACTAATGTTGAATCTATCCTTTCTCGATCCAGGTACCACAGTCCATCATGCCAAGTGCCAGTCCCAAGTCTTCGTCCCGTCACCTTCTCCTGGAATATCACCTTAGAAATATCAAAGCAGATAGTGCATTTTAATTGGAGGATTATAGAACTAATGGACAAAAGACTGACTAGAAAAGAAGGAGCATGCAAAACATTGGATAATTTTACTGAACCTGTACAATCGACAGTACCCTTACCGACCACTGGCTGGAAAGTACCATCAGCTGTTTGAATGCTGTCCGCCGATGCTAGGCGAGTGTAGGAAGAAAACTCACTAGCATTTCCTGTCACGTGTCGAGACGCACCTGAATCGATAATCAAATCCGACGATCTGATGGAAGACATAGATGCAAGAGCGAGCGAGTCGTCAGTGCCTTCCATCGATGGATGGACATATATGACAGCGTTGCCTCTGACGAAGAATGAGGTGGACGCCTCCCCAGTCCTACTCCTCCTGTCTCCATCGCTCGACGCTCTCTGCCTCCTCCTGAGTACTTCCAACATGTCTTGCAGTGCCTGATCCTCCTCAGTATAGGCACCGTCAGCTGTCTCCTCACCTTCTGCTACCAACAGGTTCGTCCGACAACCTCCTCGACCGTTCCGTCGACCCCTAAAATCACGATCACATCCTCCAAACTGTCCACGTCTATCACCTGAATCTCCCTTGGGTGGTTTGGTGCAAGCATATCTCAGATGACCCACCTTTCCGCAGTTGTAGCACTGCCGGGGTTCTCCCTTAGGTCCTGACGGTGCTCTTCGTCCTGTCGAGTCCTCATTCGGCTCTGTCTTCTCTGTGAGGGTTCTCCTTCCCCGTCATGGCCAACTCAGGTAGGTAGTCGGTCCATCAAGCTTCAGATCGATGGAGGAAAGCTCCAACTTCGACAACGTTCGTGTCGTGCTCTCACCAGCCGACATCTTCATCAACTTCAACAACGTCGCAACTTCTGCAGGATCCAACTTCTTGATGATCTCCTCCATCGATGCTTCTCCTCTCCGATCACGTCACGTCCGCTCCACGACTCACGCTCGTCCTCGTCGTCCGCTCCTAGATTCGAACATGTCTATTTTCATCAGATCTAGGCATCGGTGTCCTCTTTCGGAATGATCCGAACAATGACAACAACGGCACCGTTACGTGCGGTAGGAGGGGGCGGCGCGCACGTGGGAGGGGCGGCCGACGCGGGTACCACAGCGGGCAGCCGTTGCAGCAGCAGCAGCAGGCATGAGAAGGGGGGCTGCTGTGCGCGGGTTAGGGTCTGGTGGCAGAGAGAGAGAGAGAGAGGAGGGGAAAGGTTAGGGTTTGTGGAAAGATGGCTCTGATACCATATAGAAAGTAGTTGTAGAAAATAGTTGTTATATTTTATTGATAATCTCTTGGATATTTTAGCCTTACAACCTCCTCATTACATTAACTCTCTATAGGAACATCCTATGGCATATTCTTATTACATTAACTCTCTATAGGAATATCCTATGGCATATTCCATCATACCAAATATACTAATAGGATATTCCAACACATATTCCAACATACCAAAAATACTAATAGGATGTTCCAACAGAGCTCCTATGTTATCTACCGAGCTTTCTAGCCATCCTTGAGATGATAATAGGTTCATCTCTTCCATGTCACATAGTCGACTCGTGCTCTCTGCTCCAACATGAACAAAGTGGCTTTTGCCGCATGATCCTTACTACACATCCCCAACCATGCCGACGGCACGTAACAAGGCTAATAGCAACAGAACCAAGAAACCAATCACTTCAAAAATCCACATATTCACATCACATACATGTGTCTCAACTTCAAATATGTCACCAATCAACCCAAACAACTAGAACTAAGGCCTCGTTCGGTTCTCGGAAGCGAAATCATTTCCCTTGTCAATTCCATGGGGATGGAAAATTAGAATTCATATCAGGTTTCCTTTCCTGTGTTTTGGTAAAAACAAGAAAAGCATTCAAGAAAGACCATTTAATTTTTCTTCTAGTGTTTGGTTGGTGCACGAAAGAAAATATACTTTTGGATAAAGTAAACAATACCCCCCATTTGAGTAGGGCTATTGTCGTCCTAAATTTTCGTAATAAATACTGGAAAAGGATAAGGGAAAAAAAAATCAATCCCACGGGTTCCGAGAAGAACCATCTTCTCCCTGTTTTCTGCCACGTAAAAATAGTTCCCGAGTTTGTGGCTACCAAACAAAGAAAAGAACAGTGAACCAAAACAAACATGGCCTAATAGTAAACTACAAGCATGCAGAAACTAAAGTATCAATCAATAGCACTATAGCAAATCAATGACTGCACACATATATAGAAATGATGAAGAAAGAGTTCCATGGGTCTATTACCAGAAGTTCCCACAGAGGAGAAGGAAGGAGAGGAAAGGAGGAGCAGCTGTGGATGAACACAACAGAAAACCAACAAACCTCAACAAATGTTTATAGGTTTAGTGAGCAAAACTGGGAATATATATGTAGTTATTTGTGGATGGGGTTGATGGGTGCTGGCCAGCCGGCCACTCTAAAGCCATGACACCTGGACTTTGTGGTTGGCTTGGTAAGTAGGGATGGGTGGGATGGATTGACGTTGGGGGAGTCCAACTGTTCAAATGCTTCTCGTACGTACGTGGTTGAAAGGAACAACGGACACCTGGAATTTTTAAAGATTTTGACTGCAGCTTTGTCATTTGTTTGGTAGGAGTTTGAGAGTTCCATTCCAGCTGGGATTCTAGTCCTCAAACTTTCATGCCGATAATTCTTAAGTTGGCAGCTAAATATCATGATTTTTTTTTTCTTGGCTTACACAAGTTGTCGAATTATTAAAAAGTAACAAATATATATATATTTTTTCTCCCCCATGTTGATTCAGATTATGTCACGTTTATCGGATCTCTGATGTTGTAGGATCGTGGGTGGGACGACTGCATGTCCTTACAGCAATTCTTCGTTGTCATTGCACCTCTGTCAACATTGGCACCCTCTCGGTCGTGCACGAAATAAAAGACGTTCACGGGCCGGTCGCACCCGTTCGACCGTACGCACAAGACAAGGTGATTTATCTGATCTCGTATCCGAGTCGAGACACGTACACGAATCGGTCGTATCCGCACGAACGCTCGCTCGAGACGAGGTAACGTGCACGAGTCTAGTGGACTTATTCTCGTGGTTCAAAATATTGTTATTTTTATCAGACTTTTGATGTGTACAAATGTGGATATCCCGGACCGTACGCTCTACACAAAACTTGTCATCGTAGGCCAACCAATATAGTTAACCTATTAAAGACCTTGAAACCTTTTTCGATTATAACCTGTTATCCCTTTGGCACTAACGTACTGTATCATTCATAATTTTGTTGTGTTTCTTAATATCACTATCTTACATTTCTGGAATGTCAAAGTGGTCAGCAGGTTGCATCCAGTCTGGATGGGTTTATGGTGGGCTTAAAAAAAAAAATTCGGACTTTAGATTGAGACATGAGACGAAGTATAAAATTGGTGCCTTCATTATTTAATATTCATATAATTTTTTGGCTAAATTATAATGTGATATCTTCAATTATTCAAGTTTATCAACATGATATTGGATAAACTAGAAATTTTTTCTCCTTGATAGATTTGCATAGTTAGCCAAATAAGACCCCATAAACATTTGCATCAATTAAACCCTCCCGCAATAGATAACTTGATCAAAATAATCCCTCCTGCCTTTTATCAGTTGGAAGTGAATGTTAGAGGCTACTTTTAAAAAAAATCATTATATACCCAAAATACTCATGTCACTTCTAAAAGGACGACATAAATGCCAGTTTATTATAGTTTTTCTTTCGTTTTTTTTTTCATTTTATCCCTTTAAAAATGACGAAACTATCATCGCTCTCTCTCTCTTCGCGATGGCAACAACAACAATAGCGCGTGTCGGAGAGGGGGTGCGGGATTGGGAGCATAGCACGGGAGGGGTAGCGGGCGTGGTGCAGCCGGGGGGGGGGGGGGGGGGGGGGAGGGTTGGGTGAGAAATTGGGTAGTTTCATTATTTTTGTTTTTTAGGGTATCAAGTTGATACTATCAAAGTTGATGGTATACCGAACTTATCTAGCTCTTATGGTCAGCAAGAAGATGTTATAACCATCTTGGCTAGGCGGACAGACTCGGGATCGAACCGCGGGGGAGGTTTGGGTGTGTATAAAAACTAGGGGCAGGGCTCAAACGACATGCAACGCAGTGTGCACACAAAGCTTCGTGCGTTACGCCAGGCATTGCAAAAAAGTTGAGAGTATCAAGCTGAAAAACTTGAATAGTTGAGAGTATCAAGTAATAGTTTAACCTATTTTTTTCCATCGATGATGATACAATAGTATTATCAACACAAAATTCAAGGAATTGAATAATAAACAAAATATAACATCCAAAAATAATATATGTTGTAATGGAATACTAATAGAACTAAAGATGTTCCAAAATAATAAATAAACTTATGTTCCAAAAAAATATATAACAATGTGTAGTTCGTCATAATAAAAAAGAATATATTGGAGATTGAGAGCGTCAGGTTGTTAGTATAGGACCGTTGAGCACCTCTAGAGGGGGGGGGGGGGGAGGTGAATAGAGTGTGTGCGTGTGCAGCAAAAAATAATCACCAATTAAAAATATTAAGCAGTTATATATTATGGCAGATAAAAGACGGTAAATAAAATGCGGTAAAGTAAGAGTCAAGAATTCAAACTCAGTGAACACCACGATGTATACTGGTTTTCCTCTGAGAGGACTAGTCCAGTCGTGAGTACTCTTGCTCGTTGTTAATCTTCTATAGCACAAGCTTTAACTGAGCGCTTGCAACTCTTACAACACCGTGCTTGGCGACAAGTGCACGACCGACTTCACAACACCGTGCTTGGTGACGAGCGCACGACCGACTCCAGAAGGCAATTGAAAAATTAGAACGTTTTCTGAATACAGCCTCCGATACAACTCTTCAATACCAAACTCTAGATTAAACAAAACTTGTACTGGCTTGGCTAAGAGTGTAAAGGCTTAGATATGAAAGTAAAAAGCTCAGAATACTTTAGATAGAGAAGAGAAGAGAAGAGATAAAAATGGGATGATTGAAATGAATGGTAATCTCAACTCTATTTATAGTATTTTTGGAGGACCGAACTCGGACAGAGTTCGGATGCTAGAATTTTGCATACGAACGTTGGATGCAGATTTGGTGAGAACTAAAATTCAAATAACCCATACCGAACTCAGGCCGAACTCGGACCGAATTCGGTCAGAGTTCTGTCAGAGTTCTGTTGGGTTAGAACAGTAAGGAATGGACCAAATTTGCATAGGTTTTGGGCTTTTTAAAATTGTGAATTTTTGGGATAAGTAGGTAGGCTTATTTTTGTTTGTGGACTGAGAAAAACCTAAGCCAGTACCGATCCGATCAATCTCACATTTTTTCTATACTAAATAAAAGAAAAAATATATAATAAATATGAAAACTAATAGCCCATTTGATGACGCCTTTCTTCTGACATTTGAGCAGACTCATTTTTCCTTGACGACAATCGTCCAAAGATAAACAGATCTGGAAATCGTTAGGCGGTTCAGAGAAATCTTCTTGTATTATGCCATCTTTGGCCCATCAATAATTTTTCGTTACATATGTCATGGTTTGATCATGCTTACTGCTTGTCTGCAAGTACATATTAGATGAAACAAAACAATATGATGCAGTATGATACATGCATAACAATATGATATAGACCATTTAGGACAATGCTAAGTCTATAGGACAATGCTAAGTTTAAGTAGCAACATGATAGTGATTACATGAATATTAGTGACATCACTAGTTAAACTTAATTGATTAGCCATATACAAAAATATGATATAATCATTGGGCTAACAATCTCCCCCTTTTTGATTATGGCAAATCAGTTAAGTTAAAGGTAGATACAATAGATGCATATATCACTAATAAACACATATTACTAAAAAATTCTTTGCTAACTTAAACTTATTTCTCCTCCTTTGACATGATCAAAAAATAAGATCCCCCATAATAAGCTATAAAATGAAATCAATCATCAAAGAAGGAAGGTAGAAATAATCATATGATCAGGCTAGAAATTGGAAACAAACCATTTAAAACACAGTCTAAGAAAGAATATATATAACTACAGTTTTGAAGGATACTAATATAGTAGAAATCAATCATTGGTCATAAATAATCTATGAGAGAAAAAATTCACAGATCTAGTATAACAATATAAAATTGTCACGACCCGTACCCACTTTTCGGACGCGAGCTCGTGAGCAAGCCAGCTACATATCGAGCGGACTCCAGACCAACACGAATACGTAAATGCTGTCTGGACTTTGTAATGGGTCTAATCATGGCAAGGCATCACTATATCTCAATCCACAATAAGAATATGAAACATGGATGAACAATTATGGGTCATGGTCTGCAGCCCATTAGCATATTGTCCGATTAGACTTCAAGAATGATATGAGTCTATCAGAATATATAATGGTATGGAATATAAAGCACGAGAGAATAATAAAAAAATATTACAAGCAAATACCTGTATCCCTGTAGGTGTAATCACTACCATCATGATCCGCTAACTAACTCCATGCAATCAGCTACCTGAAGAGATCATCAGGTTCTCAGGGGACATAACAAGATACATAAAAATATGCCTATCTAACAGTTTATCATACAATAAAAAAGTACAAGATATAAACATGAAAACATCAATCAACACGAAAATATGACTATACACGACTGGGAGAACCACTACGCATAAATGAACTGCTGGAGGAGAACAAGTGAGCACGATGTCAATGGATAACCAATCGAATACTCAAACCCTCGCCCCTAGTGTGGACTCGCAGGTTTGATCAACTACTAACCCTCGTCCCTAGTGTGGACTCGCAGGTTAGCTTCAAGAATCACCCTTGCCCCTAATGTGGACTCGCAGGTGTGGACATATAACTACTAACCCTCGCCCCTAGTGTGGACTCGCAGGTAAGCTTCAGGAATCAAGGTACAAATAACTACTAATTACCCTCGTCCCTAGTGTGGACTCGCAGGTTAGCTTCAAGAATTCAAGGTTCAGCAGTTCCGCTATAACTTACTCATCCTATGACATGATACGACTCAGTCGAAGTACAGGTGACGACACGATATGACCCACTCAAGATACACGGGAGAACAGATCCAATATGAACTGCAAACCTAACTATGAACAAGGACTATATCTATACTAGTATGCATGATATACAAATCACATGTATATAATCAACTAGTAAAACTAGATAATAATAAGAATATGCATGTAAATAAACTATAGAGGGAGGTAAGGTATACTTGCCTGGTGGTAGCACATGTCTCGCAAATAATTCGTCAAATTAAAGCGTCATAAAATCCAAACTCCCGTAAATACCTCCGGATGCTGAAACAGACATTGCCAAAGTTTTTAGAATAGTCAAAATAGCTAAGATTGCTTGTTCTTAAGTCCAATTCTGGATACAGGGGCAAAACGATAATTTTGGGCCAAAATGATATCCGTCGTTGGACCCACTTTGCACCGAAAAGTGTGCCAGAGTCAATGGTCTCTAAAGTCATTAAACTATATGTTTACGAATTCGTTTTGATGATACGAACCCAACCGTATGTCCAAAGTTGGATTCCGGCAGGCCGTGCACAAAATTTCTCGTTGAATCGGATCGTGGGGCCCGCAAAACGGCGATCCGATCAACCGTCTCAGAATCGAACCAAACTTGGCATATATGACCAAAAAAATGATACGGTCCTGTTAGCGCAAGTTTTGTCTCGATCTAACGAACGTGCACAAAGTAATTGAGAAATTTACAAAGGGACCGATACGGTAAATTTCGATGGATACGTATCAAATTTGTCGCACACACGCAACCAATTTGAATTCCGTCAAAGTCCACACGTCCGCGAAGTCGATACGCACCTTTCGATACTTTCGGTTTGCGACCACGTCTCCCGGTTTGACGGAACGCACGTCGTATCGGAGGAATTTTCTAGATTTTTAATTATTTTGAAAATAGTTTTTCACAATTTTGGGAGACGAATAATTTTGCAGATATACAATGAAATCACAAACTATAAAAAGGGTTCTGGAATCCTATATGTTGTTAATAAATACCTTTAGGTGGATTTTTGAAATAATGCATAGTTTGGAAGACAATCAAACGCAAAGTAGGCTAGTTCGACTGTTTTCAGTCCTATTTTTGGGACAAGTTCTCGATGATCTTCTCATCGATTTTCTGGACAGGATGTTAGTTTATATCGAAATCTATCTATTGGGACCGAAACTTGGTTATACTGGCTTCCTAAAACAATTTACGGATCGGAAAACGAATAAATGCAAATGGAGAAATTATACCGTGAAGTTGGGGCTTCGTGGCTGTACTGTGTGCACGGACAGGGGTTTGGGCGACGGTTCCTGTAATGTCCCAAATTCGTGATACGTATTTAGTGTACGTATACGTGTTTTGGACCCATATTTTTCAGTCATGATTAGTTATCTTGGTTTATTTTGCATTAACTTGGTTTTATTGGCATTGATAGTTTAAATGGTTTTAATAGTTCATTGGTTTATTTTGGATTAGTGAGGCTTGGTTTATTTCATGATTCATTTGGTTTAAATTTCTAAGAGAGAGAGTTTATTGGCCTTGACTTGGTTGGTTCGGCTTGGCTTGGTTTTTGCTTGGGTTCATGATGAACCCATGGATAAACCCCCTACCTACCACCACCCTTGATATTTATTAACCCTTCTTCCTTTCTCTCTCTTCATTTAATCATCTTCTTCTTCCTCATTTACTTCCTTCACCTACCAGAGAGAGGAGAGAGAGTTCTAGGCAAGTGCAACTTGCTTCATAGATGAACTCAAATTTTATTACTTCATTTTCTTCCTTACAGTATTTTAAATCACTTTAGAACTTGGCATTTTCATTTTCCATGGCTAGATTCTTGTAGATCTAAATTTACATTATTTTTGGATTTCTTGGGTTTTGATCTACTTAATCTTGTTATTTTTAAGTTTTGATGGTTCCATGTTGTAGAGAATTTTGTTCTACCCCATTTTGACGTAAGGAAGTTCAGATTTGGACTCTGGATGAAGGTTTTATGGAGCTTGGAAGCTTGGGTTCATGGTGTTCTTCTCCTCTGAAACATGGAGAAGAAGAACAGTACTTGACTTGACCGCATGAATTATTCATGCGGTAAGTGATTCCCAGCCGTATGGGTTGTTTCTACCCAGCCGTATGAGACTCGCATGAGTTCAGCCGCATGGGAAGTTCTACCCAGCCGTATGAGACTCACTTGAGCCCAGCCGCATAGGGAGTTCTCCCAGCCGTATATGATTTCTCTAGCCTCGGCCGCATGAGACCTAACTGAATTGACCCACATAAACCCCCTGCTCATTTCAGCCGTATGCGTCCTTTCTTCTGAGCCGCATGGACCTGTGTCATCTCGGCCGCATAAGGATCCATTCCCCCGCTGGCCGCATAAGCTTGGTTTTCCACCAGCCGCATGGACCCATATATTTTTCCCAACTGCATGGGGTGCTCTGGCTGAGCCACATACGCCCCTTCCTTACCACTGGCCGCATACGACTGATACCCTTCAGCCGTACGAATCCATTCTCCTTCAGCCGCATGGACCCATCCCCCGCCAGCCGCATGAGTTCCCTATCATTCCTGGCCGCATGTACCTTAGCCGTATGGCTCTTCTATAGCCCTGTATATTGATATTTTATTAGATATTTAACGTCCATTATATATCCTTACGCCTTTTGTCCTGAACTTGAAAATCATGAATTCATTTGATATGTTTGGAATTGATAATTGAGCATGATATGATAGTGACCCGTAGTGGTGCACTCATGACATAATAACCTGACATGACATGATAGTGACCCGTAGTGGTGCACTCCTGACATAATAACCTGACATGACATGATAGTGGCTTGCCGTGGCACACTCCTGACAAAGTATACTTGGCATGATAACCTGACCTGATATATCTTGAGCAGCTGTTGCGACAGCTACCTGACATGACATGACCTATTTAATTAATCATGACACCGTGGGCGATTGTGCTTGTACAAATAATCCAGTCCTGTCTTGCATCATGTCTAGGAGGGGACTCCTGAGTACCACGATCAGGAGTACCTACTGAAATGGACTAAGGTTAATGACTAGTATAATTCATTAGACATGAAGAGATGTTCTCCAGTTACAGGCAATCCCGTTATCCCGGCCACAAATGTTTGGACTTGTAGCCTGCCGACGAGTAGGGCACATTTCCAGCCCACTGTTATGTGGGGCACTCACCATTGTCACTTAAATGATTGAACTCTATTGTCACTCTAATGTATTGTACTCTCTAAATTGTCACTATAATGATTGCCTGGATAACCTGGATAGCTGCAGGGCCTGTGACTACTTGGAGCATCTCATTGCATCTTGCTAGTAACTAGGATTGTGATAACCCTAGTTAGTTAATGTAGAAAGCCGTAGGCAATGATTGGCCGTGATTGATTGGATGGAGTCTAGTCCAGTATAGTATTGTCTAGAAGTGATTGATTGCAAGATTGTATCAGAATGATTGTCACTCCAGATTGTCACTATAATAATTGTCACTCTAGATTGTTACTATAACGATTGTACTCTATTGTCACTCTAGCATATTGCACTCTTTATTGTCACTTTTATCATTGTACTCTCTCCTTTTTACCTTAATGATTGGTACCTTTAGTAATAAATGATCAGAGACTAAGTCCTGTTCAGGCGAAGGGTTACAATCTCGGTCCTTGTTTGGTTTAAGGATTGTAACCTGGCTTCCGGAATAGTACCTTCGTCTTCTCTTCATATATTGTCCAGCTATATTTTATTTAGCATGATTCTCCAGTTGTCTTATGATTAATAATGCTTCTCTTAATTATTTTCTCTGATTGGGGCAAGTGCATTGGTAGTGCACAAACCTCAATCTGTGTTACTTATTGTTGTTTTCTTACATATTGAATGATAATGATTTGTTGGTTTTAGTTCTTAAGTGAAGCCTCCTTTGTGGTACTTGCTCTTTCTGGGGTCTGACCCAGCTAGTTTTGTATGGCCAGATACCGGAGCAGCACCAAAGGATCTCCCTGCTTTCCAGCCCGATGGTGACCACCAAGCGTAACCAGGGCATCGAGTGGGTTTCTTTTGTTCTCCCACTGTAATATTGTACATTATTCTTTTGAGGCGTTTAGCCGACGAGCAAGTGTTAGCTCGATTGTACTTACTTACTGTCTGCCTACGGGCTGTAACATGATTGACAAGCCCCGGGGGTTGATCATGTATGACTGAACTCTTGCTATTCCTCACATTTTGTAACGACTAGCTTTATGATCATTCCGGATATATAATGTATGGGACGCCTTACTATTGTGTATTTGGTGGTCTGACATCTTGTAATTATTATTAGTTGGTTGAGATTGAGACAATAGGCTATTTGATGACCTTAAGAGACTGATGGATTGTAGTGAAACCCTCACATATCTAGACAGCCGTGACCGTATAGCGGTGTGGATTCCATTCCGTTATATGTAGCTGGCTATATCTGCCCCCGCTCTCCAGTATTCTGGTTCTGGGCGTGACAGTTCCCGACGACTTTTGGCGGTCCAGGGTGGCTGTGCGACGGCTCGTGGTGGCGCGCGGAGGCTGGGGCAGGGTCGCCAGGGTTGGGGAGGAAGGATGGCAGCTTCGGAATTAGGGTTTCGGTTGCTATCCCTCTCGATCTCTCTATATATTCGTATTCCTTTGTTAACAGAGAAGGGGGGTTCTGTCGGGCTTGGGTTTGGGCTTGGCCTGGGGGTTTCATTCTTTTTTTTTATTGCTTTGTTTTTCTTTTTTCCTTTTTCTTTTATTTTATATATATATACACCGATGTATATATTTATATATATACATGTATAATGATAATATATATGTACACCATATATTCAAATATAAGGAATAAGATATTCTAAATACAATCTATAATAGAAATACAAAATTCTTAAATCTATATACTAAAAATTCACATAAATAAAATACAATGATATTTTATATCTATTTTACTATATAATAGGAAAACTTGGATGGTGAAAATTTTGAATTCCGAAAATACCCTTGCATGTCTATACTAATTAAAAATTGTTCATTAATTTTAATAAAATCAACTTAATAATTAGGAAGACTACCATTTGGTCTTCCTAAGTTAATTAAAAGAATGTTAAAATACGTGCTTGCACGTGCACATATGCTAGTATATATAAAAGCCAAATTTGCCATATACCATAAATACGCTTATATATATATATATATATATATATATATATATATATATATATATATATATATATACAAGTGTATATATAACCTAGATAATTTCCATAAAGTCCAACATATTTGTTAAGAAAAATTATTTATGATATTATCAATAAAACATTATTTAATATTAAGAACTTATAATATATATAAATACAAGCACCTTTTGTGAAATCGGCTATCGGGTCACTAAATTAGAATAGTGATACGACATACGTCTACATGGACGCCTTTGGTCTCACTACGTGCCTACACGGGTTTGGGTTGTGTTCGGGTTAGTTTCGTACGACCGAGTCTTCTAAAAGTTAATAATCTAAATAATAAATAATTAAAACGTTTTTTAGAGGTTAAGTCGCAACTTGGCCTGGTTTTCCTAGTTAGGACACACGTATGGCTTGGCATTCCCCTACCATGGCTAAACACTAGTCAAAGTACGCCACTGTATTATTCGTGCCATGATTCCTAGCCATCTGGTACTTCAAAACTCAACCATGGTTAAAGTCATCTACCGTAATGTAACGCCTGTGGTTCGTATTACGTATTTTAGAATACGTGTACGTATTTTATCTTGTATTGCATGATTCCTTGCTTAGTTTCCTTCATGGCTTGGTTTATTCTTGGTTCGGGTTGGCTTGGTTCGGTTTAGGGATTGCTAGTAGTTCATCATGGACCAAGGGTGAACCCCCTACCTACCACCACTACTACCATTTATTAACCATTCTTCCTTCTCTCTCTTCATTACTCCTCCTCTTCTTCTTCCATTTACTTCTTCACCTACCAGAGAGAGAGAGAGGTCTAGGCAAGTGCAACTTGCTTCATGGAGGAACTCCAATTTTATTGCTTTATTCTCTTCCTTACAGCATTTTAACTTACTTTAATACTTGGCATTTCCACTTTCCATGGCTAGATTCTTGTAGATCTAAGTTTATTTTATTTTTAGAATTCTTGAGTTTTGATCTACTTAACCTTGTTATTTCTGAGTTTTGATGGTTCCATGTTGTAGAGGATTTCGTTCTACCCCATTTTGACCTATGGAAGTTCGGATTTGGGCTCCGGATGATGGAGTTATGGAGCTTGAGGACTTGGCTCTCATGGTGTTCTTCTTCTCGGAATTTTGAAGAAGATGAACTGTGCTTGACTTGACCGCATGAATATTTCATGCGACAAGTGTTCTCTTCAGCCGCATGACTGGAAGTACTTTGAGCCGCATGAGGGCCGGACTCATCTAGCCGCATAAGCCTACTTTCTCTCTTGGCCGCATAGGCTGAGTCCCATTCTGAGCCGCATGGACTCATTTCCATCAGCCGCATGAGACTCTTGTTCTTCTAGCCGCATATGGGCCCACTTTCTGAGAGCCGCATGGAACTCGCGCGAGCCCAGCCACATAATACTCCGCTCCTTCTGAACCGCATGAGAATTTCTTCCCGCTAGCCGCATAGACCTACTTTCTGCTTGCCGCATGAGGCTTAACTTCTTGAGCCGCATGCAGCCCCACTTACCCTCAGCCGTATGCGCCTCTTGCTTCTGCAGCCGCATGTCCACCTGCCGCATGAGGCCGAGTCATTCCCGGCCGCATGGATCCCGCAACCCTGAGCCGCATGGGCTGTTCCCACCCTCAGCCGCATGAGCTGCTCCCGCATAGATTTTCTCCTTGGCCGCATGGTTCCGAGCCGCATGGCTTTCTATAGACTGTATTTTATGTTTTATTACTTGATTATTACTATTAATTCATGTCCTGTAACCCCAAATTAACTTGGGTCTCCTGATTGAATGCTTGCACTATAATGCCTTACACATGTACATGAACACGAAAGTGACCCGTCGTGGTGCACTCCTGACAAGTGAACATGACATGACCTAATAGTGGCCCGTCGTGGCGCACTCCTGACAAGAACTCTTGACATGATAACCTGACATGATATATCTTGATAAGCTGTTGCGACGGCTACCTGACATGACATGACCTGTAATAAGTAACCTGGACACCGTGGGCGATTGTGCTTATACAAATAATCCAGTCCTGTCTTGCATCATGTCTAGGAGGGAACCCCTGAGTACCACGGTCAGGAGTACCTACTGAAATGGACTAAGGCTAATAACTAGATTAATACATTAGTCATAAAGAGATCTTCCAGCTACAGGCAATCCCGTTACCTGGGCGCACCTGGGATCTGTAGCCTGCCGTCGAGTAGGGCACATTTCCAGTACACTGTCATGTGTTGTACCCTTCAAGCTACCTAAGGGTACATACATTTCTTGGACGATGTACCCACCTGAATTCAACCCCTAATTTCGACCTGGGTAACCTGGATGGTCTGCAGGGCTTGTGGCTGTAGAATAATCTCACTGCATCTTGCTAGTAACTAGGCCTGTGGTAACCCTAGTTAGTTAAAGTATCAAGCCGTAATTCTTGCTTGGCCGTGAAATGATTGGATGGAGTCTAACCAGTCTAGTCTTGTCCTGATTTTGTTCCAGATTACTGCATGACTTGAATGCCTGTATTTATTTTACCGATAAATGGTGAGAATTTCAAGTTCGGTTCAGACGAAGGGTTATAACCCCGGTCCTTGTTTGGTTTACGGGTTATAACCTGGCTATCTGAATAGTTCCATGGTTATCTCATCGTATATCACCCTGTGATGCTTTTCTTAACTCCTGTCTTATTTACTACCTTATTACTATTGTGCTAATTGCTAGTTTTGGTTCCTAAGTGAAGCTTCCTTTGTGGCACTTGCTCTTTCTGGGGTCTGATCCAGCTGGTTTTGTATAGCCAGATTTCGGAGCAGCTCCAGAGGATCTACCGACTTTCCAGCCCGATGGTGGTGACCAGGCGTAACCAGGGCAACGAGTGGATTATTTTTGGCTCTCCCACTCTATTGTAAAAATATTATTTTGAGGCGTTTAGCCGACGAGCACCTGTTTAGCTCGATTGCACTTACTTACTGTCTGCCTACGGGCTGTAACATGATTGACAGATCCTAGGGTTGATCATGTATGACTAAACTCTTGCTAGTCCTAACATTTTGTAACGACTAGCTTCATGATCAGCTGAATATGTAATATTTGGGACGCCTTATTATTGTATATTTAATGATCATACATCTTGCAACATTTACTTACTTGCTTGTGATTGAGACACTAGGCTTGTTCATGACCATAGGAGAGTGTTGGCTTGTAGTAAACCCTCATGTATCTAGACAGCTGTGACCGTATAGCGAGATGGAATCCATTTTATATACGTAGCTGGCTATGTCTGCCCCTGCTGTAAGCCCCTGTTTTTCAATTTTAGTTTTATTAGTGCTAATTAAATTTTAATGTTAGTTTTGGCCTTAAAATATTTTATTAGGATTTTTAGGAATTTTTTTATATTTTTAAATGAGTTTTAAATATAAAAATATCACTTTGCAAATTATTTAAAATTAATTAAATAAGTTTTACAATTTTTAGAATTAATTTTATATCAGTTTGTAATTTATGATTTGTTCTTAATTAGGAAATACAAATGTTATTTTGCATTTTATGCTGATAGAAGCCTTTACGCAAATCCTAAAACATGGGGGACTTTTGTGCAAACCTGCCAACCCCCCCCCGACCAGTCACCCACTCTCTCTCCTCCAGCTCCTTCACCAACCCCGCTGCCCCGACGACTAGCCGCCCTGCCCCCGCCGAATCCGGCTGCCCGACCGCCTCAAAAACCCCCTATAAAAATCCCCCTCACTCCCCTGACTAAACCCTAACCCTAAATCTCCCCCACGACCAACCGCTGCCCCGTTCTCCCCCGACGAACTCCCAAACCCTAGCCCTACTCCGGCGAACCCCGCCCAGCCCCACCGTCGACCATCACCGCCTCCAACCACCCTCACCCGACGCGTCTTGACGAGTCCACCGCAGCGCCACCACTCCGCCACCGCCACGACGCCTCCTCCGCCGTCCACGACCACCAAATCCCCCCCCGATCGACTGGACCCATGAGTGTTTTGTGTCAACTGTGTCGTGCGTGTCTCATACGCATGTATGTTGTTCGCCGTGTCCTGGCGAGCATAAGTGTGGAACTGGACACGCGAGATTGAACTCGTGCGTGTCGTGCAGGCCTAGGACACGCTGATACCTGTGTCCTTAACTGTCAGGACACAGGGCCGATGTTTATATTTTTTTTTATTGTTAATCTAACCTAAACCTAATAAATTAACCTAAACTCTAACCCTAACACTGAGCTCGGGCTGACCCCCTGGCCAGCCCGACCCGTTTAAACATCCCCCCCTTCCTGAGGACAGGGTTCGAGCCCCCCTTTCTGTGTTTCCTTTTTCTTTTCTGTTTTCTTTTCTTTTTCTTTTTATTTTGTGTTTATATATATATATATATATATATGTATATATATTAATATGTATATATATGTATATACTGTATTTTAACAGTATTTAATATATATGTATATATTTTGTAGTTAGTAAATTTTATATATATATATGTCTATATATACATTTTTTCTATGTATATATATATTATATATATATACACTATATTATTAAGTATTTTCTTATGTATATATATATATATTTGTAAATATATATATATACTCAATAAATTAAGTATTTTTCCTTATATATCTATATATACTTTAGCATAGGTATGTATATTCTTTTGTACAAATTAGCCTTATTAAAATAATAATATTTATTTTGCACTATCACCAAATTATATTTTTTTATAGTATTTAAATTACTGCAACCATTTGGTGTCCAAGCCTAGCATGGGTATTTGGGCTCAAATGTGTTTTCACACATTCAAGACCTGTACAAGTCATATTGGACTTGATTCATGGCCTTGGGTCCTGTATTTGAACTTTGGTTCAAATTATATACATGGACAAAATACGCAGATAATTAATTATTGTGTGCAATGCTGTTTTTGATTTTCTAAAAATACTTAAAGTATTGCTAAAATTATGGAAAAATAGTTTTTAGATACTATGTTAAGTTAGCTAATTTAGTATAATTTTTGTAGTATTTAATTTACTGTTTTGCCACTAGTTTGGCACATGAAACCAAAACTCACTTTCTGTATACTTAGGAAAACTGATTTTTATAAAATATTTGTACTGGTTAATAAATTCCAGAAAAATTATAATAAATTTCTATGATTAACAAGGATCACTTTGATACTTTGCTTTAAGAAAAACTAGGCTTTTTGTCTACTTCAAAAATTGTTAGAACACAATGATCTTTTAATTTATTTATTGATTAATTACGACTTGTAGCTTTTTGTGTTATTTGGAGTTTTAGTCATGTTGAACCCCATCCCTCACTAGTGTAAAGACCCTAGAAAGTTAGTTAACTTAGTGTGTCACCCCACTTTGGTCTCCTATGCCAAGTCATCATTTTGGCTAGGTGCCCAGTCACAAGTCGTGTCGCACCAATTAGTGTTCTAGTATTTTAGCTTAGTGTAAAAGCTAAGTTGTTGCATTTATTTCTACAGTGACGAGTTACTGGACATCCATAGCATTGTTATCGCAGCTTGTTTTGTTTTGCTTTGCTAGAGGCAAGTACTTTCTACGAACTTTACATATTGTCACATAAATGAACTGCAAACCCCACCATGTTAATGCTGATCCTTGGGGTAGCAAGTTAGATCTCTACATGTTGTACTTCCAGTTATTACCATGCTTAGAACGGTCTTGATATATCTCTCACATGATTAGAATATGGGTTTTGGGGAAACTGATAGTAGTGTACGTGATCACGACCCCCCTATAGTAGCGAGCTTGGTCGCATTTTATATGCATACCTTGCCACGGGTAAATATCCCGTATTTTTTGTACGGATGTACACCTATGCTTGTCTACTTGTACGTATGTACATTTTATTATGTGCCACAACGCATTGTACATCTATTGATCGATCACGTACCTGCTACAGTTTTAAACATTACATATACATCTGTCTCTATGACATATGTGTCCTTGCCATGATAGACTATGTGATGCCATGCTTTCCAGTTATTCCTCACATGTTCATTCTCATGTTCATTTCCATGTTTCATATGCTAGTTTGCTAGATTTAGTACTTGCTCCCGTCCTGACAGGATAACGTTGTAGGTGTCCTTACTGAGGAGGAGTTACTCTGCGACTCATATTACGGGATTACTGCCGAGGATCCGGCTCTGCTTTACGAGGATGTTCCTGCAGGGAACCTCGCCTAGTTGTCTTTTGTTTACTTAGATTTTTTTTGAGAGTAGACATGTATTAGACTACATCATTTTGTAACTGGACATGTATCCAGTTTTACATTTCAGTTTACTTGTACTTGGATATTTTACTATATACGACGACTTTTGTGTTTGGAGCATTTATGATTCTTCTTCACTTATAGAACTGTTAGCACATTTAGTCTTATCCTGTTGTCTTTAGAACAGCTTACTACGTTTTATCTCAACGTAGGCTGGGCATGACTCGGCCTGGCCCAACAATTTGGGTAGCGGGTCGTGACATGTTTTTAGTAGTGGCCCATGCAGGTCCTGACTAAACTGTTTGGTTACGTTATTGTACCAAGCATGCCTGCAATTAGGAACTTAAGGTAATTAGACAACATTAGAAAATACGCTTAGAACACTTAGAGGAATGCTAGGATTGCAACATAGGAAATACATCACATGTTTGCTATTATAATTAGATTTTCTTGCATATGATTGCTTGCTTTAAATAAGTCCTTATAAGTCTTTTTATGTGTAATTTAGATAGTGCTTACTCGTTCGTCCCAGTATGTTACCCCCGAGAATGGGGCCCTTCATATCCAGTCAGCTGACCGGTTGACTGATACACCTCCACCTACCACATTCCCCCACTCCACAGATCCACAGACCCAGATACCACCTTCCACATCCCAGGTCCGGCAGGCCCCGATACTTCTACCACCCCCTATCACTATACCCACCCAGGCTTCCGTCACACTCGACGGGACCCAGCTGCTCACACTGATCCAGGGGTTCCTAACAACCCATCAGGAGCAGACTACCCTACTCCGCCAGAGCATGGAGCGTTCTGAGGGACGTCCCGTGGTCCCACCACATGTAGAGCCACGGCAGAGAGCGGGGACGGTCAAGGACTTCATGGGTCTGAATCCCAAGGAGTTCTCAGGGACTGAGGGCATAGTAGTAGCTGATGACTGGCTAGATTCTGTAGAGAGGAAGCTTCTGGGAGTTAGGATGCCGGATGACCTTCAGGTCGAGGCAGCAGGATTTCTGCTGATAGACTTAGCCGGAGTCTGGTTCAGGAATGAGCCGTTGTTCGCGAGAGGTAGAGCCACCTGGGACCAGTTCAAGACCCAGTTCAAGAAGAAATTCTTCTCGACCACTGCTAGAGTAGCCATGGGGCTACGATTCCAGAACATCCAGCAGGGGACCCGTTCTGTTGATGACTATGCGGGAGAGTTTAGTCGCCTGAGCCGTTTTGCTCCTAGTCTGGTTGCTGATCCAGAGGAGATGACCCGTAGGTTTTTCCATGGTCTAGTTCCAGACATTGGCATCCTTATAGTGGCGAACGGTACGACTGAATACTACCAGAGCCTAGAGTTGGCCCGGAGTATTGAGGAGCGTCTTCTGTCATGCAAGAGGCCGGCTTCTGTACATCATGAGGGACCGTCCAAGCGTCAGGCTTTCCAGCAGAGAGCGCCGACGCCACCCCAGCAGACTTACCGTCCCCCTACACCACATCATCAGACCCCGCCAGTTAGAGCCCCGGGACCCCGACAGCAGCAGCAGAAGGGAGCCATATGTTCTTTCTGCGAAAGACCAGGGCACGACATCTCCATCTGTAGGAAGAGGTTGAAGCAGTGCTTGATTTGTGGGTCTGCCAACCATCAGCTTCGGGACTGCCCAGCGTCCAAGGGACCTAGAGGACCGCTTCTGACTCAGCAGCAGAGGTTCGGGCAGCATCTGCAGCAGCAGAAGGGACCTCAGGGGAGGGTTTATAGTCTAGCCATTGAGCCGGAGCCGGAGCAGGTTTCGGAGCCGGATTACTTAGCTGACGTCATCACAGGTCATGTTTATTTGCATACTTTTCTAGCTGTATGTTTGTTTGATTCTGGTGCATCTCATAGCTTCCTATCATTAGAGTTTATGCATAAACATCATCTAGTAGCTACACCTACTGCGGAGATTAGTAGAGTGATGACGGGAGGAGGACCAGTGCCTATTAGATCTATCTATAGATGTTCTATTTTTATAGCCGGGAGAGAGTTTAGAGGGTGATTCTTTGTGATGCCGCTCCCCGGTTATGATATCATATTGGGGATGGACTGGCTTAGCTATGCCCATGTATCTATAGATTGCCATGAGGGTAGTATTGTGTTTAGTCCCCCAGGCACAGCACCATTCAGTGTCAGGAGGACAGGGCCGGAGATCAGCCTAGAGCCGAACTGTTGTGCTACAGTCGAGGACGCAGCACCGCCACACCCTATCATTAGGGAGTTTATGGATGTATTCCCAGAGGATCTTCCAGGACTTCCGCCTGACAGAGATGTGGAGTTCACTATAGATTTAGTGCCGGGTTCATCACCAGTATCGCGGGCTTGCTATAGAGTGAATCCCAAGGAGGCCATAGAGATGAAAGAGCAGATTGATGACCTGTTGAAAAAGGGTTTCATTCGATCCAGTGCTTCTCCATGGGGAGCGCCAGTGCTCTTTGTGCCTAAGAAGGATGGTACAGTCCGGTTGTGTATTGATTACCGGGCCTTGAATGCCATCACTATCAAGAACAAATATCCTCTGCCCAGGATAGATGATTTGTTCGACCAATTGAGCGGGGCGAAGGTGTTTTCCAGGATAGATTTGAGATCCGGGTACCACCAGGTGAAGGTTAGGCCAGCAGACATCCAGAAGACGGCGTTCAACACGAAGTACGGGCAGTACGAGTTTCTGGTGATGCCATTTGGTCTCACAAATGCGCCAGCTGTCTTTATGAACTTGATGAATAAGACATTTCACCAGTATCTGGATAAGTTCTTCGTAGTATTTATTGACGACATCCTGATATACTCGAAGACGCCAGAGGAGCATGCAGAGCACTTGCGGATAGTTTTGGGGATTCTGAGGCAGGAGAGATTGTTTGCCAAATTACCGAAGTGCGAGTTCTTTTTAGACCGAGTGGAGTTTCTCGGCCATGTAGTCACTGGAGATGAAATCTCGGTGGATCCCAGGAAGATTGCTGCAGTTGAGACGTGGAAGGCTCCGACGTCAGTTTCAGAGATCAGGAGCTTTCTGGGTTTAGCAGGCTATTATAGGAAGTTCGTCCAGGACTTTGCTAGGATAGCTGAACCCATGACGAAGCTGACGCGGAAGGACGCAGAGTACATCTGGTCAGAGGACTGCCAGGCGGCATTTGAGGAGCTGAAGAGGAGGCTGACGACCGCTCCAGTTCTGACTTTACCTTCAGGTTCTGGAGGATTCACCATTTACAGTGATGCTTCTGGGAAGGGGCTAGGATGTGTTCTACAGCAGCATGGGAAAGTAATTGCTTATGCATCTAGGCAGTTGCGGACTCATGAGAGGAATTATCCTACCCATGACCTTGAGCTAGCTGCGGTGATCTTTGCACTCAAGTTATGAAAACATTACTTATACGGAGAGCGTGTGGAAATCTTTACTGACCACAAAAGCTTGAAGTATGTGTTCAGAAAGAGCTGAACATGAGGCAAAGACGATGGTTGGAGTTGATGAAGGACTTCGACATCGATTTACAGTATCATCCCGGGAAGGCAAATGTGGTGGCGGATGCGCTGAGCAGGCATCCGATGGCATGGTACCTGATGATTGATCGGCATTTGTAGGAGGATCTGGAGAAGCTCGGTATCGAGCTAGTTCGGCCAGGATCAGTGATACAGATGATGGCGCTTGACATTCAGTCAGGATTGATGGAGCAGATCCAGGAGGCACAGTCTACAGATGAGAGCCTTCGCAGACTTCGACCCCAGGCATTAGCTGGATTGCTGGATGACTTCACTATAGCGGAGGATGGATCCCTGAGGCATGGCAGCCGATTGTGCGTGCCGAAGGGAGAGCTAGTAGAGGCAGTTTTGCAGGAGGCGCACCGATCGAGATATTCTATTCACCCTGGTGCTAACAAGATGTACCGTGACTTGCAGGAACATCTTTGGTGGCACGGGATGAAGAGGGATGTATCACGTTTCATCTCGAGATGCCTAGTTTGCCAGCAGGTCAAGGCAGAGCGCCAGAGGCCAGCTGGTTTGTTGCAGCCGTTACCCATTCCCGAGTGGAAGTGGGAACATATTACGATGGACTTCGTTTCAGGGCTTCCTCGTTCCCAAGGAGGAAAGGATGCCATCTGGGTCATTGTAGACAGGCTGACGAAGTGTGCGCACTTCATACCCTTCAAGGTGGGGCTTTCTACTGAGAAGTTGGCGGAGCTATACATGTAGCAGATAGTTCGCCTACACGGAGTGCCGGTGAGCATCGTGTCAGACAGAGACAGTAGATTCACATCCCACTACTGGAGGAGCTTGCAGGAGGAGTTGGTCAGTAGGCTCAAGTTCAGTACGGCGTACCACCCACAGACAGATGGGCAGTCCGAGAGGACGATACAGACACTGGAGGATATGCTGAGGACTTGCGTGCTGGACTTTGGAGGATCATGGGAGAGCCATCTGCACTTGGTAGAGTTTCATACAACAACAGCTACCAGGCCAGTATTGGTATGTCTCCTTTCGAGGCGCTATATGGACGACGATGCCGTACACCGCTCTTTTAGGATGATGTCGGAGACAGAGTTATGCTTGGGCCAGAGATGATCACGGATGCAGCAGAGAAAGTCGGGATGATCAGAGACAGGCTCAGAGTAGCTCAGGACAGGCAGAAACACTGGGCTGATGCTAGTCGCAGGCCGATGGAGTTCGCAGACGGCGATATGGTGCTAGTGAAGATATCACCTACCAGAGGGACGATCCGGTTCGGACGAGGAGGAAAGCTGAGCCCCAGATACATCGGGCCATTCGAGGTGCTTGGCCGGATCGGAGAGGTAGCTTACAGGGTTGCACTTCCACCCAACCTAGCAGGAGTTCACGATGTCTTTCACGTATCTCAGCTGAGGAGATATGTTCCAGACCCCAGTTATGTGCTAGATCATTCAGAGTTGGAGGTCGGACCGAGCCTTACAGTTTCTGAACAACCAGTGGAGATATTAGACCGGAGAGAGAAGAGGCTGAGGAACAAGGTTATACCCCTAGTGCGTGTAGCTTGGAGCCATCACTCCCCAGGTGAATCTACTTGGGAGAGGGAGTCGGACATGAGGGAGAGATACCCTTACTTGTTCGATCCAACCGCTGCGAGGGAACCACCCGTTCCCGCTTGATACCTTAGAGGTTAGTTTCGATCGCAGCCTTAGTCATTTTGTTGCATTGCTTGCTATGTTAGAATATTGTAGGTCTTCAATCCTTGTAAATTTCGAGGACGAAATTTTTCAAGGAAGGAAGACTTGTAAGCCCCTGTTTTTCAATTTTAGTTTTATTAGTGCTAATTAAATTTTAATGTTAGTTTTGGCCTTAAAATATTTTATTAGGATTTTTAGGAATTTTTCTATATTTTTAAATGAGTTTTAAATATAAAAATATCACTTTGCAAATTATTTGAATTAATTAAATAAGTTTTGCAATTTTTAGAATTAATTTTATATCAGTTTGTAATTTATGATTTGTTCTTAATTAGGAAATGTAAATGTTATTTTGCATTTTATGCTGATAGAAGCCTTTACGCAAATCCTAAAACATGGGGGACTTTTGTGCAAACCTGCCAACCCCCCCCCCCCCCGACCAGTCACCCACTCTCTCTCCTCCAGCTCCTTCACCAACCCCGCTGCCCCGACGACTAGCCGCCCTGCCCCCGCCGAATCCGGCTGCCCGACCGCCTCAAAAACCCCCTATAAAAATCCCCCTCACTCCCCTGACTAAACCCTAACCCTAAATCTCCCCCACGACCAACCGCTGCCCCGTTCTCCCCCGACGAACTCCCAAACCCTAGCCCTACTCCGGCGAACCCCGCCCAGCCCCACCGTCGACCATTACCGCCTCCAACCACCCTCACCCGACGCGCCTTGACGAGTCCACCACAGTGCCACCACTCTGCCACCGCCACGACGCCTCCTCCGCCGTCCACGACCACCAAATCCCCCTCCGATCGACTGGACACGTGAGTGTTTTGTGTCAACTGTGTCGTGCGTGTCTCATACGCATGTATGTTGTTCGCCGTGTCCTGGCGAGCATAAGTGTGGAACTGGACACGCGAGATTGAACTCGTGCGTGTCGTGCAGGCCTAGGACACGCTGATACCTGTGTCCTTAACTGTCAGGAACATGGCCGATGTTTATATTTTTTTTATTGTAATCTAACCTAAACCTAATAAATTAACCTAAACTCTAATCCTAACACTGAGCTCGGGTGACCCCCTGGCCAGCCCGACCCGTTTAAACATCCCCCCCTTCCCGAGGACAGGGTTCGAGCCCCCCTTTCTGTGTTTCCTTTTTTTTTGTTTTCTTTCTTTTTCTTTTTATTTTGTGTTTTATATATATTATATATATGTATTATATTAATATGTATATATTTATATACTGTATTTTTAACAGTATTTAATATATATGTATATATTTTGTAGTTAGTAAATTTATATATATAGTCATATATACATTTTTCCTATGTATATATATTCTTATATATACACTATATTATTAAGTATTTTCTTATATATAATATATTTGTAAATATATATATACTCAATAAATAAGTATTTTTCCTTATATATCTATATATACTTTAGCATAGGTATGTATATTCTTTTGTACAAATTAGCTTATTAAAATAATAATATTTATTTTGCACTATCACCAAATTATATTTTTTATAGTATTTAAATTACTGCAACCATTTGGTGTTCAAGCCTAGCATGGGTATTGGGCTCAAATGGTTTTCACACATTCAAGACCTGTACAAGTCATATTGGACTTGATTCATGGCCTTGGGTCCTGTATTTGAACTTTGGTTCAAATTATATACATGGACAAAATACGCAGATAATTAATTATTGTGTGCAATGCGTTTTTGATTTTCTAAAAATACTTAAAGTATGCTAAAATTATGGAAAAATGTTTTTAGATACTATGTTAAGTTAGCTAATTTAGTATAATTTTTGTAGTATTAATTTACTGTTTTGCCACTAGTTTGGCCCATGAAACCAAAACTCACTTTCTGTATACTTAGGAAAACTGATTTTTATAAAATATTTGTACTGGTTAATAAATTCCAGAAAAATTAAATAAATTTCTATGATTAACAAGGATCACTTGATACTTTGCTTTAAGAAAAACTAGGCTTTTTGTCTACTTCAAAATTGTTAGAACAGTGATTTTGATTTATTTATTGATTAATACGACTTGTAGCTTTTTGTTTATTTGGAGTTTTTAGTCATGTTGAACCCCATCCCTCACTAGTGTAAAGACCCTAGAAAGTTAGTTAACTTAGTGTGTCATCCCATTTGGTCTCCTATGCTAAGTCATCATTTTGGCTAGGTGCCCAGTCACAAGTCGTGTCGCACCAATTAGTGTTCTAGTATTTTAGCTTAGTGTAAAAGCTAAGTTGTTGCTTTATTTCTACAGTGATGAGTTACTGAACATCCATAGCATGTTTATGCGCAGCTTGTTTTGTTTTGCTTTGCTAGAGGCAAGTACTTTCTACGAACTTACATTGTCATAAATAAACTACAAACCCACCATGTTAAATGTGATCCTTGGGTAGCAAGTTAGATCTCTACATGTTGTACTTCCAGTTATTACCATGCTTAGAACGGTCTTGATATATCTCACATGTTAGAATATGGGTTTTGGGGAAACTGATAGTAGTGTACGTGATCACGCCCCCCTATAGTAGCGAGCTTGGTCGCATTTTATATGATACCTTGCGCAGGTAAATATCCCGCATTTTCTGTACGGAGTACACCTATGCTTGTCTACTTGTACGTATGTACATTTCATTATGTGCCACAGTGCATTGTACATCTATTGACCGATCACGTACTGCTACAGTTTTAAACATTAACTATACATCTGTCTCTATGACATATGTGTCCTTGCCATGATAGACTATGTGATGCCATGCTTTCAGTTATTCCTCACATTAATTCTCATGTTCATTTTCATGTTTCATATGCTAGTTTGCTAGATTTAGTACTTGCTCCCGTCCTGACAGGATAACGTTGTAGGTGTCCTTACTGAGGAGGAGTTACTCTGCGACTCTATATTACGGATTACTGCCGAGGATCCGGCTCTGCTTTACGAGGATGTTCCTGCAGGGAACCTCGCCTAGTTGTCTTTTGTTTACTTAGATTTTTTTTGAGAGTAGACATGTTAGACTACATCATTTTGTAACTGGACATGTATCCAGTTTTACATTTCAGTTTACTTGTACTTGGATATTTTACTATATACGACGACTTTTGTGTTTGGAGCATTTATGATTCTTCTTCACTTATAGAATTGTTAGCACATTTAGTCTTATCCTGTTGTCTTTAGAAAACTTACTACGTTTTATCTCAACGTAGGCTGGACATGACTCGGCCTGGCCCAACAATTTGGGTAGCGGGTCGTGACACCCGCTCTCCAGTATTCTGGTTCTAGGGCGTGACACGTAATAATTAACTAAATAATTATTTATAAATTCTAAAAATTACCGGTTTAAATCAAATAAATAAATAAATAAAAAAAATATTTCAAAATTTTGGAAAGAGGAGTTACAAATCTATCCACTTAAAATAATTTTGTCCTCGAAATTCTAATTCATAACTATTCCTTAAAATTCAAAGTCTACTATTACCTTAATCTCCTCAAATTTAATTTCAAAAATTTATATCCTCTCCTAGCCATTTGTAACTACGAACCTCGAGGACTTCTACCCACCTTTGGTCACAAACTCCCTCAAAGGTATGTCACTAAAAACTTTATAACCTTCCATCTAGGTGCTAGAATCATACACATAGATATCTAAGACATATGGCATCTATAATCCTTCCATACTATCAAACAACCAAAATTTAAATAATCAAGCAATATTATACTATAATTTAAGAATTTCTAATAAATTCTAGACAGCCGACATTCGTCACTTGGAAATAGGAAGAGACAAAAATCAATGGTTCGAAAAGCAAGGAAAAATAATCGAGAACAAATATGAAATTTCAAGGTCGTAGAGAGAACTTCGGCGAATTTTCAAGACAGCGTGGATTGAGATTTCTAAGGTTTAGTCATAGTCGCAGGCTGTATCGTACAGTACGTACGATACGATATGCTCTAAACCTGCATGGACCACAAAAAAAAACTGTCACGACCCGTACCGCTTCGGATGCGAGTCGTGAGCAAGCAAGCCGTATCGAGCAGACTCCAAGCCCACCCGAATACGTAAACGCTGCTGGACTTTGTAATGGGTCTAATCATGGCAAGGCATCACTCTATTCAATCCACAATAAGAATATGAAACATGAAGAACAATTATGGGACATGGTCTGCAGCCCATTAGCTATTATTCGATTAGACTCCAAGAAAGATGAGTCTATAAAATAAGAATATGGTATGTAATAAAAGCACGGAAGGATAATAAAAAAATATCACAAGCAAATACCTATATCCCTGCAGGGTAATCATACCATCATGATCCGCTAACTAACTCCATGCAATCAGCTACCTGAAGAGATCATCAGGTCCTCAGGGGACATAAACAAGATACATAAAAACATGCCTATCTAACAGTTTATCATACAATAAAGAAAGTACATGATATAAACAGGAAAAGACCAATCAACACGAAAATATAACTATACACGACTGGGAGAACCACACGCATAAACGAACTGCTGGAGGAGAAAGTGAGCACGATGTCAATGGATAACCATCGATACTCAACCCTCGCCCTAGTGTGGACTCGAAGGTTTGATCAACTACTAACCCTCGCCCTAGTGGACTCGCAGGTTAGCT